>CM056193.1:197110170-197167670 GCA_029692085.1 Gymnothorax javanicus | reverse complement strand
CGACTATGCCTTGCCTGATCTGTGTTGATATAGTTTTCCCCCGGCTGATTTTGGACTGTCATCTGATATTTTTCTGCGAAAGTGGTTTTGAGTTATTAGGCCTCGTCTACTAATGATTAAACAATGAGAAAAGAATGTGTATTTTCGGCTTCTGAAAATGGGTTAAGACGAACTTCATAAACTTTTGAACCATAATGACTTTATTGGTACACTGTTGGAAAAAAAAGATAGAAAAGGTACAAGTGCTTGTCACTGGACTTCTGCTCAAACCGTACTGTAAGGTAACCATGCTTGAAGAGATGCCTGTGTGCTCTTTCAGGCAGTCAACTCCTGCAGCTCTATAACCTCACTATCTATATCCTCTACAAACACACCCTATGAATATAGTGGTCTGTTTAAACTGAGAAAATCTCCCAGATCCCTCTCTGTTTGCACATGCGTCACTGCTTACACCAGTGTGGCTGCCTGCTCTCTCGCTAAATTATTGCCCTGTATAAACAATATCTGTATCGTATGCAATTCACCGTATGTGATTCACAATTCCTGCAATATGTATGTTTTTGTTGTTTCATTCTAGACGTCATTGCACGCATGAGATCGCAGGCAAATTGACACTGATCATTAATGTTAAAATAGTATTGATCTGGGCTCCCCGTGAGCCAGTCACTTATGATCTGGTGCTGGTCGCGCACAATAACATTGCTGGTAAAGAATACAATTAACCACCGCACACTTAAATGACTTTACTGTGACTTCATCAGGAGTCTTGACGACTCATTTATTCCTCTGTTGGTTTCAAAAGTTTGTGGTCTGTCTCAAAAACATATACGTATTCTGTGATGCAGAGGCCTACACTATACCACACTATACTGTATTTCTGAAAAATACAATTCATTTTTTTAATGTAAATTGGTAATACTTTACAATAAGGGTACATTACAGTTTTTTTCAATTGCTTACACACAAAACCTTTATATATCACACTATTTCTACACTCTGTCACTCAAACTTCACAACTCCACCTCAAATCAGCAAAACCATAAACTAATTCTCAGCCTTGACACAGTTTTCAATTTAGCTATTCATTTTTTGCAAATCAATACACACAATTCTCTACCTAACACACAAAAATCTAACAGCAAGTAACTTGATGTCCTATTTCAAACACAACCAATCAAAATGCCGCACTTATTCATCAGTGCCTCAGACTATGTCCTTGCATGTGCAAACAATAATTTCTTTACTGAACACCAACCAATCACTGCCTGTCATAGGCCTATAAATAGGGTAAAGGCCAAGTTATCAGTCTTGAACAATGGATAAAAACAATGCAGAGAGAGCCAGGGGAGTCAGAGGATGACGAGGAGTTCGGGTTCATGGAGGACGCTTTGGAAGGGGAGCAGGAAGAGGACGAGGACGAGTTGAAGGAGGAAGGGACGAAGAACCAAGAAGAATAGTCTCTGATGAGATTAGGGCTTCTCTGATTGATCATGTGATCAATCATGGGTTGACCATGAGAGAGGCTGGACTCAGAGTCCAGCCCAACTTGAGTCGATTTACAGTGGCGGCCATAATTCAAACTTTTCGAAATGAGAACAGATATGCAGCAATCGACAGTACTGTAATGTACATGTACATGTAATAGCGGTGAAATACATGCATACTATTGTAGCTCCAAGCATCCGTTTTACTGCACTACACTGTATGAATGCTCACAGGGCAGCACAACCTTAACTTTAAACAGCACTGTTACTGCTGTATTTCTGAATTTTCCAGAGTGGAAAGACAACAGTACCATGGAGGACGAGGTCGTATATTCTCACAAGAGCAGGGGACCGCAACTGTGAATATGGTTTTGGCAAATAATGCCATTAGAATCCGTGAGATTCAAAATCATATTTTGGAAGACGCCACCATATTCAACAATATATATATTTTTTTGGGAATTTTTCCTTTATTTGACAGTTGTACAGTGTAGAGAGACAGGAAAGTTGGGGAGAAGAATGGGGGAAGACATGCAGCAAATGACCTGAGCTGGAATCGAACCCAGGTCGCTGCGGTAAGGACACAGCCTTTATGGTGCGCGTGCTTAGACCGATGAGGCCCCGGGGCGCCCCCATATTCAATAATATTAATGCTGTTAGTCTATCTACGATTCATCGGGTCCTCCAGAGGAATCAGTTACGGTTGAAGCAGCTGAACAGGGTCCCATTTGAAAGGAATTGTGACAGAGTCAAGAACCTGCGGCGTAACTATGTGGAGGTATGTACATGGCACTGCCAGAACATCAGACTTTCACCTGCTGAGACAGACTATTGTATTGTGCATATCCTAATCTATTCTTCTGTCCAATACAGAGAATTTTGGAGATGGATGCCCACCCCATCCTCCATGAATACATTTATGTGGATGAGGTGGGATTCAACCTCACAAAGTCCAGACGGAGGGGGAGAAACATTGTTGGACAGAGGGCAACTGTCAATGTCCCAGGCCAACGTGGAGGAAATGTCATCCTGTGTGCCGCCATAACGCAGAATGGTGTCCTGCACCGCCATGCAACACTTGGCCCCTGTAACACTGGTCATATCCTAACATTTCTGGACACTATTCATGGTATTTTTGCTCCCCAATGAAGAGACTCCAGAACAGGCAAGATTTGTGGTTATATGGGATAATGTCAGTCTTCATCGCTCCCAGCTGATCCAAAATTGGTTTGTCATCCATCCCCATTTTTTCTGTTGTCAACCTGCCTCCATATTCACCATCTCTTAACCCGATCGAAAAATTCTTCTCAACATGTGGTTGGAAAGTATATGATCGTCCTCCCTCTGCCCGCCTTACACTTCTCCAGGCAATGGAGGAAGCATGTGGTGACATTGATGTTGCTTCTTGGATACGCCGCACAAGAAGATTCTTTCCTCGATGTTTGGCAAGAGAAAATATAGGATGCGATGTTAATGAAATATTGTGGCCAGACCCAGCCCGGAGGAGAGACTGACCCTAAATACACACCCAACTAGCTCTCCCCCATCAACAAACACACACACACACACACACACACTTTTTCATACATGTCTATTTTTTGGTTGCTGTATCACCATATGTGGTGGTTGGTGTACTTTGCTTTGTTTTTTTCTTATATGCTGTACAATACTGCATTCACAACAGCAGCTGATTTATTCAGAAAATTAAATATTTTTGGTTCCAATATTGCTTGTGTTGACTTCTATTTGCATAATACTGTATTTTCATTCTTGTATGGCAATATATAAAAAAAAATCATAAAAACAAAAGAGCTTTAGATTTAGAGCTAGTGTGTAAATGATATACACAGGTATGTGATACTATGGTAAATGTGTTTATGATGGGAGACAAATGCTTGCTTTTGAGGTGTGTTTAGAATATTTTGAATACTGTGTTTCATTTCGCAGGAGGTAGGGCGCTTTTTGCATTTCGTGTGAGCAATAGTTGGATTTGTGTGTAAAGTTTTGAGAAAAAGACGCAGAGCTTTGAAAATGTGTGTAAGCAGTTGAAAAAAACTGTAATTAAAATTACCAAATGCAGTGAGAAGCATTATCTATCAGTTAATTTACAGTAAACTAATGTGTCTACTTATCATTGATTAATATTGTTATTGAATACTTTGATAGTTTGAGACATTACTTAAGGGATACTAAAGGGATGTTTTAAACTTTATGATAAAGATGTAAAAGAGCATTAATAAATGGTAAGTTAAGGTTACTTAATGCAGATTTAGCTCTCTGATGCATTAGTTAACTATTAATTAATTACTTATTACTGCATTAACTAATGTACCCCTATTGTAAGTGTTACCTGTACATTTTGAAAGCTTTTTATTTGCAAATAGGTTCTATCATCCATGACACATATTTGGCCCTATTTTAACGATGTAAGCGTACGGTCTGAAGTACGTGGGCGCAAAGTGCACTTAGGGCGTGTCCCAATCCAGTTTTGCTAGTTTAATGGCAAGTTTTCTGGGTGTAAAGTAATGCGCACGGTTCAAAAGGGTTGGATTTAATCTCTTAATTAATCATAGGCCTGTTTTGGGTATATAACAAAATAACCTGATCTCCCATTCCCTTTAAAAACCAGACGCTCTTGCACCTGAGCAAACTGCTATTTTAAGGGCGTATTTGCCGAGCAGCAGGAGAAGTATACATAGTGGAGGAAAGGGTCTGTGAAGTGTGCGAGTAAACCATCACCGAAAGTATGGAAACAGGAACACAGTCATCTCCTAAAATGTAATAAAAACATTTTTGAATATTGTTCAAAATAGTTTTATTCATATCCAGATGTTAAAAATCATCAGATTGAATTCCCAGGGCTGCATTTGAAGTTAACATAACAACTTGTGCATAAAAAGAGCAAAATGTATTCAAAATGATACTAATTCAGGGTCACGGGTAAATAAAAAATAAATGAAAAAAATCACGCCCAGGTGGAGAAATAGAATTGCAAATTACCTGATGGAACAGGTTCCATTAAATAGCCTGTATCACAGCATGCCCTGATGTGTGAACGTCGGTCACATTAACCATTCTGACATGCATTTTTTAAATATCTTGACATAAATCTTTCATACCGTAATCTCTTTATTTATAATCGTTTACATGTGCTGCTGCTCGTCCCTGCATGGGTAGAATGTAACAAGCTGAGTGTACGTGCGTTGTGCACTCGCCTACAAAGATGCATAATACTATCTGCCTATGAGCTCTGAAATGAGCAGTCAAAAACTGACCATTGACTTTAGACCAGGTTTTGTTGATCAGTAGCGTGATCACTTTTTCAGTCTAAAGATAGCAATGCGCCTGACCCCAGCTCAATTTATGACCAACACGCCCATGGGCACTCAGTTTGGCACAATTACACTTCCTATCAATGCTATATGACTGCTGAACGAGAAAATGACAACTGGTGCATAAACTGGCAAAAAAAACCTGCGTCACTCTTTGTACCACCATGCGTTGGGTGTAAGATAGAGCCCAGTGTGTTAAATTAAGATCCATCTTAAGTCTGGAGGGTATAAATTAATATAAATTCACAACTCAAACAAGCATTTGTGTGTGTGTGTGTGTGTGTGTGTGTGTGTGATATTCCGTATGCCATGTTTTCAAATCTGTTCAAAAATATTTTATTGGCTCATGGACCAGGTGGAGTATTAGAAGACCACTGCTGTGTGCTATTTTTTTTTTTTCACTAGCTATTCTGATTTATGCTGCTCTTTGCTACATAAGAGTAGCTAAATTCAGCTCATGTCCACAGCCTATATCTTTACAACATCTATAATCAAAGATAATGTTTATTTTTGACTTTGAAAGCCTGTAAAAAATAAAGCCTGTTCTTTTAGTCCCCTATTTTCATCATTCCAGTCAGGTATTTTGATCTTACGCCTGGTGATTGCAGCAATTAATCAACATGCAAATGCGCTTTATCGCAGGTAACAGTGCTGACCTATGAGAGCCTGGCAGGCAGCGTTCTCCATACCGAAAGCCTCCGTACTTAATAAGGTTTTTACATATGCCTGCAGGAGAAGGTACTGCCACACAGTTCTTTAAATAAACCAGAGGACTTACACTGGGGGGTTTGAAATGGTTGCAATGGGAGGATCTGTCCATAGCTCTTTGAGCCCTGAGTCAGGAGTGTGGTGAGAACTGAAGCCTGCTCTGATAGGATCATTATCACTCAAATTTATTGTAGAAGAAAAGTATGGTAGCCAGAACTGTCAGAACCAAAGCTAATGCCTCTTTGGCTATGCTTTTATAGCCGTGTAATGCTAGTGCTCCTCCATGTGTACTCACTTAGCTTCTGTGAGAAATATCAGAGCACAGTATCGCCAATGTGAGCTTAGCAGTGAACTCACCTCCTCAAGATTTTCGAAGTTTTTTTTCTCTCTCACTCTGCAGAAAATATAGAGCATGAGAAATCGCTGAAAAGTTTTTTTTTTTTTTATCATACACTAAGGTATTAATTGTGATTAATAATAAATAATGTTTAAAGGATCTTAGGTCAAAATGGTTTGCTGCTCTTATCAAAGACAGTTTTATAAACCCAAAGATGAGAAGCCTTATCTGCTGACGAGTCATTTCCCTCATCATGACAAATTCATTCATTAATGCTCAGTTCTCACCTGATACAGTATAGCCCTGCTATGTCATGTATATATTATCGAGTCATGATTTTGTAAAATTTTTTCCGATCTTACGAGTACTTGCAATTTCCACTCTTTGTTCTGTCTGTACTTTATTTATTAGTAGAGTGCTTAACTTGCCTGAATGTGTTTGTGAAGGAAAACAGTAATTTGAATCATTTTATGTTGGTTGAATCCAGGCCAACTGTTTGCACCTCTGAAATTTCTTTGTTTTTATTTAATCCCTTTTTAAGACATGTAACATATAAATCCACATTATTACTGCTGACAAGCGATGTATGACTCTGTGATTGCAGAGAAATTGTTCCTTTCTTTGGGCTCTATTATCAAAACAAGGCTAGCAATACTGTATGGAGGAAATGGTTTGTTCTCACACTCTTTAGGTCAGAAATGTCATTATCAGAATAAAAACCTCTCTGGTTTAATGGATGAATACATATCGCCGTGCACTGTACTGGTCTGCATCCATTGTTGAATTTGTTATGTCACTTTCCCACTTAGCGGTGCGGTTTGGTGCGGTTTGGTTATGCAAACCCTTCCTGTTCCTCATCCTGGATCAGTGTGCAGCAGATGTGGGCGGGATCGTTAGCGGAGGGTCATCCTGATGTGGTATCAGTGTGACATTCGGCCATCACCCATAAAGCAGGGGACAGTGCTCCCTCCGCAGCCGAGCCAATATTTTTATTATTTTATTTTTTTAATTGAACCACAGAAAAATCAATGATCTTTTTAATAAAGTTTTAAAAGTCAGAGAATTTGTTTTGCGCATGGAGCCCTGTGTCATACAAAGTGATGATTCTTCGCCCAATCAGCAGTCTGCAGCGTTTCCAGCTCCAGCTTATTGGCTCAGTGTGTTTCGCTCGGTGTCTCCTCACAGACGGAGGGTAAAATCAGCCCTCCTCTGTCAGGGTAACGCCAGGAAACGAGCGCAAACCGCAGATGAAAATAATCTGCTGTTTACTGGGGAGCGAGGCAGTATAAACATGTGCAGTCAACACAGACTGGGTCAAACACAGAGGGGCGGATTCCAGAACCAAATTACAACCCAAGAGAACGATGAAAACACTGGACAGAGAGAAAAACAAAGAGAGGGCAGAATGTGGTACCATCGAGTGGTTCGAAATCGAAGCAGCGAAAACAGACGACAGGTCAGTAACAGGCAGGCTAAGCAAACAGAACAAAAGCAGAATCCAGAAATCATGAACAGGGATGAACAGGTCAGAAACAGGCACACAGACAGAGCAGAAAAGGCCAGTTATGTCATGTGACCAAAATCAACCGAGTAGAATTGGTGACGCACCGGAGAGCAGGAGGTGCATAAATGCACAAGACTAAACCGAGCAAAGAATACGCCGGAGAGCAACGGGGCGAGAAGAATGCAAGTCGATAGAAGAGAGGAACGAGGCAAGAACTGAAATCAATCAATGCAACAGAAATGAATGCAGGCATGACGCAGGGAGAGGACATGTGACCTGAAGCACATGGACATGGGAAACATTCAGGCAACATGAGAGAGAGGAAGATGTGACAGAAAAGCTACGGCTAATAAATCAATTTGTAGGGCACGGCAAACACTGAGGAATTAAAGCAAAAGAACATGGACAACTGACTAATTAACTAAATCAGACAGACAGTGAACACGAGGAAACACACACAGAAATACAGGTGTGAAAGAGAACAGACCTGAGGAATGCTGGGACACCTGCTTGGCACGCTACGAAGCGAAGGTCTTCAGCGTCACAGAGGCGGCTGCCTTTTAACCTGCCATGGTAACTTATGGCCTCTCCGACTGCGAGTTTAGGGTTTGTTGTGCCTGCTCACTCGAAGAAAGCCTGACTAATGTTGAACTTGCTCTGTAATCCACTCCTCCAGCTTGGTTTATTTTGGTACCGGCACAGCTTTTGCTAATGGAGAACCAAGAAGTAATAGTTACATGGATAGCTACTGCACCAAAGTGCACTGCTAAGAGGCAAAGCATCATTAGTCACCTTTAGAGCTGTAACCTGAAGCACTGATTTGAGGAAGGATGGGCAGGAAACACTAAAAGTTTGGAAAAATTCATTTAAAAGTAGGAAAACAGACCCTGGAAAATGTCAAGTAAAACAAAAAAATGAATGAATTTACAAAATGGGTTCACAGATTCTGGACCTAAAGTCTAAATCGAGCTCTGATTATCTCCAGCACAAATTGAGCTCTGACTGCAGTATTTTAAGGGTGAGACCTAAGATTGAGTCCCCGGCTCCAGGGGATCGGCAGCAGTGGATGTTTGATTTCGCATTGGGATCCTCATGTATATTGTGTTTTATCACATCAGAGTAGCACTGAGAGATGAAGTTTCTGTAAATACACCAGCAGGTTAGGGGGACGCTGGCTCTTCTTTGGCTACATATCTTACTATTTATCTTAATAGCTGACATGCAGTGAAGTTTCATTTAATATAATAATTGCAGTTTGGGAGTGTAACCTGGCTTTTTTTGTCTTGTGCGTTAGTTTTATTACTTATATACTTGGATTGTCTTGTATTTTGGTGCTTTATTGGGTTTTAAAAGCAATTTTAGAATTTCTTTCCCTTCTGTCACTATACTGTATATTTAGGTCATTTAATCTTTACATATTGTAAAGTAAACTGTATATTTAGGTCATTTAATCTAAACATATCTTTCGCAGAGATGAGTTTGCAAACATGCAGTATGTGCTATCTGTCATTTATTAACTGCTGAGTTGTGTGAATTTATCTCTAAGGGACAAAGCACATGCTCAATTGTGCACTGAACTTTGACCTCGGTAAATTACGACAACCATTGGTGAATCAATAGATCACTTTGATTCTTTTTTACCTAAGATGAATTTAGGAATTATGTTGTTCTTGGACAAACTTACTGAAAGCTTGATTTCCTGGTCACTCGTTGTCTGGTTTTGCACTCCCTGTGTGGAGTTTGGAGCCAGGGTTTGGGAGCCGGAAATTTCCAGAAGCCTTTGCTTGCAGACAATGTTTGAGGTGCTGTGATCTCAGCCGCAGATCCTGTTGTATTTCCTGCAGACAGACCCTTCTACAGTCACCCAACCCCCCCGCGATTATACATCACCATCGTCAATGTATCTGCTGAAACCTGTATGACATTAATGCCAAATGTGGCTGTTCTTAATCTAATTAATCAATCAATTACTCTCACCTCAGACTCAAGTCCTCCAAAGACACACATAAACCTGCTCTGTCAGCCCCATATGACTGAGCTGAGTGATTGCTCTTACAGGAGGTCTTTCCCTGATGTTTTAGGATTTCTGTCTCTGACGGATTTTTATCTCCCTTTCAATCTCTCATTCTGAAACAAGTGTTTAGCGGCACCAGAGGGGGAAATGGCTCGGACAGGGAGAATTACCAAGGATATGGAGAGTAAGGCGGACTCTCGACATGATTGGCGGTTCAATTTTTCACATGCATAAGGCTGCTGACATTCAAAGAAAGGAATTACAGTTTTTTCTGTACTGAGAGGCTGTCAGTAACACTGTTCTGGGAACAGCGTCTACACCTGTGATGTCTTAGTTCAACAGGTACTCCTGTCCACAATGTGCACTGAGATTTACAAACTACATTTTATATACGTATTTATACTGCTAGACCAGTGGTACTCAACCCATCCTGGAGAGCCGAAGTGTCTGCTGGTTTTTGACATTACTCAGCACTTAATTGATGAATTAAAGCAGTTGATTACACGCTTAACTCATCTCACCTGGGGGCTGATGTACTAACAAGTTAGCGCCTGTTTGAAATGTAATTTCTTCGCAATATGTGCATAAAATCATTGAGTGGTATGTACGAACACACTGTACAAGACTGAAAGTGCAATCTGCCTTCTTGTGAAGTGCAGAATGGCAAGATGCGGTTTTCTAACTCATGCATATGCATTCGTGGGAGGGTCGAGGTTAAAGTGGGAGGTTCGCGCAAAAAATGGGAGGAGATGCGCATTTAACAACTAATTATGTATTCCCTGGTATGTACTTAAAATGCAGGTGAGAGCGGGCACCTGTTTAATGGCGGAAATTCTACACCCCATAAAAGCAGGTGTAATCCAGGAAGCGCGTTCGGTTTGGTTGTGCAGGGTAGACTTCCGGTAAGAATGGCAACAGTTATCCGAGCGAGATGAAGAAATCGGATAGTGAGACGTGCTGAGAGGATTTTTGCCACAAGAATGACCCTTTTTCAATGGAGTGAACAGGAAATCATCAAGCATTACAGATTAAGCAGTCACGCAATAATGCAATTATTGGAAGAAATCAGAGATGACATCGAACCGCAGACTCAGTGTTCACACTCCATACCAGCTGTTGTCAAACTCCTGTCCACTTTGCAATACCTGTGCTTTTATTGCAGTTGCAGATTACGTTTATGGGCGGTTACATGCGCTGATTACGCAAGTGGCCACTGCCTTGATACATAGCATGCAAAATGAAAAGGCACAGCGCGCACATTATGCGGACAGTGCAAGTCCCAGATAACGCTGCAGTCGCAAACGTATGTACATCGGGCCCCTGGTGTCTTAGGTTTAAATAGGGGTGGAGAAAACCAAACTCACACACCCTGTGTCTCTCCAGAACCAGGGCTTAATACTCCTGCCCTATAAACTCTTATCTTTACTTTGTACTTTTACTTTGTCCGCATTACAACTATGCTAAATGTCCAACTACATTGACAAATCTTGGTTTCCACGTGGACTGCTGTCACAACCTGCATGTCTGTTTAATTGGCTCTAGGAGTCTTGTGGGTGGTTCCTGGTAATTGATTGATTGGCTTATTATTCCCTTAGTGCAGGAGTATAGCTAACAGCACAGGGTGTGCCGAGTTAGGTTTTCTCCTCCCTATTTAAACCTAAGACACCAGGTTAGATGAGTTAAGCCTGTAATCAACTGCTTTCATTCATCAATTAAGTGCTGAGTAACGTCAGAAACCAGCAGATACTGCGGCTCTCCAGGACCAGGGTTGAGTACCACTGTTCTTGACAGTAAACATAATGCAGCAATTCAGAATGTAACATATTTGAGTGAGTTATTGATGAATTACATTCAATTCCAGTGAAACTTTTAATTTTATTTAAGATTGCATACAGTACCATAACGCAAACATGTGGGGTCCCCCTGCTGCAGCACGGGGCAGACAAATTTTAATGTTTCAAATGCACAGAAAGACCACTTTAGAACACTGGGCAAAGCTTGTAGTGTTGATTGTTTTATGTCGCTTAAATTTTAAATGGTTGGGGCTTTTTAAGATAACAAAGTGTCATGTTGTCAAAGTGCTGATCCCGCGACCTCCATAATTGCAGGAGTTGCCCAATGTAGCCCAGCTCTTCCTCATACTCCCCATTATCACAGATTTCACTGTCAAAGTTACTGTATAAAGCTCACCTGCCCACTCAACTCAGATTGTCACACAACTGTACCGTAAGGACAGACAGAACAAGCAGTTCCTTAAGGCACAATTATTATCTTTTTTTTTTCTCATACAGAGCAATTGTGACACGTTACAATCAAGGCGGCTCTCCCCTATGTGACGGCAAAGCATTTACAATGCAACAGTAAACATAAATTTGGTATATGGCTGAAAACCAATGTTCCTCATTGGGATACCAGCCAGATACTGGCTATTCTGTTCAGCCTTTGATTATGCTGCTGTGCGCGATTGCATATTAATTACGTTACTCATTTGATAATACAGCCATCTAGCTAGCAAAATGTTAACTGCAGGCATTCTTTGTAAGCGATATGATTTGGTTTTGCCCTAACTTAGCCAACTTAGCTAGCTGTAATAGGCATGAACGTATTTGATATATTTTGTGGCACTTTCGCTCGTCCAAACGGTGTTTTCACATTTTCTAATTCTACAATTACAATTCCGAAATAGTTGGGACGAAGTGTAAATTGTGAATAAAATCAAAATGCAATGACTTTCAGATCACATGATCTGTATTTACAATATGTTATTTACAATAGAACATAGATAATGTTTCAAATGTTGAAACTGAGACATTTTTATTTTTATCCAGAAAAGGAGCTTCTTTCAAATTTTATGGCTGCAACAGGTCTCAAAAAAGTTGGGACACAGGCAAAAAAGGGCTGAAAAAGCAATTAATGTATAAGAGAATCAGCTGAAAGAACATTTAGCAAGTAATTAAATTAACTGGCATCAGGTGTGTAACATGATTGGCTATAAAAGGGACGTCTTAGAGAGGCTGAGTCTCTCAGAAGTAAAGATGGCCAGAGGCTCTCCAACCTGTGAAGGCTTGCATAAAAAATTGTGGATGTTATTCCTCAACGTCAAATTGCAAAGGCTTTGAAGGTCTCATCATCGACAGTGCATAACATCATCAAAGGATTCAGAGGCACTGAAAAAATTTCTGTGCATAAGGGACAAGGCCGAAGACCTTTACTGGATGCCTGTGATCTTCGGGCCCTCAGATGCCACTGCATCACTAACCGGCATGATTCTGTCATTGACATTACTAAATGGGCCCAGGAATACTTCAAGAAACCACTGTCTGTAAACACAGCCCGCCGTGCCATCCACAGATGCCACCTAAAACTCTATCATGCAAAAAGGAAGCCATTGTTGAGCATGATCCAGAAGCGCCGCTGTGTTCTGTGGGCCAAGTTTCATTTAAAATGGACTGTAGCAAAGTGGCAAATTGTGTCCTGTGGTCAGACGAGTCCAAATTTGACATTCTAGTTGGAAATCATGGGCGTCGTGTCCTCCGGGCTAAAGAGGAGAAAGAGCACCCCTCCTGTTATCAGTGTTCAGTTCAAAAGCCAGCATCTCTGATGGTATGGGGATGCATTAGTGCATATGGTGTGGGACACTTGCATGTTTTAAAAAACACCATGAATGCTGAAAGGTACAGTATATCAAGGTTTTAGAGCAACATATGCTCCCCTCCAGATGACATCTATTCCAGGGAAGGCCTTGTGTATTTCAGCAGGACAATGCAAAATCACATACTTCAGCTATTACAACAGCATGGCTTCGCAGTAGAAGAGTCTATGTGCTGAACTGGCCTGCCTGCAGTCCTGATATTTCACCGATTGAGAACATTTGGCGCATAATTAAACGCAAAGTCCGTCAAAGGAGACCCAAAACTCTCCAGCAGCTGGAAGCCTGTATTAAACAAGAGTGGGATCAAATTCCAATGGCTAAACTCAAGAAACTTGTCTCCTCAATGCCCAGACGCCTCCACTCTGTGTTAAAAAGAAGAGGGGATGCTACACCATGGTAAACAGGCCCCTGTCCCAATGTTTTTGAGACCAGTAGCAGCCATCAAATTCCAAATGAGCTCATTTTGTGGATATAATTGTAAAATTTCTCAGTTTCAACATTTGCTATGTTATCTCTGTTCTATTGTGAAAAAAATACCGGTGTGATTTGAAAGTCATTGCGTTTTGATTTTATTCACAATTTACACTTTGTTCCAACTATTTCGGAAATTGGGTTTTAGTTTAAGCTAATTTGCTAGCTGGTTAGAGCTGAAGAGCTATCGCTGTTACTGCGAGCTAGCGTGTGAAGGTAGGGCAAAAACCAAATAACATCGCTTAAAGGATCCATTACTGGGAAAACACATTTTTCCCAGCTGTTGCATGTATACATTAGTCATCCCTCACTCTGACAAAATCTGAAAAGTTTTGGAGTCAAAGCAGCTTCCTTCCTCCCTTTTTTCCTCATCCGGAGGCTTTCTACTCCGGAGGCATAAAAATGGGAGATTTCAGTTTGGGCACCCTGATGATGTGTACAGCGCAGAGGAGGAGGGGTCGAGGTGTGGCTTGGGACTAGCAAACCGCGCCAACTGTTTTCCGCAAACACACCCAAGACAAATATCGGAGACAAGAGCTAAAGGTTCTGGTGCACACGAATGCTGTGTAGTTGGCTGCCAGAATCCACATAAAAACGTTAACGTTCCATCGAGCGATGAATCACAGAGGAACAAGTGGATTGCATTTATTTTTGCTGATAATGTTCCTGCAGCCCCTGCCACAAACTCATTCCTGCGTGCTCATTTCACGTCAGACTCTTTCTCCAACTTAGGCCAGTACAAAGCTGGCTTAGCTAAGAATCTGCCCCTCCAGAAAGGTGTTGTTCCAACACTACGGAACCCGCCACTTTAATATTGTCTGTAAATGTCAACTTTCGCATTAGCTGACAACTTTGTTCCCCCAATTTCACTGTTGTCATTACATTATCGTAAGCTATTGGATGGAGTGTGGTGCAGTTCAAAAGAAGCTTGGCAGTATACCCAATATGCAAACACTACCCTCACAGCCCGAGGGCTCGCCTGACATGCTGTATTTCCATTGCTGTAGCGGGCTCCCTTTCACCTACAATGAAGATCCACACATCATATGAAACTAGACAACCTAAGGAATCTATAGATGTCAAAAACGCTCTGCTATGATGTCATTACGCAGACGAAATAACGCTTCAAACATACGCTAAATTTCCGCTAGCAAAAAGCTAACGTTAGCTAGCTCAGTTAATTTAGGCCAGCATTAACCGTGAACATTCTGTTAATTTGTTGATGGATGGCTGTATATTATAGTGTTTTTATGATGTTCAAACGCAGCATGTTACTCTTGATTATATGATCATGGAACTTAGATGTTCTAATGTTAGCTTGCATGTGACATTTATATTCCCGTTTTTAGGCTATTTCAAGCCACTCCTCCCTCCTCCCACCCTCTTCCCTCGCACCCCCCCCTCCGCCCAGCCACGCCTCTATCTTCCGGCTGAATCAAAATCTCGAAATTTTCTCGCAAGAGCAAGATTGGCTTGATAAAAAGGGCAAAATAAATATAAATGTTGCGTATTTTTTGCAAATTACCGCAAAACATTATGTTTTAGACCCAAATCACTTATTTTTTATGGGTGTAAATACCAGGTAATGGATCCTTTAAATATGACGATTATTAGCAAAGACTTTCCTTAAATACCATTAGGTAGCTAGCAGGATGGCCATATAGTCTGAAGAGTAATGTAACACGCGACCGCTACACATCGGTGTTGCGCTTCTCAGCTCAAACTGTCTGCTTGCTCTTCAGTTAACAATGAAGGAGGTCATGTGGTTGTGATCGCGTTGAAAGTGACCAATCAGAGTTGTCAAAATGGTTTAGGAATCGCAGGAGCAATGTAATTGGCTGAATGCTAATGAGGAACCTTGCCTGTGTGGAACTCGGTTGCAAACATAAAAATTTCACGGACAGGGCCCATTGGACCGGTTGGGATGGCGCAGCCCCGCCTCACGGGGGCTGCGGGGGTATACTTTACGGCCCAGATTACATATAAGTTGGGGACAGAAAAGCATGTTGTAGTTCTTTTATATCTCGGGTGCAATGCATCGCAATAGAATAAATATCATACAAAATGAAATGATAAAATTATATTTGTATTCATTACATTTTGATATGTTATTTGAGTGGGGTTTTGTCAGACCACATGTAATTTCGGTTTTGATCTTTGCAAGCCTTATCACTATAGCGCCCCATGAGGTGCAACTGCTCCAGCAAGTGGATGCAGCCTTAGGGTCATGTATTGAACTTTCTCACTCAGTTTCTTGACAACTGTACCAATTTTTTAGGAGATTTGCCTGCTTCCTGTTGAGCTGGTGCTTGACTCTTGGCAATGGAGATAGAAAAATTAGGTTTTCAGAAAATTCAAAATGGCCAAAAATGTGGTCAAGTGCGTAAGATAATGGCCTCTGGCAAAGTTGTAGATCATCAGGAGATGCATCATTTGAAACCAAGTATATGATTATAGGACCTACAGTATGGGAAACTGAGCAGTGTGAAACATGTAACTTTGACCTGATGGTGGCACTAGATCCTCGGTTTGACCAGCCTCAAATTTATGGAATCTCCATTTGGGATCGATCATAATGAACCTGAAAATTAAAAAAACTGAAAAGAAAAAAAAAATTAAAAAGCCCTTAAAAAACCCAGCCAGGCGAATTGTCCTGTACAGGGAAAGATGTCATCATTCCTTGGTACCTACTTGTGATTTTGTGTGCCATATTGCAAAGTGTTACCAAAATACAAATAATAAAAAAACAAACAAATATAAACAATAGACAGCTCACCCTAATAATAACCAATGCTATGAAATTTGAAAGCCAAAACTCTTTATTTACCGTAATTAGAATTACCATCAGTATGTAGAAAAGTACCAGACCTACATGCTCTCACTGATGATAACATTTCCAGGAGTCATGCACATACAGACTTCTCACAGGAACAAACCGCTTGCACATAGGAATCTGTAATGATCATAGCCTGTATCCCACAAACGTGCATTATTCATTTGCTGAGATGAGATGTTTCAAAATAATAATCACATGGTTTATAGATGTGCTCTTTCCATAATTTGTGCCAGTGCTGCGCGTACACTGACATCTCTTATAATATGCTATAAAAATGGCAGATCAGCAAACGATGAAGTCATTAAAATGGCCAACCTCAATAGTTTATGCGTTGTTTATTATTAGCTTATTTATGTTTATTTTCATTTATTTTTACCCTAATGAACACATGCATGCATTTTAATATAGAAAGTTATGCAGTGTACTGCTAAATAAAAGCCCTCTCACAGAAGTACCATCATTAAAAGTGCGGAGAGTCGCATATTACACGGCAAAAAATGAAGGATGAAGGAGAGACCTGGGTATCGGACAACATGAAAGATTACTCAAAGCTCGGGCAAATTGCTGGGGATAGTACCATTTGCATTTTACCATAATTGAACGGAACGTTCAATTTAACTGCACACGCTGTGCAGACAGGATTCCACTTAGAATCATCATTTTTCTCCCGGACAGGGGTAATATTCAGGAGACGGATAATTCTGGCCGTTTTGCCTGCATAAGTAGGGATAACCCAGCATAAGAGACGGGCATGTGCTGCATTGTAATCGTGCTGCTGAATGGATGTGAGGCCTTCAGAGAGACCTGTGCTGTCCGACTGGAGTGAAACCAAGATGGAATTCAGTGTCAGTGAAGAATTTTGAGGGCTGAGATGCAGACACAGTTGTCAGACGCAATCTCGAGGGACGGCTCAGCTTGGGCACTTTCACGGTATTGTGCAATTAATGTGTCCACGATGTCTGCAAATCGCCTAAAATGTGAAGTATACTGGGAGAAAGGTGCCTCTTAAAAATGTCAACGTGGAAGCGCAGTTCTACAGTCAGTGTGACTTCTGGAAAATGAGGCTTCAGCTGAAGTCAGAAGGGTTTGCCATTTTAAGTATTAACCCTTAGAGCGCTGAAAAAATATATATAAATGAAATTATCTTGTGCTGTTGAAAACCTATCATGTGGCGATTTGTTTAAAAGAGCTCCCGACTTGTTTAAAAGAGCTCCCCTGCGGGAGCTCTTTTAAACAAGTCACCACACGATAGGTTTTCAACAGGTTTGATTTTGATATCTTTCAACATTGAGCAACAATAGCTGCATTTAGCGCTGTAAGGGTTAAGAGAGAATTTTGCTGTCTTCAGAGCCGTTGAGATGATTGGCCCTAAACTCCCGAACATTATAATGGTGGCTGTATTCATCATATGGAAATGCAGCGAATGTTTTTTTGTCTATTCTGCACAAAACTGTAATTTTAAGCATTCATACTAAATGTTATTTTGACAGAGAGATTGCGCTGTGTGTTAGTCACTGAGTAAACACCTTCTCCTGCTACAGCAATGGGGAACACACAATGTCAACAGTAAACTAATGATGAAAGTAATGATGTAATCAGATATATTGCAATAAAGGATCTGTGGCCCTTGAGAGGAGCGCTGCATTTTCCATAGGCTGCCTGATAGATAATGACAAATGTTTTCTATATAAAAAAACAAACTACACCGCAGTACATTACCAGTCGGCCACAATTGTGGGATCCTTTGGTAAAATTGCTGCGGTCTGAGGTCCTGAATGCCTTTGAGGAGTGAGAGGAGCAGATGATTAAGCCATAAAGGAGAAGCTTTTCCTCTTCAATTCTCTGCCAACTTCTCCTGTAACAACATTTTTTTTTTTTGAGATACCATGAGATCAGCCTTTTAACTCACTGAACTGGAACACGTTTATGCTGCTCAGGTGCAATTAAATAAAAGGAACATTACATGGGAGGAATTTGGCAAAACTGTACAGTACGTGTCAAAAGTTTGGACACGCTTTGCTAATGTCACAGCATCTGTTTTTAGAGAAATTTAAACGGCTTAACTTCGCTGTATAATCTCAAATGGAATCTCGTAAAAGGTAAACAGTCAGCGATGAAAAGAGAATAATTTATTTGTTTGAATAAAATTTTTGAATTCTCAAAGAAGCCACATTTTGCACAGTAAACAGACAAATAAACTCCTTCTATTTTCCAACAGCCAAATTAAAGTCAAGCAGTTTTGGAACTTATTGGGCGAAAACGTTGATGAAAAGCCACCTCAAGTGCAGCACGTCTTTGGGAAGTTAGACAGCTGTGCAGCTGCAAATTCATTATAGTCATATGACTGCCCTTGTTAAAAAAAAAAAAAAATGTGAGAATGCGCTGCAAATATGACAACAAATGGTGGTTAGTTTGATGGATTTATGAATTAGATCTTTTTTTTTTTGCAAAATAAAGGCTGCTTATTTCAAATGCGGGTGTGTCCAAACTTTTGACAGGTACTGTATGTGCACACAGATACACACACACACACACACCCACTCAGACAACAGAATGGCATCCACTGAGTTTATAAAAACTGCAAAAGCCATTGCTGTTACACAACACAAAATATAAATAGGTAATTACATTCAGAATCTGGGATGTATCTTTCTCTTATTTATAAATCCTTTTTAAATCATGAAAGGTTGTGTTCAGTGGAAATTCCGGAGTGCTTGAAGAGGCAAAAAAAAAAAAAACACAAATCCCCTAAAATTCTGTTCAGCTGTAAAATCCCCTCAAGTTCCCCGTTCAGTGGGCGGAGCGTCCCCATCTCTGAGGTACGCTGGCATCAGAGTAATGCAAATGCAGTACATGAATGTAAGGAATTTAAATCAGGTAAAAGACCGGGAATCTCAGAACAATGCTCTCTCTCTCTCTCTCTCTCTCTCTCTCGATCTCCCTCATTATTCTTTGACCCATCATAGGGGGAAGAGAGGATTTTCTCAGTTACGTTCAGGGAGGTGCCGTCAGGTCAGCTACAAAAGAGAACGAGTCTTGAAAAGAATTTTAAGCACGAGGCCTCCTTTGTGTGAACTGGGATGTGATAAATAATAAAACAGTGCAGAAGAGGAATTTTGATGGTGACGCAGAATAGATGTGCTCCTCTCTCATGAGACAATAACCTTCACAGAGCGTACAGTCAGTCCGCTTCACCCGTGCAAGGTGCAAGTGGCAAAAACAGAATTTAATTCCTGAAATCAGGATCAAGCGGTTAGAGTCGTAACCAGAGGTACAATTTACAGCACAAAAACAGCAGGCAGAAGCAACGTCAAAAAGCAGGTGAACAATCCAAAAACCAGAACGCAAAAAGACACAAAAGACAAACCAAACTCAAAGCCATAGGACAAAAGAAATGACCAGACACAGGAAGAACAAAACTAGAACAAAGGCTCATATGTAACTGCAAGAAAACAGAGACTGACTGGCATTGGGAAACAAACTGAAGGTTTAAATACACAGGGAAATACTGTAACAGGCAGATGAGCTGGCAGGCAGATGGAAAGGGCGTGGTTACAAACAAGGAAACCGGAAACAATTGCAAAACAGTAAGAAGAGGGCATGGCCCAGGACGTAGGGCAGGTGGTCTAGAACTCAGAAGGTTCACCAAGAGACAAGAAAATTTTGAAACTAAATAAAATAAACAGCACTATGAAAAATACTCAAATAAATGCATGAGAAAACATATAACCAAACATAACTAACAGAATGACAACACTGACATACTTTGTATATGGAGTGATGAGAACGGTCTTAAATGGGCATTCAACTACTCATGAACACTTCACTACTGGTTTTTGAAGGAAGTGGAGCTGTAGACGGCTGAATTATGAAATTAAAATGCAAGAAGAACATTCCAGGACCTGATCTTTTTATGGCTAAACCAGAAGACAGCCACTGGAGCGATTCCCAACAAACACACTGTCGGCTTATGGCGCCTTTTAATTACTATCAATTTAATATTACAGAATGGGCTTCAAAAGATCAGGACAGATGCACCTCGCATTTTAATGCCAGCCCTTAAAAATGTTTTCCACTCGACACGCGCGGAGAGCATCGATGTCACAGAGTTATGCTCCTCGAATAAGACAACAGCCAACACAAGCTGAGACACACTGAATGCTCTGAATTTTTATCGCAGTTAAATGAGGACATTCTCACTGAAGCTGAAACGACATCTGGACCACCATCCACCATCCCTCAAATATCACCAGCTACCCACTTGACTTCCATTTTTCACACTCAGAGCTCCACAGACTGATGCCATAATGAAGGGGCATGAACACAAACAGAAAACAACTATCAGAAAACAAGATGGTCCTGTCATGAAAAAAAAAAAAACTATACTGGTATTTTGTGTAGATTCATGCAAAATTAATGCTATGGTGAAAAGGGGTATAGTACCAGGTTAACAATGCAGAAACAAAATCGCTGCCAGTGAAAGGGGACTTACTACACTTTTCCATATTTTGTATCATATATAGTGTTACAATGAAGGATATTGATATTAAACATGGCTAAAGATCCAAATAATGAGGTTAACGTGTAGATCCCTGTGATCAAAGACCTCAGGTTTCCAACAGTTTTTTCTACTCTGGCTATAGTATGACATCATAGTGTGACAGATTTCTTTATATGGTCATCTTATCCTGGCACAATATAAAGTCACTAAAAAAGTCTGAGTTTTATTTTGGGAAAAACACCAAGTGCTCTGTTGTCGACAGCAACGGCCCACATAATATTAAATGTCTTTATTTTCTGCCAGTATTAGAAGCTGGCTCTGGCCCAGAGAAGATGGCGGTGTTTCTGGATGCTGTTGACTTGCTCCCAAGCATGATCATGGCCAGATTATCCAACACAGTTTACTCCTGTTTTGGTACTATGTTGTTAAACCTCTGTACTAACCATAAATGGCGCGAAGTGAGGTGCATTTTTTTTAACTTCACAGGTAGTGCCCAAAATTTCCTTCTTGATCAAATCTGCTACAAGGTGGTTTGAAACTGGAGTATAAAACTGGACGCAAATGCAAGGAGGAGGGAGTCAGAGATCCAGGATGGTTCCAGGCTTTATCTACCAGAAAAACATAAAATTACAAGGAACATAAAAGTACTGTCAAACAGAGATGGCCAAAGATAAAACCCCCTGAGAGAGCTCAAACAAGCTGAGAACTAGAACAGAGCAAATCACAAGGAGCAAGGCCTCCAAAGCAAACAAACAAACAAACAAAACAGAAAAAAAGATGATACGAAGCAGGATTTGGTACACAGAACTCCTCCCATGAAAAACGGCTCAGTTAAAGAGACTCCTGATCAGGCAGAGTGATAAACCAGCACTGTTTAAACCCAGAACCCCTTAAATAGCAAAGAAGTTTGGGCGGGGGGGTTAGGGGGACAGAGCCGCATTTTGTCACTCGATTGCCACAGCATTCAATGCTGAGTTCAGGACCACGGACAGCGGCTGGGATTACCGTTCATCTGGCCTTTTGTTTCAAGAGACCCTATCAGGTGGTTACTTACCTAAATCCACCATGCTCTAATGTTAAGGCTATTACAGTATACTGTGAAAAGTTTGGGGCCTATTTCTTTCAAGGGCCACTGGGCCAGTGAGGGCTGCACCTTGTCAGTAATCTGGTCTTGAGCAAGACAGTTTCTGTTCATCTGTTCACCTATTTTTTAAATCCACCACTTTTTGCTGCCTAATTAGGAAATTGTCCCGCCCCATTTGTTGTACTGAAATCCTGAATAAGCCTACAGTTAGCTCACGGTAAAACAATAACTTTGACGAGGTGGACGATGAGATATTTTATGTTGCACTGATTTCAATATAATACGAGTCAAAGATTATTTTGAAATGACTGCTTGAAATTTTTATTTCCATGTTGCTCAATGTACCAAAGTTTTTTTAGGAATGGAATTCAGAAATATTTAACAGAGAAGCTGTTGGCAAATGGATTAGTCAAAGTTTATTATGCTTTTCAATCAAATATATCATTCAAGTGGAGACTAATATAGTGTCAATTTCTAAGTGGAAAAACTGATCAGAAATAATTGCAAGCAAAAAGAAAGATGGAAATGCTTCCTCTGAGGGCAGAGCATGAGCTGAGGAACAGAGGAATCACAGCTCGGGGGGAAGATGCTGATTCATGTCAACCTACAGCGATTGTCCTTGGAAAATCTATTTTTTTTTCACTTCTCTGTGGGCATACAGGCATATAACACTGTTTTTTTTATCTCTCTCCTTATTTCTCAAGCAAACAGTAACAATCATGCGAAGTCAGTCATATAGAGTATCTCTGGCTGTAACTGAGTTAAACAGATCTACACCATGATTATTATGTGAAAACTGCAATGCAAACTTAATGTAAATACCCATAGTGGCTGGTAATTTTAAAAGATGAAGGATAATATTGTACAGAGTTAAAAAAAAAAAAAAATATATATATATATATATTTCCATATTTTGTGGTGTTAACATTAGGGAATCTCTTCCTTGAGGTTGACGTCTTATACTTGTAACTATAGAGCCTCAGTAGATTGGAAGGTCATCACACCTACAATAGTGTGGATGTCCTGCCTCACTGTGACATAATTACATATTTACAGAAATAATGCTCTGACAAAATATTTTTTATCCAACTTGCTCCCAGTGCAGATGAAAGTGGGTTACTTTATATTTCAACATGTAAATGCCTTCAGAATTAAGAATCTAAACACTGTCACAGTCTGATGTATTTTCAAAACATTTTTAATATTTAAAAATGCATTTCAAATGTATTTGACATCAATGTCAATAATGCAGAAATACGTATTACTTAGGCCTCAAAGAAAAAGTAGCGAGTGGTTTTTCCATGGGATGGTCCATGTATCACCCCAGTCAGATGTAAATGATTAAGTGGAATGGCGATGATGTAAAATCTAAAGGATGCAGTAAGATTAACAGTGGATCCCTAATTAAGGTTTTCTTAATCATTAAACATATTATTATGGCAGTATTTGGCGCTACTGACACACAAATCTTGAATTATCTCAGTACAGATGTCAGGAAAAACTGTTTTTCTAATAAACAAAAACACCATTGACTTTTGACTCTGAATGTCAAATGAAATTGTTCCCTAATGCAAACTGCTGAAACATCACTTCCTTACTCTCGCAGAGCTTAATTACTCACCTCCATATTCTGCCTCTCATAAAAAACCCTCTAAGTGACACACATTAGAAGAATATCGCTAACTGACAACAATCAATGCATCAGTCCTGGGGCTGTGGCTGTTGGACAGTTTTTGATCAAGGTCCATACGGGCTGAGAACATTACAAGCTACACACAGTGACCTTTATGGAGGTCATTACAAGATTCAGGTTCCACAGAAGAGTATTTAATGAGAGATACACCTTAACAGGTGAACTTACTGGAGACACCTGGGCCCATCTCCACTCTTGAGGTACCATCTCCATGCTTGAGAGACCATCTCCACTCTTGAGGGACCATCTCCACTCTTGAAGAACCATCTCCACGCTTGAGGAACCATCTCCACTCGTGAGAGACCATCTCCACTCTTGAGGGACCATCTCCACTCTTGAGAGACCATCTCCACTCTTAAGGGACAATCTCCACTCTTGAAGGGCCATCTCCACGCTTGAGAGACCATCTCCACTCTTAAGGGATAATCTCCACTCTTGAGGGACCATCTCCACTCTTGAGAGACCATCTCCACTCTTAAGGGACCATCTCCACTCTTGAGGGACAATCTCCACTCTTAAGGGACCATCTCCACTCTTGAGGGACCATCTCCATGCTTGAGAGACCATCTCCACTCTTGAGGGACCATCTCCACTCTTGAGGGACCATCTCCACTCTTGAGGGACCATCTCCACTCTTGAGAGACCATATCCACTCTTAAGGGACCAATCTCCCACTCTTGAGGACCATCTCCACTCTTGAGGACCATCTCCTCTTAACTCTTGAGGGACCATCTCCACTCTTGAGGGACCATCTCCACTCTTGAGGGACCATCTCCACTCTTGAGGGACCATCTCCACTCTTGAGAGACCATCTCCACTCTTAAGGGAAAATCTCCACTCTTAAGGGACCATCTCCACTCTTGAGGGACCATCTCCACTCTTGAGAGACCATCTCCACTCTTGAGGGACCATCTCCACTCTTGAGAGACCATCTCCACTCTTGAGGGACAATCTCCACTCTTGAGGGACCATCTCCACTCTTGAGGGACCATCTCCATGCTTGAGGGACCATCTCCACTCTTGAGGGACCATCTCCACTCTTGAACCATCTCCACGGGACCATCTCCACTCTTGAGGGACCATCTCCATCTCTTGAGGACCATCTCCACTCTTGAGGAATCATCTCCATTCTTGAGGACCATCTCCACTCTTGAGGAACAATCTCCACTCTTGAGGAACCATCTCCACTCTTGAGAGACCATCTCCACTCTTGAGGGACCATCTCCACTCTTGAGAGACCATCTCCACGCTTGAGAGACCGTCTCCACTCTTAAGGGACAATCTCCACTCTTGAGGGACCATCTCCACTCTTAAGGGACCATCTCCACTCTTGAGGGACCATCTCCACGCTTGAGAAACCATCTCCACTCTTAAGGGACAATCTCCACTCTTAAGGGACCATCTCCACTCTTGAGGGACCATCTCCACTCTTGAGGGACCATCTCCACTCTTGAGGGACTAGGCCTTTAAAGGCTATTTGCTCCATTAGCTCATTTTTTCACATCACCTCATTATTGTAACTTTTCACTTCTTTATTTGTCCTAAAGTGCCACATTTTTGAGTCTGTTGCAGTCATCAGATTTTAAATTAGTGTATATTTTCAATAAACAATTTAATTAGCTGGTTAAAGCATCCAATACTGTATTGGTGTTGTGTTTTCAGTATAGCATTCCTTTGGAATTTCATTTGCAATTTTTTATAAGGTGTCAATTTTTTTTTTTTGGAATTGAGGTTGCATTATTGAAGGACAAATAATAAATTAATGTTCAGTCTGAATCAGTGCACTTTTGTTTACCTGACTTAGGGATTGCAGTAAAGTCCTGAAAGGTTTTGTCTAAGGCACAAGCTTAAGGGATTGTGAAATCTGTGCTGGGTAATGACCGCTGCATCATCTTGTGTTCCAGTAATCCTCCTCCAGGTTCTCTGTGTTCCAGGGAGCAGTTCAATAAAAACCCACATATTCCAGAGAACAAGAGGTCACATTTCAGTAAATTTTCTGACCTGTTAGTTGTGAGTGAAGTCTGCTTTTGTGTCCAGCCGGTTTGGCCTAATGTCTTGACATTTCAACTGATGATGCAGATATTTAAAAAATATGACTCAACTAAACTTCTATACAAATTTGGTTCAGGGCAGAGGATACTGGTTATCCTGGCTCTGTTTGAACCGTAGATTTCATCAAAACTATGGACCAAGCTTACTGTGATGATGCCCAAAGTGTTGTGGCACAAGAATACTCTTGGGCTCGGCCATGTTGCACAGTTTGGAACCAGATTCTGCGCTGCTGTGAGGCCTCAAGTTTGAGTGGTCAAGAGCAGTGATGTCACCTCCTGATTTGTCCGCAATATATTTTTATGTCGTCAAAATAGCTCAATCGCTTAAGGAAACGAGTCATGGGCAGACATTTATGTGAAGAAAAAACACCCAAAGAGCAAACATTCACTTGAAGATTAAAGATGATTACCTCAGTACTTTCACATTAAAAGTGTGGTATTTTTTAACTATGCTGAAGCCGGCCAGGGGGCGCTAGTTCAGAGAGCCTCTCAAAGAGACGTTAATGATTTGCAGTAAAACAGAAGCCTCCCTGTGGTCACTGGTTTTAACCCTTTTCCCCTCATAACCTTACTCTGCCCCGCCTGGGTTATAACTGGTATTGTCTTGTATTGTATAAAACTGAATCTAGAAAAATGTCTTTTTACTAAGGTCAAATACTCAAATTATCTGTTTTATGCATAGTTTTAGATGTACCATAGAATTAAGCCCTGAACCAGGGGCAGATGGCATTACTTTTTTGCTGGCTCTAAGGATTGAATGTATGCTGTAAATACTGTGCATTAGCACAACATACAGAGATAAACTTCATCAGTTACGCCGTCACAACTGCAAATGCTTGGTTACGATGAAGAAAACAATCGCCCGTAAAATGTAATCAGCTGTTATTTACGGAAAGCTTTTACTTGAGGAAATAGAGGAACTCACTCTCTGAAATGTCAGGGTTCAGGATGAACGTTACGGCAGTTTAATTTTTAACTCAATGCTCTTTGATATTTACCTCAGAGGTCACAGCCTTTCTCCCGCTGCATTTCAAGGCCATCATGGTTCACTATCAACACTGTCATAAAATACATTCTTATTTATTGGTGACGAATGTAAGCGTTTCACAATCATTGATATATTATTGGATCACTCAAACTTCCTACAGATGGCTGCTCTCTCTAACCAATGAACAAGGTTTAATTGTATCAGCGGAAACGGTTGGAGATACTATAGATGTATGATCAGTCCACCACCACTGTATCTGCAGATTTTTATAATTCATAATTGGATAATAATTTATGCAATAAATAACTGAGAGCGCACTCAGAGAGCATGGCTCCATTAACATATTTCTCACTAAGAACTGACCAAGACGTTTACAGATTCCCTGATCAAGAATACATCCCTAAATTTAATCAATTTTTCTTAGCCCATGGCCCACACTCCCACCAGATATCATGGCATTGATTGAGAAATTTGAGAGATATAGTTTGGACAAACAAACATTCAGACAAACAGACAAACATACTTTCATAGGCAAACACATAAACTCCATTCAACTTCATTGGGGAAGGTAATTGTTGAATCTAAATGTTGAAACTCTTTGACACAAGAATAGAAGGTAATTATTTAAAGGTTTAAATGGCACACACCTGTACAAAATGGCCACTATCTCACTTACAGTCATTTTTACATCTTTATTTTTGTGTGAAAAACTGATAGGAAATCATGTATTGAGCATCAGTTTCTGAGCTTGGATTTGACCTTTGACCTTGGGTTCAAGTTCAAATTGGAAACTCCCTGTATCTTGTTTACTGCAAAAAGCACTCAATATTGCTTTGTGAGCCCACATCCACACAAAAGACTTGTATCATTCTAAATGACTTAATTCTTGCAAAAAAAAACTGGACTAATTCTGTTAACAGCAAACCTGTTCAATCAAGCGTCTCAATTATCAGTCTCACTGGGATCTTAACCAGTAACTTGTGAGGTTCAGGTAATTACAGGATATATTACTGCAAGTAGAGCTTAGGTTTGTATCAGGCACTGACAGGAATGTGCATATAATATATATATATATATATATATATATATATATACACACAACTACAATTCCTAAATAGTTGGGACAAAGTGTGACTTTCACTTTGTGACTTTCAAATCACACCAGCCAGTATTTTATTCACAATAGAACAGAGATAACATAGCAAATGTTGAAACTGAGAAATTTTACAATTTTATCCACAAAATGATCTCATTTCAAATTTGATGGCTGCTACAGGTCTCAAGAAAGTTGGGACAGGGGCCTGTTTACCATGGTGTAGCATCCCCTCTTCTTTTTAACACAGAGTGGAGGCGTCTGGGCATTGAGGAGACAAGTTTCTTGAGTTTAGCCATTGGAATTTGATCCTACTCTTGTTTTTACTACAGGCTTCCAGCTGCTGGAGAGTTTTGGGTCTCCTTTGACATACTTTTCATTTAATTATGCGCCAAATGTTCTCAATCGGTGAGAGATCAGGACTGCAGGCAGGCCAATTCAGCACACGGACTCTTCTACTACGAAGCCATGCTGTTGTAATAGCTGAAGTATGTGGTTTTGCATTGTCCTGCTGAAATACACAAGGCCTTCCCTGGAATAGATGTCGTCTGGAGGTGAGCATATGTTGCTCTAAAACCTTTATATACCTCTCAGCATTCATGGTGCTTTTTAAAACATGCAAGTGTCCCACACCATATGCACTAATGCATCCCCATACCATCAGAGATGCTGGCTTTTGAACTGAACGCTGATAACAGGAGAAGTGGTCTTTCTCCTCTTTAGCCCAGAGGACACAACGCCCATGATTTCAAACAAGAATGTCAAATTTGGACTCGTCTGACCACAGGACACTTTGCCACTTTGCTGCAGTCCATTTTAAATGAGCCTTGGCCCACAGAACACAGCGGCACTTCTGGATCATGCTCAACAATGGCTTCCTTTTTGCATGATAGAGTTTTAGATGGCATCTGTGGATGGCACGGCAGACTGTGTTTACAGACAGTGGTTTCTTGAAGTATTCCTGGGCCCATTTAGTAATGTCAATGACAGAATCATGCCGGTGAGTGATGCAGTGGCGTCTGAGGGCCCGAAGATCACGGGTATCCAGTAAAGGTCTTCGGCCTTGCCCCTTACGCACAGAGATTTTTCCAGTTTCTCTGAATCTTTTGATGATATTATGCACTGTCGATGATGAGACCTTCAAAGCCTTTTTAATTTGACGTTGAGGAACATTGTTTTTAAAGTATTCCACAATTTTTTTACACAACCCTTCACAGGTTGGAGAGCCTCTGGCCATCTTTACTTCTGAGAGACTCAGCCTCTCTAAGACATCCCTTTTATAGCCAATCATGTTACACACCTGATGCCAGTTAACTTAATTACCTGCTAAATGTTCTTTCAGCTGATTCTCTTATATATTAATTGCTTTTTCAGCCCTTTTTTTTTGCCTGTGTCCCAACTTTTTTGATACCTGTTGCAGCCAGAAAATTTGAAATAAGCTCATTTTGTGGATAAAGATGTAAAATGTCTCAGTTTCAACATTTGAATTGTTATCTATGTTCTATTGTAAATAACATATTGGCTCATGTGATCTGAAAGTCATTACATTTTGATTTTATTCATAATTTACACTTCGTCCCAACTATTTCAGAATTGGGGTTGTGTGTGTATATATATGTATAAAATATTTGTTTCTTTATTCTATGCATTTTTGTAATGATTTTTCATTTGTGATTTATATTATTGCCCTAATTGTACCGTGTTTATGGCCTCTCTGAAAAATGGCATATTTGGCTGATCAAGAGCTTTTAGCGAGTTTCAGTAAAACGAATCAATCAGTCAGGTGTGAGACCTTGGAGATGAACTGTGATATAAAGATCAAGGTCAGACAAGGACAAAAAGACTGCAGCTTTTCATTTCTATTCAAACGGCATCGAAACAAATTCCTGCAGAAAAAAAAAAAAACTTTAAAAAAATTAGTATTCTTCAGGTTACTTTGATTTCAAGTTTAGCTCATGCGTATAAATATTCGATCCTAATTTACTGAAAATATGCAAATTTTTGTGTAGTCTTTATCTTACAGGGATTTTTGTCTTGACTCAATTGCTTGTAGCCTCTGGCTTCTATTTCTCGTCGCACTATATTGTCATCCTGATGCAAAAAACTTTGTTCTTTTTTGACTGATCATGTCCTCTGTCAAACAGACTTAATACATGTTTGGAAAGGCTGTGATGACATGACACGGTTACACACAAGGAAGTGTGTAAGCAGCAGACTCATGCAAAACCATACTAACAATCATCCATTATCAACTCAGTAGAGACATAAACTTCTTCTGCATACATGAAATACACAATGACTGATTTCTTGCTCGTAGCTAATGATAGCCGATCATCTATTTACTGCTAACTATCTGGCACAACCAGCCAATAAAAAGACAAACCACATGCACAGAATCGGGCAGCTGCAACAGTCAGCTAACATTAACCATCCTTTTAATTTAACCAGATGTGTTTAACTCTTGTGTATCAGCTTTCTTGCAGTGCCTCCTCATATAATATCATCCAGCTGCGTGAACAGTGCTCTCATTACTGAAGATACATGATCAGAAATAATATTTTTGATTGCAAATACAGATTATGTGATGAGTGAGAAGAGTCTCCTCTATAATGCGTGGATGTGCCATACAGTCTGGTATTGAGCCTGGTGTGCACTTGGCCTGTGGGGTTTTTACAGCTCGGTGATGCACAGTCTGCTGTAGAAAAGTGCAGGCGTGGAGCAGTTTTAGTCCTCTGGGAACACAGCACATTGTCCTGTCGTAACCTCATGTCTTCAACTCCAGGAGGTCTGGACTCCTGCAGCCTATTCAGCTGCACATCAAGTGTTCTCCTTCTCTGAGTAGGGAACGCTGGTCTGGTATGAAGAGCCGGCTGGCGCGATGTGCTTCTGTGGAGGGCGCGTGTCAGTCTGCATTCTGCAGCAGTGATGGGGGCATATTTTTGGGAAAAAATGTTGAGAAGAGTGAAGAGGGAGCTGAGATTACGGAGAGTTTTTAGACGCACACGGCTGAGGAAAACACACACTCACCTGACTCCCCCTGCAGTGCCGGTACGGTGTTGAACACCTGCAGAGTTTACACACCTGCTGGAGAGATGAGAGCAGCGGAGGGAGAGATGCTGAGACCTGCTCTTTCAGTCCCTGAGGCCCTGAGCTCTGGCTGTAAGAGACCCTGCCAAAGCAAGGAACATTCCAGAAACTATACTCAAGACCTGCAGTATTTATTAATCATGGATTCGCCTGTGAATGACTCATCCCTCAGTGTCATTGAGCCATTTCTGGGAGCAATCCTGATTATTTCACACCAGATGCTTGCTGTATGAATCTGGGCAGCGGCTGCTCTGCTGTAATTCATACACTCCAGCGCTAGTGACTTCAGATTCTGTCAATTGGAAAAAGTCCTGAGTTTCCGTTTCCTGATGATCAGCTTTGGCGCTATATTTGCAGCTCATGCCCAGGGGGAATGCAAAGTGCATTATGGGTTTGAATGAACTCTTTTTGGCTGCATGTTTGCAGCACAAAGGTGCATACATTTTCAGCTTATTACGCACTCTTTAATGAATTCCAGACCATGCCTAAAATAGTAGTTAATGATATTTATTGAATCGAATAAGCGTGGGAATTCGTACTGATGAAGGACGGAATAAAGTTGTGTAGGAGACCTCTGCAGGACAATGGGAAGCCCCAGGCGACGAGACTCAGGGTGGGTGCCGCGTCTCCTCTCGGACTTCTCTTTAAGGTCCCTGGGGTGCCTATAGAGTCATAGGGCGAGAGATGAATAGAAGGGAATGGGATATAAGGCGATATAAATAGGCTGGTTGGTTAGGATGTAGAAAAATGAAGTGACGTATTTAGGCGTGGTCTGGTTCACTAACCCGCGTTTAGAACTCCTTTAATTGACTATAAACATGTGCTGAGTCAATGCTCTGTGAATGAGTGTGTGTGTGTGCGTGTGCGTGTGTGTGTGTGTGCGTGCACTGGGATGGATGAGTGAACTGTCGAGGGTATTTCTGCGCTCACTGGATGCTGGGACGGGCTGTAGCCCTGTTGCTACCATGAGTAGGCAGATGGATAGACTGACAGACAGATGGACAGTTAGCCTTGATTTAATCAGGGGAGACCAACTGAGAGCAATACTCCCTTTTGCAATGGTGCACAAAATATGCAGACCCAAAACAAACAATAAAATAAGTAAAAAGCACATTATTACAGAAAACAAGTTTGACTATAAAAGTGACAAACAAATACAAAATGACTTACAGCAATAATTGAAAACAGACACAATTCTGGGGTTTAGAAATGGTTAATGTCAGGAAGACCTGAAGCTTATTCATCCTATAAGGAGCCTGGTAGATGACAGCAAAAATTGTGAACTGAAAAACATAAGCTTTTTTCCATTTCTCTGATTTGAGAAGAAAATCTGAAAATGAAAAACAGGGCTTTTTTCAATACTCTGTTCCCCAATGAAAGATGGAAAATGAACAGTTCTGTTCTTGATAGTTTTTGGAACTGTAAGTCAGTGTTGAAGACCTGGATTGCTTTAGAGTTACGTCAGCAGCTGCATGTTCAGATCACAGGAAGGTAAAAAATAAGAGCCCAGACTGAGGCCAAGACTTGTGTGTGTGGAGATGCCTCTGTTATCTCTTAAACTCTCTTTGTATTTTTTATTATTATTTCACCTTTATTTAACCAGGGAAGGCCCAGTGAGATTGAAATCTCTTTTTCAAGGGCAACATTAAACTGAGGTCCTGACTCACTCTGTGGTCATTAAAGATCCTATGACACTCATCGATAAGAGTAGGGGGTTCCCCGGTGTCATGGCTAAAGTCCCAACCTGGCTCTTTCAACCTGCCACCTAATCATCCCCTGATCTAATTGGCTGTGCAAATTGCCCTCTGCCTCCCTACCTCAACCCCCAGGGCTCCCTTGAAAAAGAGATTTCAATCTCAACGGGACTTCCCTGGTTAAATAAGGGTTAAATAAATAAAGGTGCACAGCCAATTAGATCAAGGGATGATTCGGTGATTAGTCCTACAAACCCCAAACCCCACCCCCTCAGTGATTGAGGAGTTTGCCCTTTCTCACTACAGTGCAATAGTTCCATACAGGACTCATCTGTGTGAATCCATGTGAAAACAGCCCTTGCACTAACATCAGAATCGCTTCTCACCACATTTACCACCAATTTCTGTTTGGCTGGGCAATCATCAATTTTACTGCTTTCTGAACCCATTGGCGAACAATATTGTTTTAAATACCGATCAATCAATTTAGGTCAGTGACATTACATTGAGTATCTACTGATCTAATGTGATTTTAATACAACTACGATTAATTACTGGTCCTTATATGCAAGTCAGAATAGGGCTGCAATATAATGCTGTCTCCATCTTTTACAACAAGAACAACAACAACTGCTACTACTACTGTTACTACTACTACTACTACTACTAATAATAATAATAATAATAATAATAATGATTACTAAACAAAAATTTGGCATTTTCTTTCAAAAGTTGTACCAGTTGTTATGGGCAGTCATGTTGGACATTATGGGCTTGGAGTCGTCGTTATGTGATATGAAGGACATCAAAATTACACTTTTCAATTGATGTTAATTTCTTGTTATTTCAAAATTGTTCATGCATTATAAAAACATTTTAAAAATCAATTTCCATTAGGCAGGTAGTGAACTTGTGCAGGAACCCAAAGAAGTGTTATTTTATCTATAGCTGCTGTATAATATCAGGGAAGAATTCTACAACCTCACTGCAAGTGATAGTTTGTTTATTTATTTATTACATTTTATGAACATACGTTATTGAAACTAAATATCAGAAACTGGACTTTGATTGGAACTGACTGTTGGGGATAAAGGTGCACTGCTCTAGTCATAAAAACTTTACATCATATTCGTAGCCCTTACAGTGTTTAAGATACAGTGTTTCTCCGATTCTTAATGAGAAAAACAAGCAAAAATGGGCTCTTTTCTGTTTTTGAAAAAACCTTTTGATTGGTCAGTTGTCAACATACTTTTATTCTGAAAATATTTCTGAACATGTGTACTCCAGACAGGTGTCGACTCCTCCATATCTGCTGTTGCTCATAAACAAAAAATATCCAAATTTTGAAATTGGATGAAAGCGGATAAAATTTGTTAGATGATCTGAAATATTTAAATATGACAAATAAGCAGTAGTAGTTTTACTACGTGAGTATTACTGGAGTATTAGGAATGGGCAAACATTTTTTTCATAGCTCTGTATGGTGATCACAGTAGTTTTTTTTTGCGAAGAAATGTTGTTTATTTTAATTGTATTTTTTTAGCTCCCTTTTTCAAAAATATAATGTTTTATTCAATTAAGATATCAATGCCATTTTGGAATGATCAAGTTTTAAAATTATACAGACATTTTTGTTTCTAAATTACGTGACTGCTTTGTCATCATAAATGAGCACAAAGGCGTTAGCATGCTTTGGCAATGGTCGCATTTTTAGCTCGGCCATTTTTTTTTTATTTCTTTGATTGACTGATGCTCCATTGACTCTGTCATTATTAATCTCTGAGTGCCTCAGTGCCACGACTGCTGGACAGACCTTGAGAAGCTGTGACAGGACACAGAATTATAATTCCGTGAAGCCAGTTTATGGCTCTTGTGGTTCACCTTGCTAAAAATACCATCCGGATGAATAATGCGACGTGTCAATAAAATACACAGCTAAACAATCTGTTACACATGTTCCCTTTACTGCCGTGTGAAAATGACTGCGCACTGGGATGGTGTATGGTGCATTCACTTTACTGAAGGACGTTTCCTCGCTGCTTGTTATCATGCAAAGAGTGGAAGGGACAAAATCACTTCAGAGACACGTCATAAACTGGCTTATTATATTGGCTCTGAAAACACTCAGACATATACAGGTGCTTCACCACACACACACACACACACATACACCCAAACACGCACACACACACACACACACATACACCCAAACACGCACACACACACAGGCGCGCACACACACACACACGCACACACACACTCAAGAATATCTTTATCTAAACTCATTAACAAATATCTTACAGGTGTGGTTGACATAATGAACAGAGCATTGTTCCTGTGATATAGCTTGAGTATCAGCTACTCCATCTACAGCCCGTCTCTGTTTAATTCATTGACTTTTTCCTGTAGTAGCTCTCATCTGCATTGAGACTAGTCATACGACCGGTGTGTGTGAGCACTGTGTGGGTGTGTGTGTGTGGGATTGACAGATACGAGACTATTTTTTATCTGCCATGCATTGCAGTAGAAATGGAGAATAAAAGATCTTAAATGATTGGATACCAGAGCAGAGGGCTTCAGGAACAGGAGTCTGTCGATCATTTAAACATGAGGATCCCCCTGGAAAGGAAAACCACATCTGTTGTCAGTTTGCGATGTTTTTAGAGGAAGTTGCCCATGTTTGGTAAAAACTGTCGGGAGTGATGTCATCAGAACAGGGCTTTTCAGTTTTTTTAAAGGGCTTTGATGTTTTGCTTCGTGGCAATCTGCCGAGGTACGGGAGAGAGAGAGGGATGGAGAGAGAGGGATGGAGGATGGATGAGCCTCCTCTGCAGTGTGAGCACAGGCTGACAGGACTGCTGTCTCTGAGAGAGAGAGGGAGAGAGAGAGAGAGAGGGGGGAAAGGGTGAGAGAGAGAGAGACTGTGCGTGAGCAGTGGAATCCAGAATCCTGCTCCGCCTCCATGTTTTCCACGGCTCCAGACTCGGAGGCTCTCAGATCGACAGCCTGTTTCTCGTCTCCTGCTGCAGTGGAGAGGCAAACGCTCTCCTGCAAAGTGCTCCTGGGGAAACCTCAGCATCCTCTGCTTCTTTTTTCCCTTCTGTCCCTTCATTTCTTCTGCCTTTCTTCATTTATTCTCTCTCTTCTGAAGGACTGGATAAGATAAAGGGCAGCAGGTGCAGCAGGTATTTACTGCAGACCAGCAACACATCATACCTCCTGATTTTATGTGCTTTTCTGTGTCTGCAAGAGGAAAAAGCATCTCATGTAATCAGGTGCTTCGGTGATAGAGACACCGGTGCAGGTAAGTGTTTGGTGAATTATTTTCCTTCTTATCTTTGCAAACCTGTGTGGCACATGAATGGAGTTTATTCTCATTTTTCAGGCAGTGAATCATCCTTTGAATCCTGGATTCAGACTCTTACTCTTACTTGTGCTGTGAAATTCTGACAGGAATGTGATTGGACAGTCGAGCGTTTGAAGTTTTAGTGGTCATGCCTGAACAGCTGCAGCTGGCAATGCCATCCTGAGGCGCTGGACTCCTGTTAAAATCATGCCCGGGTTTGGCTCAGAGCTCAGTCAGGTCGCTGGTGCTCTCTCAGAGGGTAAAACTGAAAAGCCTGTCGGCCCTGCTGCACACACGAGTGCTGTGAATACATCAGGAAGCCAGTCACAACTTTAACGGACTGAAGCATCTGCATGCAGGAAGAGCTGGAGATGCTGTGTGTTCTGATTCTTGTGGCTCTTTCAGTGCCCAGTCACTGGCACCGGTAAACCTAAAACATGCCGTTTAATGCTTCACTATACAGTGTTACATTTTATTGTTCCAAACATCTTTCTACCGTGATAATGAAGCTGTGGAATAATGTCACTGAGATGTGAATATCATCGTCCCCCGGACTCCAGTAGGGATTGGGCTCTTCCTCGTGAGTGTAGCGCATGTCGAGTACACACTGCAGTGCTTCAGTGCACTTCAGAAGTGAGAGAAATCAGTGTCCTCTGATGCGTATGTTTACCTGTATGAGTGTGTGTGTGTGTGTGTGTGTGTGTTTATGAGTGCACACACCTGTGCACATCTGGAGCGAAAAACAACAGCAACACAAAAATAGCCACACAGTGTGTGACGTGGCCCTGAGACCCCAGTGTTCTCGCCTGTCTGTCCCAGAACGGAGGTGATGGAGGTGGTTGATGTCACTCAGGAGCACAGCCTATCTGTGGGTCCCGTTCCCCTCCCTCCCTCTCCTTGTTACCCAGGATTCGAGCTCACTGGCTGGGCCGCGTCACAGCAAACACATGCACTGCAGTGAAATTCACCGGAGCCTCGTTGGGTGCTGTGAGACCAGGCTGAATATCCGACTCCTCGAGTGAACTCTAGACCTTCTCTCTCCTTTGGTGTCGGTAGAGTAATGATTCAAAAATACACAGCTGGTTGAGAACATAGCGAGGCAGCCAATTGCACCATGATTTTTGCTACCCAGAAATTACGAGACTATGCATTTGCTATTTCTTGCAGTGATCACACAGTATGGATGTATACTGTATATCCTCTGTGTAAAGCTGCTTGATTTTAATAAAGATTTTTTTTCTATTTGCTTGGGTGTGAGCCAAAACAATGTAAATGAACCGACTGCGGAAGCATTTCTGCGTTTTACGGTGTGTGTGTGTGTGTGTGTGTTTGGCTCCAGTTTTCACGAGCTGCACAGGGTCTCTCTGCCTCCTCTCTGTCACAGTCAGAGCTTCTCTAATGTCATTTCTGTGGCTGCATATCACTGACCTGAGTACAGTTGATCTTTGACCTCTGCGACATGCTTGTGGAATCAAATATAATAGCAGTTTGGTAAATTTTGCCTTCAAAAAATTCTCTTTGGTGACAGTTATTTATCAAAGCACTATTAAGTTATTTAGGATGGATATGATTTATTCTCTGAGCCATAATCATAAATTCTTACTTTCCTTATCTGGTATCTTTGCTCAGGAATAAAAATGCAAGCAAAATTCAATCAAATAAAGTTGTAAAAAGTGGTTGCTCAGTGATTACACTGAGGATAGACATTCCAATTTGGAGAGATTATAAACTTTTGAAAGGCAACTTCTTAGAATCTACTCTAAATGAAGAAAGTGTCTTGCTCATTTGGAACATTTTAAGTGGAAAAAAATGAAATTACTCTTTACTTTACTTCAGTCCCTAAATTCCATGTTGGGGATTCCTCAACTCTACCTAGTAGCTCTGCTGCTCGTTGACTTGTATCTCGAGAACCGCACTTCAGCATTATTATGCAGACATTGGAGCACATGCTGGTGAAGACTGGAGAGGGTATGTTTACAATTTTATTGAAATTACAGATAACGTTGTGATGGATTGATTAAAAAAAAAAACCTTTGCCCATAAACCTTTCTTCTTGGCCTGGCACCTATATGTTACATATATTACACTATAGTTGTTTAGCTGCCATATTTATCCAAAGTGCTAGAGAGTTGATTAGACTGAGCATAGACCAATGGCCCCCTGGAGGGATGTGGGCGATGCCTTTCAGGCCACACAGCGGCAAATCTTAATGCAGCGATGCTGGGGTTTGAACCACCGACCCTCTGATCCCCATCGTACATCATACCCATCATGTATATGTTTCCTCCGGATACTGTTTTTTATTTTAATTAAATGAAGTGAGCCTTTGTATGGCCATATTTACCATTTGTAGCAGGGTACTGATGGTACTATAGTTTCTTTCCTTTCCACAACAATAAAGGCCACTAATGAAGCGATAATAGCCACCATTTTCTGGGGTGTGTGAATGCTGTGGAACGTAATGTAGGAGACAGATGCTGTGGATAATAATCAGCTGCCTGTTATGTTTGCAGGTGTCTCTCTCTGCCCTGCGGGCAATGACTCTAAAACAAAGGAGTCTGTCCTCTCGAGAGAACAACCGGATAAACGCAAGAGCTCAAAATGAGCTGTATTGATGTTTAAGTGACAGAAGAGCAAAAAATCAGATGATGTCTTTATAAAGCGAAAAAGTCCATGTAGAGAGGAGGTTGGGCTGGATGGTTGGGACAACATAACAGCCAACTTTCCCTCAGGAGACCGGCGTTCGAACTGCGACTGTAACACTTGCAAGTGTGAGTCATGACTAACTTCTAAAAACCACGATTGCCTTGTCCTAACCCTGAATCCTAACATTGACTTAAACTTAACCTAAACCCCAACCTAAACGTTAACCTTAACCTTTAGGAAGTAGCAACTTTTACAGACGCCACAATGTTTTCTAAACCGTTGGTTTGGAAGGTGCAGTGCTGATTTTACTGACTGTAATCCAACCATCGACCTGTATGGTGGTTTGGGCGTGAATACGGCTTGTTGAAAAAACAAACAAACAAACAAACAAACAATGCAATGCTAAGTACATCTGAGGCAGCTGGGGATGGATTGTTTGTCAAAATAATAGCTAACTATTTCTTTTAAGATCTTACCTTGGGAGGTTATGAAAAGATTGATTCCACTTTGTTCCAAGGAACAAAGACTTCATGTTCTGATATCAAACACAAAGAAGAATTAAATGCAGAATATAAAAAGTAGGGGGTCCATTGGTTCAGAGCTAATTTCAAACTTAAATTTTTGATAAGGATCATTATTGTTATTTTAAATTGAATATTTTTGTGCTTTAGTACTATATCTCCACCTTTTTCCTCATTATAAGTTGTAAGCATTTTATTTGTAACAATATTATTGAGGAACACCTTTTATAACGATGGTACTGGTATGCTAATTCCCCTGATCATTATTTTTCAAAGCTGCTCTAAAGGTCCAAGGTGCACCCAACACAGTGTTATTTTATTGAAACTCACCCCTGCTGTGTATAATATCATACGTTTGTACCTAATTTAGCATACTGTTGTGTCTGACTACCAAAGGATATTATCCTTCTGTAAGACTGGCGATGATTAGGGAGTGAATTCCTCTGGCCTCCCTTACAGAACAAGCTGAATCAGAGCTCTTCACAGGAAGGGATTGGGCTTTTGCTGAAGTCATTGTGTTGTGTCCTTGGCGAGAGGGAAGTAAGTGCGTAAAGAGAGCTTGAGTCACTGGTCTCTTCCATGGGAACTGTTGCCGAAGCTTATTTTGCGATTATACAATCTGCAAGATTTTTACTTGAAAACATGAAAACTGAGAGCGAGGTAAAAGAGTCACTCCAGCCTTAAGTAATTGGCACTGGAACAGTCAGCTCCAGAGCTTCATGTCGCCGCCATGCCTGAGGGAGTGAGCATCTGCTGTAGATGAAAACATGGGCCTCTTGAACAATGACATTTTTGAAATAATATCTATATTTTCCTCTTTATTTAACCATTATTCACATAAAACCTTCCAAGTACTGGACAATACCAGTAGAAGGGCTCATGGTGAATGTATAGAATATAGTTTTACCCTGGAAACGGATTTATTCGCTAGGAAACTGAGAGAAAATATCTCGAGGATGGCAATCAGCCAAACTGCATTTATGATATTGAACACTCAAGCAGGAATAACTGATTTCGAAATTGCAATTGGTTGAAGGGAGCTGCAAGTGCTTTGATCTCCTATGTTTATAAATTAGCATCATTTGCGACAGTGAGCATGAAAGACACGCAAAATAATTATTTGTTTCGCTAGATTACAGAAACATACGAGTTATTGGGAATGCAATGGAGTTAAAACAGCGCAACAGGAGAAGGAACGTCACAGAGCTGCATGTTATTACAGTTCCAGAGCGAGACATGAAAGTGACATTACCAGTAATGATCCATTGATTCCACAAGGCAAAGAGGATTTTGTTTTCTGAGATAAAGTAGTCTTTTCTTTCATGTTGTGTTAGGAGAGGGAGTGGAGTTCACCTCGAGTGGAGGAGCGATTAGAGAAACTGCACCTCACCTACTTCCTGTAGCATCATTTCACAAAAATAAACAACTGAAGCATCTATAATGGTCCTGTCACCAATGTTAGGCCTTTTACCACACCTGTATGTCATGTTATGTGATTTATACATTTTTCTACTCAATATGCAGTGCAGTAGTTCCTCAGTGCGCTGTGCTTGCACATACTGGCATCATGTTTCAGTCAGTTCCTGACTCTCGCATTGGCAATCCTGAGAGATCATGTTGCTTTCTGCCGCAAGTTATACTTCATTTCAGAGGTGCTGTTTTCTTGCAAACAATGTTTGCATAATATTTTCATGTTTTATACCTGTTGTTTGATTAAGTTTCATGTGCCAGTTCCCCGAGGCAGGGACGGTTAAAGTAAGAGTACAAAAGTATTTAATCAACTACCCGAGGAGTTGATACAAACTTTCGTTGCCACATTATCATGCCATGTGTGATAAAATGGGAAACTGTACTTCAAGTGCAATTAAACGGCAGTTTTTAGGGACATTTTGTACAACACAGAATGTAAATTGTTGATCATATTCATGCGCTAAATGAAATATACTTCTATCACTGTAAATCTTCACACTTGTGGATTGTCTCCCAGCTGCAGTACCTGAAAATATGCGATGTCATTAACAGCAACAGACTCCAAAAAGTTTTCACTGTGGTTTGTTTGCTATTGTTTAATGTCACTATGCCTTTTAATCATAATCATCAGGCGTTTGGACACTGATGGCAGCAGTTGGTCAAGTCTTGCAAGCAGAATGTGGTTTGATGTTGTTTCGCTGAAAATGTAGGGATGTCCCTAGAGCAGACAATATCAAGATGGCTGCATATTTTGCTCCAAAATTCATACATATTTTTTTGCCTTAAATGTGCCATTGCAAAATTTCCACTGCCCCATACCCTGACAGATATTGGCTTTGGTAGCTTATGCTTGTCGTTGTCATCTTGGGTCCGGACAACATGGCAGAGTCAACACAAACATGTTTACTCCTCAAATCGAGAAACAGGCCTTCACTGAGCTACTTTTCTTTCCCAGAGGTCACTGAGCCCAGAGAAGTCAGCGGCACTTTTGAACAGTATTGATTTTGGGCTTCAGCTTTGCGTAGAAAAGCTTGCATCTGTGGATGCAGCAGCAAATGTTGTTGATTGAGAAAGGTTTAACAAAGTCTTTCCAAGCCCATGTTGTGAAATCCATTCCAGTTGCAGGACAGTTCTCAAGACCATGCAGTCTCTGGGATAAGAGATTATGCACATTCAGAGGTGGTTTTTGGATTGCCCTTTAAGCACCAAGAATCAACTGGATTCTTTACAGCTTTTAATAGTTTAACACCCAAAATCCTACTAATTTATCTTTGGGAAAAACATGACCTCACATTGATGGATTATAAGCTTAAGCATCTTCTGGCAAATTGGCAAACTTTGAGTGCTACATTACTTTAGCCAATGCAATGCTGAACTTTTGGCGTGATTGAGGGGGCGCGACTAGCGTCAACTGGTTTGACAGTGACAAAGACGCACCTTGACTCATCTTTCATCTCGAGGGGTACGCCTATTTTTTGAAGCTTCTTTTATACAAGAACATCTGTTTAACACTCGTTTAATATCTTGGCTCACCTGTTTATCTGTTTTACATCACCTCATTGCAACTAGTCTCATCATTATTTATCCTAAATTACCTCTACACCAAACTTTTTGGATTTTGTTGCAGGCTGCCGATTTAAAATAAGTATATATTTTCAATTAAAAATTTAATTCAAGTTCAAGCATCAAATAATGTGTTGTTAAAATGTTTTCAATATGGTAGTGGGAGAATCAGCTTCTCAGATTGTTCCTGTCTGATTTTATTTGCATTTTCTATAATGTTCCAACTTTTTTTGGACTTGGGGTTTTACATGATTAAATACTAATACTAAAATACTAATAGTAAAACTACTACTTCTAATAATAATAATAATAATAATAATAATCATCAGCAGCATCATATGTGTTATGTTATATGCTGGATAATACTATCAGCATTGGGCTTCAGCTCCTGAGTTTTCTGTTACCTCAGTGCACGTTACCTGTTACCTCAGTGCACGTTACCTGTTACCTCAGTGCACGTTACCTGTTACCTCAGTGCACATCTGCAGGTTCGGAGCGGAGTTTGGCTGCTCCGACATTTTGGTGATTTTGAAAAGGCAGAGGGGGCACTTCATGAGATTAATGCCCCCTTCTTGTGCTTCACTGCTTACCGTAACTGCGAATGTGCACAGGACTGTCGATAACGCCTGCACACCTGCTCTTTCCTCACGGATACCGCTGTCCGCCTTCTCACCTGAGGAGCAGGCGCCACTCGCTGAAGCTTTTAAGCAATAAAGACTGAACCTCCCATTCAACTCTTATCAGCCAGAAAACATAATGCTTATTTCATATCAACATCAGAAAATTTCAAAAATATTTTCAATGTAAATAAAAGTGTGAAATGTAAGACTATAAAAAAACAGTGAAGCACACAAATCACCTGCTTTAGTGAGGGTACAGAAGACAGTCCTTTGAAAATTATGAGAAAAGTCTGCCTTGCTTATGAAATATCCTTACTTATTCATTTATGTTACTAGCAAGGCATAACTAGCATCCCATAGACATGCTTAAATTATGTTACAGTGCTGTAAGAGCCTATATTCAGTCCACACATCAATACTTCCCAGATTCAATTAATGTTTGACTTTTTGTAATATGAAATACGATTATTACCTTAAAACTAACATCACAGTTTTGAAATTTCAGCAACAATAGTGCAACATTTTGGGGTGTCCATGTTCTCCCCTCTGAATGGCTCTTATCTCTGTTTGAGTGTAATGATGGGTGGGACGGGGGCTGGAGTGGGGGCCTGTGAATTTGAGTTTATACATGAAGAGCTTTAATCACTGATCCTTGTACAGTTAAACTGTCACCTTCTGCTTAGCTTTAATCCTGAGGTAACTTTACACTTCAGGCATGAATATTTTATGGTTGAGCAATATAACAATATCGATAGGCTGTAAGAAGTGCACATGTATTAGAATTCTACCTGTAGTTCACCTCCTTGGCTTGTTAACATATCAGTTGGACTCCTCATGAATAATATATCCTGGGTGTATATGGGTCAGAAAACATTACTGTTTTATATTCACATTATTGTTTGCATCAGCGCTCCATCCCTGTGTCACACTCATAAGAATGAACTCATGTAGAGTACTGTAAATTCCTGCATAAAATCAAAACAAATGTGCGCACATATAACCAGTCACACGTGTAATAGAAACGCTTACATAATTTACATATAAAGGCGCACTTATACACATAATCTCATAATCACATGTACACGCTGCGGTTACAGTTGGAAAAGAATGGATTTTTGTTGAGCTGCGACATCATAGACAGTAAATAGCTCTGGAGGTTGATGTCTTTGAGCAAAATGTGTCAAAATAGTAAATTGTCCTCAAAAAAGCAAAAAGACCCCTCGGCGTACTGCAAGCAGGTTCTTTGGCTTTTAGTGAAACAAACTGAGAGGGAGCTTCTGAAAGTTTACAAAATAAGAACATGTGATACCAGCGCAGTGGGGTAAAGCCCGTGTCACAAAAAGCTTAAACAGTTTCAGTCTGACAGTGGGACAGTGAATTATGCAAAACCTTTACCAATCCAGCTCGTGATGAAAAGCTTGTTGGCATTTTGGCGAACAGCACTGTCAGGATTAAGAGGAGGAAAACATCTGAAGTTAAAACAGGAAATGGGATTAAAGTCATCCATGTACAGTGGCCTGGAATCCTGCATGTTATGTAATTAGCGAATTCGCTAAGTCAGGCTTTGAGATCTGCCATATCAGAGGCTGTGAGGAATGAAGCCTGCTTAGAATGTGGCATCGTAAAATAATACATCTCCTAGGGCTTAAATATACCGTGTAAGACCATGCACACACAGTCAAATTCAGGTTCCACACTCCAAAATGAAGATGGAAACCTTGCATACAGATGGAAACATTGCTTAAGAAAAGATGGTGTGGGTTTACTGGGACTGCAGTGGCTAGGGTGCGTGTTCATGTTGTCATCGATGATCTTTGATCCATCCAGCTAACTCTCACTTCTCGGCGAGAATAGACCCGAGGGACCGATCCATTTTTCAAACTCTCTTATTGGCTAGTTACCCTACCCACTCTGCTTGGTCTCTCCGACTGATTGGCTTTCATTTTGCATGAATTCTCCATTGCTGCACCCGTCTTGAAATCTCTGTTGCTTGACCTTCCTTTAATTAAGTGAACTGCACTCCAATCTCCTCCTTGCCCCCCCACCTCTCGGCTCCACAAGTGTGTTTGTGAGAAAATCCTGGTTGTATGAAAAATGGAAGCTGTATTGTAATTCACGAACTAGTGGAACATAAGAGACTGGAGGTAACTATAGGCACAGTTTAACCCTCTCATTTTATTTCTAAGGTAACCATGATCTGAGTTTAGCTCTGATCAGTAGCAAACTAGAACACAGACTAGCGATTAAGGAATACTAACGTTCGACAATATTCAATTTTGCAAAATATTGAAAGTATTTTTAATGAGATTGTGAGCAGCACACTTTGTTGTGAAGGTTTACATGTAAGCAAATCCTGGCCGTTTTCATTTTGAAAAGAAATTCTCCATGCTAAAATAAGGCTTTGGAAAGAGTTTCAGGGCTTATCTGAGCATTTTTTAGTATAACATGTGTCTCTCTATTCCAGGAGTGGGAAATTTAAAGCTCTCAAGCGTGGTTATCTGATGATTGAATGGGTGAGTCAGTGATCGACAGATTGCATGAATGAATGAATGAACGAATGAATGAATGGGCGATCAGCTGTGCATTAATAGTGTAGATACATGCAGTTGAAGTCTAAGAGGCTGGGACGATCTGAAATGCCTTATTTTTACAATTAAATTATTTAAAAAATTGTTTGGCGTTTGTTGTCCTCGGGCACTCTGCTAAGGTTTAAAAGCCATTGCTTTTTTGCAATGCATTGTGGGCCGCCCTCCCTTCCTGTTTCCATGGAGACGCAGGAGCCGTAGCCCCCACCCACTCCGTAATGTTCCAAAGGCTGTCACTCCCTGGACTCTCCAGATGACTGCGTGTGTCTGTGGGTGTAAGGGGGTGTGTTTATTAGCATGCGCGAGGAGCGGCTGCGAGCGAAACCGAGCCGGAGTGTACACACAGGTCGCCTGAAGAATGTTTGAGTGCCGCAGCCTGTTTGCCTGTTTCTGAGAGCATAATGTTTGTGTTTCTCAAGGGCGGCACCACTGACAGGCATCTGCCTCATTGTTTTCAGCCAAAACAGCGACATCTCAGCATCTGCCACATCTGACAACAGTCTGAATAATTAACTGACGCGTATTTTTACTGCCACTTTGAAAAGAAAATGGGCTTCCAGCACGCAAGGCAGATGAGAGGCGAGCGCAGCAGAGATTTTAGCCGGCATCTCCCACTGGTGCATCGCGTCTGCGCTAATAAAGTGAGGACCTTTGTTCAGTAGGGGAAAAAAGCAACCAAATCATTTAGTGAGTCACTGTTTAGTATCTGCTTCAGCAAAATGTTATGAAAATATGAAAATGGATGTCCTTTCTTTTCTTCCAAATGTGTGTGTGCACTTCAGTTGGTTTTAAAGAGGGGACATTTCAGTCAGGTCAACACGCTAACTGCACCAATATTTTCATGAATTTACACAGTCAGGTCTATAAGAGCTTGGACAGTGACAGAAATTTCATCATTTTGGCTCTCAATGCCACAAAAATGGATTTGAAATGAACCAATCAAGATGTGCTTGAAGGGTACACTTTCAGGTTTAATTTAAGTGTTTTTTCTTAAAATATTATATGCATCATTTAGGAATTACAACCATTTTTATACAAAGTACCCCCAAATTTCAGGGCTCGAAAGTATTTGGAAAAACTGACATGATCACCAATTAAATTTTCTTTTTTAATAAACAAATTAAATTTTAATATTGGGCAGAAAATCATTTGCAGTCAATGACTGCTTGAAATATGGATCTCAACACCAGATGCTGAACTGTTTCCCTGAAGATGCTCTGCCAGGTCTTGACTGCAGTAATCAGCTGGTCAGAAGCCATGATGTGTCCTAAAGTTATGGATGCTTTGGATCCAGATGGCTGATGGGCCCCAACGCAGTAAATACACAGCCTGAATGGCCCCACAGTACTGAACAGGGGAATTTTTCACATCGGCAGCCAGGTGAACTGATCTTGTTGTAAGCATCTGTAATACCACTGGAGCCAGAGTAATGGAATGTTCTGGAGTAATCTCTGTGATACTGGTCTGCCATTGGGTCGGCCAGTGTGTTTCACAGCTAAGCAAAGGCAGCCGTAATGAGTGAAATACAGATGCTTGGTCTCCTGTGAGCTTTACCTGAGGTCAGTATCCTACAGGTCCATCCATCTATCGTGTAACTCGCGTATTCTGGGTCAGGGTCACAGAGCGGTGGAGCCTATCCCAGCATGCACTGGGGCAGAGGCAGGAACACACACGGGACAGTGCGCCAGTACATCTCAGGGGTCACACACCGTTCACTCACACTCTCACCCCCCTGCAGGTGATCAGTGTAATGAAGGCTGCCCTGTGGCGCCTCGTTACTGCAGTCATTCAGTCACTAGAGCACCTCTGAGTCACAGCACAGGTTCTACAGGCTAACCAGAGGGTGAGCTCTTGCTTTCTAATCATCCCAACTCTGGGGTTTGTATTTGGTTTCAGGAGCGTCAGTTCTGTGTTAAACAGAGACTGAAGAGAGGGCATCACCTCATACTCCATCCATTTTGGTGTTTTGTCAGGGAACAACACATTGGCTTTGTGTTAAATGGTAGTGATTTCCTGTGTTTGTGGTCCTGCTCGGGCCTGATCTTGTACACGTGATCTTGAACAGTTTAGCTCTGCCAATCTGGTGGGTTGTAATCTGTTAGTTTTAAATCCAGCAGTTTGTGACGGGAGGAAAAGAATGGCCAGCTCTTTTTGAACTAAAGTTTTTAGCATCTGAAATGTACCAAATCAGCCTTTCGAGTTCAGTTAGACTCTTTCCTATCTGTTGAGGGTAAGTATATGTTGACTGAGTCTGGAGACAGAGCTCTGAGCCATACAGAATGAACAGCTTGATCAAACTGGGGCATCTGCGTTAGAATGAGCAAAGACACAGAGTAAATGAGCTACATTTAATGCATCTTCTACATGTTTCGCCTGGAATATTGTCTGTTTATGAAGAATCATTTTAAGCTTGCATAGGCTGTATATAACATACTCTAAAAGCGATATATAAAATATGGGCTTACAAGACAGAATTTCAGCTTTGTTTTTAGGGTATTTTTTATTCAGTTCTGCTCCATGATTTGGAAAATGTTATCCTCCCTGCATGTGCTTTACTTACATTTTTCACGACTGCAGTTATTTCCAATGGAGCCTTTGGTAAGGGAGGGGTGACGGGTTGTACTAAGTGCCACAAAGTCTTAATGTGAGAACAGATTTAAAATGCAGCACCTAAAATGGAAGCTGGAAGTCCGTGCTGCACCTGAGGGGTCTGAAGCGCCCCCTAGAGTTTTAGCAGAGCAGAGTGAGGAGGTGACATGACCATCGATGGTGAGGGTGATTATGGGATGGTCGCTTTTAGCATCTAATGGAAAGTCTTTCAGACGCCTGGTGACTGTTATGGCAGCGAAGGTGGGCCGATTCCATATTATTTACCATAATTTTGGAGTGAGATTTTGGATTGGCATGGTGCTGCACAGTCGGTGGCATTTTCACCCCTCAGCAAGAGCTTTTTAAATCTGGTCTGGGCAGCACTTTCTCCTCCTGCTTGTGTGGGTTTTTTAAAACTCATGTTTTCTCTCGCATTCCAAAGACTTGCCAGGCAAACTGTTAAGTCTAAATTGCCCACAGTTATGAGTGGCTGTGAGTGAGAGGTTTCTCCCCCCATGATCAGGAGTTATGTGGATGAATAGTGAATTGATGAGTGCTGAATATTACAGGTATAATATTCATATAAATTGGCCATGAAGTGCAGCAGCCTGCAGGACTGAGAGCGGAGAATGACTCGATCAGGGACTCCTTGGGTAGAAATAAAGGTGAAGTGTGCTTGTTCAGTATCAATCACATGATCTGATTTTCATGTTAAAAACATTTGTAGAAAGGCAATAAACAAATGAACTGATGTATTGAAATGATTCAAACCCATTTTTTACCAACAAGAACTGCGTCAGCTGGCATTGTTTCACCTTGTGAGCCTGTGTGTGTGTGTGTGTGTGTGTGTGTGTGTGTGTTTGTGTGCGCGCGCGTGTGTGTGCACGTGTGTGTGTGTGTGTGTGTGTGTGTGCGTGCATGTGCGTGTGTGTGTGTGTCATGGCAAAATGTGGCCCGGGAGATGATTATTGTTGGGGTAACTACCACAGAAACGGCATTGAGAATTTTCCAGATGTTTACAGTATATATCTGTCAGTCACAAAATTCTACAGGTGTGTAGTTGAGATCAAAATAAAGCCTGTTATTGAAGGTGTGGTCTGTGAATGGCCACTGGAGGCAAGAGTGGGTCATGTGATTTCATCACAAGATAGCACCTAGTTTAAAAACAAAAACAACAAACAAGGGTTATGTGATGGTTAGATTCAACAGGGCTGGCAGTAGTCATGCCTGGGAGTGTGAGTAAAAGCGTTTAATTGGTTGATTTAGTCATTGTTTTTTTTCACATCAGGTCAGGTAAGGTTGGGTTGCTTTTTTCCTTCAATAAATGGAATTGTCATTTAAAAACTGGATTCGGTGTTCAGTCAGGTTATCTCTGACTAAAAACAGAATTTGTTAGCACTGCAAAATAGATTTGAGAATAGTAAACAGATAAAATTACGCAATGCCGAAGATCGGATCACTTGATGGTCATAGCAGAGCAGTTTCCTGATCAGTGTAGTGTACTACGATATCTCAAACCTCATGAACATATTTTGTTCTGAGCCATAGTATTCTTGTTTTCATTCACAGAATTGTCTGGCCTGGTGCTCTATTTTTGTGACAGGGAATGGTCCTCTGGCAGAGACTAGATTTTATATATGTGCTTAAGGGCCAATTTAGGGCCTCGGAGATGAGCTTTCTGTGGAGAGAAGTTAACAAGGGGGCTGTGCCAGAGATCACAGTCTGTAAGTCATGTTGGCTGGGTTATCACTTCCTTTACGCCCCCTAAATAATGCTGCCATACGGAAACCCTTCCAAGGTCAAACTGTTAACGTTTTCCCAAGTCTTTGATTGTCATTCTGTCATCCTGACTTATGCCTTCAGTACTGCTTTGGTCTGTTGTTGATGGCCTTAAATAAGATTTTGCGCGTACGCAGTTCACCTGTACTCAGACAGCCATGGGTCTTCCGTGGCAGCTGCCAGCTGCATGCTGGGAAATAAACGGGACAGTCATTAGGGCTGGCAGGCAGGAGAGGACTCCACTGAGCCGCACGTCTGTATGGATACTGCTGTCGGCCTAATGTAAACGCTGCTCCTGAGCGGGACATGAGTGCACAGCTATAGGAGCATTAAAAGGCTGTATTTCACCATCGCCTGAGGCCTGGAGTTCACCCTGAATTTCTGTGCTGCTCTCCAGCTGAGAAATATAGAAATGTATACTGTATATAGATTCTTATGTCAGTAAGTATTTGGACACTGGCAATATTTTCATGATTTCAGTTCTGTATGTCATCTCAGTAGATTTGAAATTAATCAATCAAGGTGTGGTTGAAGAGGTTTCCTTTAAGGATTTTTGCATTGTATTTATCATGTAAGAGTTCCAATCAATTTTATCCATGGTCCCTTCAGTCTTAAGGGTTCCAATTATTTAGACAAACTAACAGAATCCATCCATCCATTATCTATGCCACTTCTTCCTCACTGGGGTCGTGGGGGAGCTGGAGCCTATCCCAGCTGATTACGGGCGAAAGGCAGGGACCCACCCTGTACAGCTCGCCAATCCATCACAGGGCGCACACACCATTCACACACCATTCACTCACACACTCATACCTATGGGCAATTAGCCATCTCTAATTAGCCTGACATGCATGTGTTTGGACTGTGGGGGGAAACAGAAGTTCCTGAGGGTTACCCATGCAAACCCACGACATAACTGTAAATTACATTCTCATTTTTAATACTTTTTGGCAAACTCTTTGCAGTCAATGAGCGCCTGAAGCCTGAACTCATGTACAACATACATCACCATACGCTGGGTTTCCTCTCTGCTGATGCTCTGTCGGGCCTCACTGCAGCGCTCCTCAGGTCCTACCTTTTCTCAGGCATCATGCCTTCAGCACGTGGAAGGGACGACCCTTTGGATTCAGAACAGTTTATTGACTTGGAAATTGTAGAAAACTTCACTTTGGCTCAAAAAATTGTGGGTTTAGTTTTTTATGCTTTAAGTCCATCTGCACTGGGAAGCACCATGAAATGAGTTTTGAAGCAAATATAGCCCCATAGAATTAAGAATTTGTGTTGCTGCTTTCGCCAGCTGTAAAATAATCAATAATTACAACAGATTCAGCTTCAGTGGCAGCCATACATGCCCACGCATGACCACAATGAGCATCTGTCACTGATCACATGGTATGCTCTGAGTCATTAGCAGTCTTTCTCTTCTCCATACTCTACTCTCCCCATTATTCTGGTACAAGGTCATCTTTGTTTCACTTGCTAAGGATATTGTACACATGGTTTTTCATATGATTTGTGGCAAAATTCCTGATTTTGAGACTTATCAGTGTTGTAATTCTAAAATCCTCTGTATCTCTCTGGTTTCGGTTGTTGATATTGACACAGATATGCTTGCTTACCTCCTGGAGAGCGTTCTTGATCTGACCAAATTTTGTGAAAAGATTTTCTTCACCAGAGAAAGAATTTTTTTGCCATCCAGCACAGTTGCTATGTGTAAGTTTTAAGGCCCCTTGGTGTTCCTGTGCTCACTGGTGCATTGCACATTTTTAAGAATGAACCAAATGGCTGATTTGGCTACCCCTGTTGTTTTTGCTACTTTGTGAAGCTTTTTTTAAGTGATTGCTCAACCTAATGATGGTTTGCTTCACTGGCAGTAGCAGATCTTTTTTTCCAATTCACTTGGACTGTGAACAGCTTCAGATTCCAAATGCAAATGCCTAACTTTAATTCAACTGCACATGTCCAATTACATTTGGTCTCTTCAAAAGGAGGGAAACTAAAAATTTCTGTAATTCCTGCACTGTTGACCCATTTCAGAGTTAAATCCCCTCAATCTGCTAACCTCCATCTCCAATATGGTACAGAACTCAGCTAAAATAACAGCAACACTGTCAAACGTCCAAAGGTATATGGACCTGACTGTATATGCACATACACTCCATACTCAATGTGGGCAGTAAAAATGCTTTTAAGTTCCGCTCTGCTGTGTCTCTGGTCTGCTTTGGCTGTGTCATGACGGATCGACCCCCCCCCCCGATGGTCGATGCCGCAGAGACACTGAGCACTTTCATGCGCAGTTTGCAGACCCACCCCAAACTGCCCCCCCAACACACGCACACCTTATGTTATAACTGGTACAAGGTATGGGCCTTAAGCTATTTTTATTAGGCTAAATGGTTAAACAAATTGTTTTATTGATGCACTTTCCTACAAGTATTCTTCAGAGCAAAGTCACCTCAGGTATTTTAAATGTTACTTCCCTCCAGGGTGCTCAACAGCCTCTGTACCCTCAAATGTGTTTTATGTCATACATTGCTCCCGATCAAAGTATCTGCCAAATGAGATGATGTACTTAAAGTAAAGTTATTTCACATTATTTTCTGATTTAATGCGTGTGTGCTGATAACCTTAGCATGTAGCTTTGCTTGACCAAAAATAACCTCAGTTTGTCATGATGTGTGTGATACCCAGGATTGCATTTATTGAGAGGAGAATTCTTTTTTAAAAATTTTTTTTTGTGACCTCATTGCTTTTCCCATGCAGGTCATAACTGTGAGTGAAAAGCTGAATCTTTAAAAAATGGACATGAATTTCAGAATGAATCAGAATTTGTTGTTCTCTTTTGCTTTTGTGACAGAATGTACTCAAGCTCATGTGGACTCACCTTCTTTGTGTGAGACCTAATGACTCATGTTATCCCAGAAAGAGCTTCCTGTGATGTTACAGAATGCTTGGCTTTATCAGTCTTCAAGTGCTCTTTAAATGTTCAGTGGGGTTGAGGTCAGGTGACTGTGGATGAAAGCACATGACAGCACTCCTTCATGTTCTTTGCTCTTCAAGTAGTTGTTGCAAAGCTTTGAGATGTTTTGGGTCATCATCCCGCAGCAGTGCGAATCCTTCCCCAAAGATGCAAACAAGAAGGTACAGCGTGTCTCTGAAGACTGGAGTGATCCTTCTCCCTTATCAGGATGTAGTTGATGAGGTGAAGGTGTCCAATTCCAGAGAAGGCAAAACACCTCCAAACTTGAATATTCCCACCACCGTGTTTTACTGTTTTCTGAAACACTGTGTTTGCAGTCTCTCACCTTCATATCCATGAATACAATCTTGTGTTACTACCATCAATTTCAAATTAGACTTTTTTCCAGTGATCCACTGTGACATACTGGTATGTCTAGGCCCATGAGATGCATTTGGCTTTGATTCTCTTCCTGAGTCGTGGTTTTAAAAACTGCCACTCAACATCTGGGCGCTCTGCCAGGTAGCTTTCTTTATGAAAGCACTTTTGCCAACTGCGGTTTAGTATTATTTATTTAGCAAATTCTGTATCTGTGATTAAGTTACTTTTTTATCTCTCAGTGAAAGAAGCAGCTTGTGTTTATCTTCTGATGGTTTGATCACTTTTAGTCTGTCTGATTATACTTTGGATTTCAACGCTGCAGTTTCTGCCGTTCAGTTTAGAGAGCCGTGCCCTAACCTCTTCGAAACCCTCAGTGTAACCATGATTTGGTGAAGAGAAAGTCCATCTTCGCTAAGAATCACTATTTGACCAAGGGCACTGTCTCATAGTTCTGATGTCATGTTTCTTGCTATCGCAGTGCTTACGGAAACTCGAAGATTCGCTGAACATATTTATAACAGGTGAACAATGGCTGCAGTTTGAGATCCCTGAACAAGCCTCCAATGAATATATCAAATGCACCAGAATGTTCCTGAATGTATGTTTCCATTGAAGGGATCTGACCCTCTGTAAGAAGGAGTTTACATGTTCAGTATTTGTTCTGGGACTGAAGACACTCTGTTGGTGTTCGAAAGTGGAATTTGTTCCCCTTCTTGCCTGATAAAGGACTTCACTTCATCAGCAGATCCGAATCTCCATTATTGTCATTTGCGCTCCATAATCAGCCCCATGTGTTCAATGGAAGAGTGGCCCTGGCTGAACGAGTCCGTGAGGCATCATGTGTGTTCCGGAATGTTCATGTACCCTTTCAGCATCACCTGGGCCTTCACAGTTGCTCATCCAATACAGCACTGCACACCGTGACTGATGCTAACTTTTGAACATGTTGCTTACATCAGTTGGAATTCGGTTTCACAAGTTCAATAACCAATACAACCTGGAACCAAAATTAGCATCGGCCACCAGCCAAATGCTTGTAAAATGTGCAGCTGGCCGGTAGATTTGCTTCACTCATCAGCCAAAAAACAATGGTAATCTACTGAACGGCTTGTAAAATTTGAACAGTCACTCGCCATTTGACCTGTTAGGAAAATGGAAGCTCTGGAGGCTTTGGCCTTCCCAGCATGCACCTAGAATTACTCACTCTCCAATGTGTTGTTCACCAAAACCGCACTGCAGTTTCAGACAAACATTTCCAGGAACAATTGGACCTTGAAATAGCATTGGAGAACTGATGTGTGACTAATATTTTGTTTCTCCGTCCTGCATATTAGTCAGAAACTGAGAATCAGACTCAAAGTAATCTACCTTTTGACTCACTGGGTAATCAGACTAGAAATTTTTATTTTGGTCACTTTTACTGTATATGTAGCGCAGTTACCAGCTTTTCTCAAATGTCAGGGTCTCACGTATGCAACTGTGTTACAGGTGACTTTCATTCATATGTCAGATTCACTTCAAATTATTTTAACTCTGAGTATTCAGCTGGTTTAGACCAGCACTGGTATAAACCCTTTTTGTCAAAGTACATTTCATTTGAAAACATACTGTATGTTTTCTTCCACTGACGCTTGGCATTGTTTGCTTTGACAAATAGCTGTGGATTCCCAGAAGTTCACAGTCATCAGTTAGGCTGGCTTTCTGCTTGTTTTCGTAATGGATGTTCCCAGTCCGACTCGGCTCTAGTAAATCAGCGCACAGGACACTGGCTGCATTTGACATTCAAGGACTCTGATCCCCGCTGATAAAGGTCATGTGATTCTGTGAGAGAAACACAAAAGGAGAAGCGAGCGTATGCTGCCATCTTAATTATGGAGTCCTTTGGACACGGATTTAAACAGTAATTGCCTTTTTGAGAATCAATTAAATTGAATTCAAATCCAATTTAATTACATTTTTATTTTGTTTTAATGGCTTGGGTGGCATAGCTGCCTCACAGCAAGAAGGTTGTGGGTTCGAATGCAGCCTGGGGCCTTTCTGTGCGGAGTTTGCATGTTCTGCCCGTGTTCACATGAGTATCCTCCGAGTACTCCGGTTTTCTCCCACAGTCCAGAGATATGCATGTCAGGCTAACTGGAAACTCTAAATTGCCCATAGGTGTGAGTGTGTGAGTGAATGGTGTGTGAATGGCGTGCGGGCCCTGTGATGGATTGACGAGCTGTACTGGGTGAATCCCTGCCTTTCGCCCGGAGTCAGCTGGGATAGACTCCAGCTCCCCCGCGACCCCAGTGAGGAAGAAGCGGTATAGAGAATGATGAACAGACGAACACACACCAGTCTGTTGTCCAAGTGTGCAGTATGCTGGAGGATATCAATGTCGTACACGTCACCCTGATTTGATGGATTAAAGATGTTTTCCTCACAGCTGTTCACTCACAGCTCCACAGGATCTCCTTACAAGTGTTAACAAGCCCTCATTACTCAAAACAGTTTGGCTTAAAGGTTGTCACCGTAGCACCTGTTTCTGTGTCTCACCAGATCAGTGCCAATCATAACTACCGGCCGTCACTGCAACAGACTCTGGTGCAACTCACACCCCAACTGGAGGCTGCCTTTTGGGAAAAAAAAAAAAAAAAAAAACTTGTTGATTTTTTGGTGTTGTTGGTTTTGTCGAGCTGCGAACACACACCAGGCACAGCTTTCAAGGTATATAACTGTGACATTTCAAAATTGTGATTTGTTCACAATTCATCGCCAGAGTTTTCCTCGCTGTATTTTTTCAGTGTTAACACTCAGATCATTTAGTATTTATGCATTTTGCTGGTACATGTCCAAACATGCATAATTTATGTGGTACTGTTTGGAGTAAAACTGTACAGAAGTTGGAGCTATTTTCCTCACAGTTTGAATCCTTTGACGTGTTTGTACGTCTGTCATGCACAGTTTGATTGGGAGGGGAATATTCTTCTCTTGGAGTCCTGCCATCGAGGTCCGAGTCGATGTTGATGAATACAGAGATAGGCGAGGATGTTCTGATCGCATTAATGCCTGGTTATACTGCAGCCAAACCCTGATGCAGGAATGTTAATTCTCTTCCCCTACAGCTCTTTGGGTTCTGAGCTCAAGAGCTCGCAGTCCTGTGCTAACTGTGCCCTGTAAGGCCGTCGATCAGGGTTTGGTCTGTGAGAGTCCTGAGACAATCAGCTGTGTTATCACTCTACCTCACCTCACCTCTGAAGAACCGCAGGAAAAACACTGGAGGAGAAATGAGCATGAGCTGTTGTTTTAAGAACAGACTCCTGTGCCCACAGCAATTCCTGATTAAGCATCAATTCAATTCAATTCAATTCAATTCAATTCAAATCACTTCATTTATTTGCATTTTTAATTTCTTATTGAAAGTTTAGAATAAAAGTATGATAATAATAATAATAATAATAATGATGATGATGATACCTGTAAGCAGCAAAGAAGGGTGCAGGCCTATTATAATGGAGATGAATGTAAAAAGAGTGATGATGTGTTTATTCCTATGTTAGTTTGGTTGGAAGGAAAATGTATTTTCCGTTGCAGTTAGGTTTTATTTTTCCTTGATGGGAAGTAGTTCAGAATGGTGTTCAGCCACCATTTAAATTTTTAGAAAAATAATTTGTCTGAAGACAGTTTAAAAGCAGACACGGTTTTACTGACAGAAAGCTGACTGTTAGCTCCATCTGCGTCATCAAATTCTTTTAAGACTAATTTTCTCTCTGCAGCCATGTGGTTTAACCTGCAACTTTGCTTATTGGTTATTTTAAGATGTTTGTCTGAAGATGCTGTGAACCAAAGTTTGTGTGAATTGATCGTGCCATCAAGGAAGTGATTGATTTTTTTATTCATTTAAATTACCATTACAGAAACTCCGAAAACTCTCAACATTATCAGGTGAGGCCATTGTTCATTAGTAACGCATACCTGTCAACTCTCACACATTCCGCATGAGTTTTAGCGGCATATTTACGTTCCCCTGCTGTAGTCAGCAACTATTCAATCAACGCATATGTAAGACATTATTGAATCAAGAATAACATTATGCTACTTGCTCCTGTTGTTTGTCAGTGTTAATTGACACTAACATGCACCTGTTCTGTCACCACCCAATTAAACAGCCCTGGTTAATGTGTAATGCTTGAGCGAAACCAATCTGAGCGATGGGCAGCCGATCACTGCACACTAGCAGCAAAGTATTGTGCGTGGCAATTCAAATACGGAGGTACCATATTAAGGAGACTCATAAACGCCCACTCAACAATCAAACAAACAATCTCTCACGTGCGGACACACACACACACACACACACACACACACACACACACACACTCGTCACAATTTTACTGAGGAGCTCAGGACACCAAAACAATAAACTAACAATCACAGACGAGATCAAAATAAATCACTGCAAGGGCCGGGGTATGACATGGTGTTTGCGAAATAATATTAATGGGACATATTACCTTTAAATCAAAAATGTGT
>CM056193.1:196847670-197105170 GCA_029692085.1 Gymnothorax javanicus | reverse complement strand
AACTAATGATGAGAGATCTGCCCTAGGACCTTGATTGACTCATCTCCCTGGCCATTCATGTTGATTCACATCTTGCAGACCGCCGGCAACTTAGCAGCTGGATAGAACGTCACCAGGCTGCTACCGCAAGCTCCAGTAAGACTCAGTCCTCACCTCCTCAAGTGTAATCCACCTCCTGGCTGATTGCTGAGATGGAACCCATGCAAGTGGACCAGACCCGGCTTTCTAAGGAGTAGAGGGAGAGAAGAATAAGGGATCACGCCTGCCTGTATTGCGGTCAGGGTGGACACCCATCTCGAAGTGCCCGTTAAAAGCAAAGGCCCCCTAGTGAGGAGAGGAGCATTAATGGGCATTATTCCAGTTGACTCCTCATCCAAGAATCACACCTATTTTCCTGTCACCCTGGAGTGGGAGGGGGGTTCCCGGAAGACGTCTGCTCTGGTGGATTCTGGAGCAGAGCTTCCTGGACAATGGGGCGGCTGCCAGGTGGGGGATCCCGCTTATCGAGGTCCCATGCCCACTAGTGGCCAGTTCCCTCAATGGTCAGAATTTCAGCCGCATCACCCATTCCACCACTCCACTAAAGCTCCTCATCTCTGGCAACCATCAGGAAGAGATCTCCCTGTACATCATCGACGCCCCCAACTCTCCTGCCCCAACTCTCCTGTCCTACTGGGTCACCCATGGATGGCTGCCCACAACCCTGAGATTGATTGGAAATCTCACGAAATTTTGGGCTGGTACCCAACCTACCTTTCCAAGTGTGTCCAAAAGCCCAAACTCCAGGTGTTGCTCCACTGCTTGAGGAGATTCCGAATCTGGAGAAGATCCCCCCGAATATCTTGACCTCAAGGATGTTTTTTCAAGTCCCGAGCTACCTGTCTGCCGCCCCAGTGTCCCTATGACTGCACAATTGAGCGGAAGCCAGGATCGGCTCCTCCCAGGGGACAACTTTTCTCCCTGTTAAGATCTGAATCTGAGGCCATGGAGAAGTACCTTAGCAGCAGGCATTGTCTGTCCTTCTTCCTCTCCTGCTGGGGCTGGATTCTTCTTCATGGGCAAGAAGGATGGTACGCTCCACCCCTGCATTGACTATTGTGCCCTGAATGACATTATTGTTAAAAATCATTATCCGCTGCCTCTCATGTCTTCTGCCTTTGAATTATTACAAAACGCTATGGTTTTTACCAAGCTGGGTTGACGCAATGCCTACCACCTTGTGCATATCAGAGAAGGAGATGAATGGAACATGGCATTTAATACCCCTACTGGCTACTTGGAGTACCTGGTTATGCCGTTCAGCCTCACTAACGCCCCTGCTGTCTTCCAGTCAGGTGTGAATGATGTTCTCAGGGACATGATGAACAGGTTTGTCTTTGTTTACCTAGACAACATTCTGATCTTATCCAAGTCACAAGAGTAGCACAAGGGGCATGAGCGTAAAGTTTTAAAATGGCTGCTGGAGAACCGGCTGTTTGTCAAGGCTGAGAAGTGTGAATTTTCTGTGTTCACCACCTCCTTCCTGTTCTGTTATGATCTGGTTTTCTTTATAGTTCACATTTTCCGTCAATTTAATTTCTCTGTTATGTTCATTTGTATTTTGTTATTTTCATGACCATTGCCAGCTCTTTGCACCATTGTCATTGTCACCATTGTTATGTATTGTATCACCTGTGTAGTATTTACTTCTTACTAATTAAGACTAACAGCAGCTAACACTCAATGTTTTATCTAGTAAATTTACTAATCCTTACTAATACATTAACCTTGTAAATAACTAACTCACCTAACGTGCACCATTTGGGTAGATTTTTTATTTCACAGAGTACTAATGTTACTCACTGAATCGCTTTACTTTCCCCACTGATCTGTAACTCCACCCTCTCTTTACTATCCCGGTCCTTGCCTTAATTACTGCAAACTCTTTGCAGCTGTCTCTTAATCTAATCTGCTGCTCTCACCTCTCCCACTTAGCCAGTCCATAACTGGAGCTGTTATGTTTAGATTGTCTTGTGTATCCTGTCCGAATCTTTGTCTTCCCCAAACAGTGATTGTCATTGCCTCTTGTGTCTCCCTCTTAGTTAATGTCGAGCTCATCCCACACACCTGTTAACTTGCCTAGATTGTTACCTACCTTGTGTAGATATATAGTCCCGCTCTGCAGTCTGTTCCTTGTCAGAACATTGATCTATTTCATTCAGAGCCCAGAACCCAGTACGCTTGTTTGTCATTAGTGATTCTGCGGCACCCGTCTGTTTGACTTCGATTCTTGGCTGCCTCTTAGGATTTGTGACATCTGACTTCCTGGTTTTGATACCTGCTTGTTTTTTGACTTTTGAATGTTTGCTTGCTGTCTGGATTTGTCGCCCTGTGATCTCCCAGTTCTGACCCTGCCTGAATAAAGACAACGTTTCTGCTTTTTCCCTGGCTCGCATCTGGTTCTTTCTGCCTGAGTGTCACAGTATGCTGCTGTAAGTTACACTCTAAAGAGCACCGCACTGGTAAATCATGCCCAGTGCTCCCCTCAGTATTGCGGTGTACACACTGTACATGATTCTGCTTCTCCTGTCCCACCCGAAATGCCCCCCCCCCACCACCACCTTAAAAAGCATTAAATGAGAGAAGATGTTTTACAGAAAAATGTTTAATGGGTGATCCATCATTTCCTTTCATTTTACTTATCAAATTGTTCCCCCAAGAGGAAGGACGCAAGATATTTTTCACGTGTCTTTTCTTTCCTCGTGTTTTATGGCACTCCCATAAACTCTTGGCACCTTCATGTGATTGCAGGGTCCTGTGCCTGTGATCAGGGGCGCAGGAGGCACGGGGGACACGGGGGACATGTCCCACGCAGTTTGGAGAAGACGGTGATCTGTCCCCCCCACTTTTGAAAAGGAAAAATACTTGGGCTACGCTAAATAAGACGTTTGATAAACTGATAACATCCCTGACATTATCTTGCATTCGCTCAGCTTATAACAGTTACATATCTAAAATGTTTGATCACTTTGCGTAGTTTGAAAAAAATCGCGCACTAGACTACTCGCCTCTGTCGGCTGTCTCCCGTTCGCCCCGTTTGTCACGTTGAATAATGTGAACTATCAACCAGCTGAACTGCTACAGCTAACACTCAACTCATTTTCACTTATGGCCTTGGGATGATTAAATAAATTATGAATTACTCACCAGTTTTAATTTCTAAAACATTTATTTCAAATATCTTTTAGCCACATGATGCAGATAAATCTGCTGAGTTACCTAAGCTCGTAAGTGTGTAGTTTTAAGCAAAATCCATAGGGGAATATGAATGAGTTTTCGCACAAACGGCCAAAAGAAAGAATGAGCGAAACAACGGTAGCAGAAAACATAGTTAAACGGTTGGATGAATTAAAATATACTTACCTGTCGCTCTTTGGTGACTATCTGTTTCTTTATGACATAATGTTAATATTTTAGATTTTGCGATCAACATATTAGAGCAGAAATCAGAGGAACTGCATTGTGTCATTTGCTTCAAACAACTTGAGGGACTCTAGAATGGTATCCATAGTTACAGGCAACTCTTTTCTCACACCATGTAGTTGCTAACGAAACGTGATGTTTCATCTCAAATTCTCTAATATCTGATTTATTCAACGCAGCAGGTTGTGGCCATGAAATTCTAAGGTAATTCATGTATTTGCATAAGTTATCTGAGTGGTTGTTCTGAAGACACTTGTGATCTCCAGTCGATAAAGCTAACTATGATTAGCCCCTGCCTGCCTTGTGGAGCTGGTAACGCATTAGCTAGCCTAAGTGATTTGCTTTGCAGTTAGTCCATTAGTTTTCACTGTCAGCGAGGGGATACCAACAGACCCATATAAGAAATATGATGTGTCTTAAGTCTATGAATCGGCAACACGTGCATATTAATGAACATAATCGACAGGTCTACCAAAGAAAACGGCCAAGCTGTAACAAATGTTTGTCAGATGTCTACCTTTTTCAAAGAACCTGCAACACAATCAAAAACTCAGTTAGTACGTCTTGTGGTTTGTTACAGGCCGTGCAAGTTTATGAGTTTGGTTCTGCTGAAAATGTATTGCCTTCAAAGTGTTGTGGTGCGAAGTTTTGCGGTAATGTGGCAAGTTTTCGGTTTGGTGTTGCTAGTTATTTGAAAAAAGGTAGACATCTGATAAACTTTTGTTACAGCTTGGCCGTTTTCTTTGGTAGGCCTGATCGAATTCAGGGTCTCTCAAGCAATTATTTTACAGCGGAGCAGTTTTTTTTTTTTTAATCGATTTCTTAAAACCCCATTTATTCTCATTTGTGCTTTGTTAAAATTTTATTTTTCATGGTAATACTAATAGTTGACAGTGAGGGCAAACTAAGTTGCAACTAAGTATAAAACTAAAGTATTAAAAATAAACTAAGTCTTCTGGATACAGTCGGTACAAGTCAAGAACCAGCGTCTCCTCACATAATTTGTTACATTACAGTAGTCTATAATCAATAAAAGTTAACTTCAAACATATTGTGGAGAATGCAAGTTGTATTGGTGGTTTCTTTGGCAGTTTCATACCAGACAAAGAAGCAGACCTAATCATTTGATCATGCATATTAACAAGTGTATATGTTGATTAGTTTTAACTCTTGATCATCCATGGCTTCACAAACTGTCAGCATCCCAGGTCCATGGGTGGGTTACCGACAAAAAGCTTACCGTTTTACCAATTTTGATCAAAACTGCCTTTTAAATAATTTATTTACACTTCTTAATTCATTTTAATAACAATTAATGTTATTTTCATAATATTCAGGCAAGGTAAAAATATGATGGTGCATGGTGGTCCGACAGTGGGCTAGAAGTAGTGGTCCAGTATCTGGAAATCTGATTTTGGTATCAGGAATTTAGAGCACGATTTGGTCCCCCCCACTTTGAAAATAATCCATGCGGCCCTGCCGGTGATCCCGTCACCAGACTGCAACCCAGTCAGCAAAATAATAATAATTTTATATAGGCCTAATGCTGTAATGATCCCTAAATCCACTTTCTCTCAATCTGATGCATACTTTCATAATCTTATGTTTTTCTCCAAAGGTGGCACTATGTCATCATCAACCCTAATTAAAATGTTTATGAAGCAGCCATGATATTTTTACCAGAGGATTTTCTGATGATCCTATTTTAACAAAGTCCTGTGTAGAGTACTGTAGTTTTACGTTCTTAATAATATTATTTCCTCTCACAGAATATTAACTTGTAGTTATTGCGGAATCATAGCCATGCAAATAAGTTGTGTAAATCTCGACAGAAGGGTTTACATGTGGAACGACGGCAGGGATCCAAAAAATGTTGCTTCAAAAACTTGGATAAAGAACAAATGAAAATATTTTTGGCAAATGTACGATGATCTGCCTGCATTTTGGAAATTGCAATATCGGAGCTATCGGAAGTATCGTATTTGTGGAAAGTAGATGCAGTTCTATGTAGTCCATATACTTACACGTTTATCGAGCCATCTCACTTTGCAATCTGGGCTTAAAATCACAGAAGAAGAAGGCAGGCTCTGAAGTTTGTTGTTGGCTACTGAAAATAAATGTTCTTGTTGTGAACTTTTGATGTGATGTGTTTCTGCTTATTGCTATGTTATGTACCTAGTAGCTAACAGGCTTGTTATGATTGATAAGGAGGAATCACAACTATGTTGATTGGCTACTTGGAATGTTTTATTTACATTAGTATTCATACTCTTTGGGGACAAATGGTGTCTGGACTGTGTCTCTCGCCAAAATCACTGCAGAGGGACTGTGGTTTGTTGCATTTCTCATGTTCCTGGTAATGAAAAAGTGTGTGCTGGATATCATAGATTGGTATTGATGTGTGCATATCTGGGGAATTCAGTAATTTCATTCATAAAAGATTAAAATATTTTATCCGTCTGCAGTAATCAGTGAAGTGGTCATGAATACACTCGTATGCCTCTCGAAAACATCGCAGCAGGTGTGCAGGTCAGTCAGAGAACAGCTGCAAACAAAAGCTCCTATTTTAGGTCTCCTGTTAATGAGTGATTAAATCTGGAAAGGACATCAAAAACATAATTAATATCTATAATAGAACCGGATTATGTGTTTATGAATATTCATTTCCATTTCACTTATAAAATAGAGGCAAATTTGAATGTGTCGGTCACAAAATGATTTTAGTAAGGATGTGGTGAGATACAAACGTGTGGTGGCTGTGAATAGCAGGATGTTCTGCCTGCTTGTGATGTTATAAGTACACATAACTTACATTAGCATTATAGAAAACACTGATGCCCATAAGTGTTTGGACAGTCACTGTATATAAAAACGGCTGTAATTCTCAGAGCACAGGAGCAAAAATTACATGCATTCACTTTCCTGATAATTATGACCTTGATGCATTTCAATCATAAGCATAACACTGAATCTTTTACCTGAAAAACACAAAAATGTATGGACAAATTGAGCTTATTCACCTTATATGAACTCAAAAGAACCTCTGGGACAGTAGAGGTCAGGATCTGGGCCCTCGGGATTCTGAGGTCGGGTTATGAGCTGCAGGAAGCTCATTTCACTAAGGGAAATGTGATTTCCCTGAGGAGGATTTCACTATTTCACCTTTGCCACTGAGAGTAGAGGCCTGATAATAGAGGAGCACTGAAATATTCAACCCAGTCATGCAGTAGGCTCTCCTAGTGCTTCACTGCTCGTGATTGGCTCATGCAGTCATGAGTTCACTGCTCATGATTGGCTCATGCGTTCACGAGTTCCCTGCTCGTGATTGGCCCATGCATTCATGAGTTCACTGCTCGTGATTGGCTCATGCGTTCATGAGAATATCACCTTCAGGGACGTTATCAGTGCCACAGTACTGCACCAGAACCTTTTGCTGTCAAGAAATTTTATTGTGTTCTGAGTTCAACCCCACAGCTGGAAAAGTTGTGAAAGAGACATGTCCATGTTAATAGGGTTTCTGATTTACTGAAATACTGTGATGTATTCTGATGGATTTTAGTGCAGAACAGAAGTGGAGTGATGGGTATTATTTAAATGTTTGGGTAATGGATGCACATCAGTGGTGCTCTGTGCTCTGTGAATCCCAATGAGATCTTCAATGTCATTTCTGAGGCTCCATTTGTTCAGTTCTGCCCATTCCGACTGCAGGTGAGTGTGTGTGAATCTGTGTGTGGGAGTGTGTGAGCATCAGGAGCTGTTGCATGAGAATTTCAGGCGTGTATGACATATTTCTACTGGCTGCATCCACATGCTATATTTATACTGTAAGTGTAAAAAATTAGGGCTGAGGCAAAGCATGACTTTTTAATGAATTATGGTGCTGGAATCACTATGGTTTGGAATCAAACTGATGCCATCTTTGAGCATTCATGGATGAGCTGACTGTCCTCTGAACAGTACTCTGTGTGTACAGTACGCCACCGCTGAGGGGTCAGTGCCAGGAATCTAAATGTTTACCACCTGTTCATTTCCTCTGTTTTTGTGCTTTAGTTGCACAACACTGTTCCAGATCAGGAAGGGGGCAAATTCATTTTCACAGCGCTGTATGGCAGGAGTGCTGGGGTGGTGGTGTGATATAATATTGCAACTGAAGCCAATGAAACATATCCACACCAATATTGTGTGTTTTAATGTGGGAGGATATGGCTTTTTTCTATTCTGAGTCATATTACTATTGTTTTAAATTGCAAGTACCACTTGTAATTTAGCAAAGAATGCTAACACAACCCCTGAGCTCAATGCATTATTTGCTTAGCCTGCTAAAGAGAGAATCTTCATTAACCCAGGGTCCTCTCCACTTCAGCTGCCGCAGAATATTAGATTCACTGGCCCACAAAAGGGAATTTATTGATGATGTCCTTTGCACTGTTTACATATAAACCCAGTGGAATTAATAATGAAGCCAATTTGCTGACTTCTTTCCTGGAGCAGGTTGAGACACTTAATTGAACCAGTAAATTTCTGTAGCAGTCACTGAACTTGTACTGTGCTCATTAGGCTAGTTATCACAATGAAGAGGTTTCAGGAAATAGGTACAAGTTCAAGGCCATGAAAAAAAGATTGCAGTTGAAGTTGTAAAACAATTGTATAAAGTATCTGTATTAGCTCAAAAATACTGATGTATACAATATTGGCAATGCACCATTTGTGGCTGAGGTCAATTCTGAATTGAATTTAGAATTATTGCAACATTCATTTACGTAATTGAGAAATTCAACTACTTTAAAGAATTTTGTTTTAAAATAAACCATGCCTATGAATGTGTAGGTGAATGATCTACAAGAGATGAAGTTTATTTAAAGGGCCAGTGTGTAGTATTCAGCACCCCTTAGCAGTGAGTTTTCAGACTGAAACCAACAGGAAACTTTCCCCACACCCTCCACTCCCAAACACGTAAGAGAACCTACACTGGCCACAAAACTCATAAAGAAACATGTAAGGCCTTCTCTCATGTCAGGGTTTGGTTTGTCCCTTCTGGGCTACTGTAGAAACATGGCTGTGCAACATTATCGGCTCACAGTAAATATCTAGAGCTCTATCTAAGGCAAAGAAAATGTGATTCTTATTTTCAGGTGATTAAATACTAATGAAAATACACTGATGAATATTATATTCTGTTTCTCTCACTATTTCTGCCGATAGATCCCGAAATCTCACACACTAGGATTTTAATGAAATTCCAAAGCCAAGTTTATGTATGGCTTTCATTTACCATTTTAAATAATGTAGTTATCTTGATATAAATGACAGAAAGTCTCCATAATCATGGATGAAACATTTGTATTAGGGGCGTTTTGTGCACAGCTTTATACATTAACCATATAATGTATAGTTTTCAAACTTGTCATGCAGTATTATCACAGGGAAAACCTGCGCACCTGCAATTCTGAGAGTGATTTGATTCATTTTCGTGGAGATTTTGTCATTTTTCAGTGTTGGGGTTATCATTTGAGCGTACAGTATATGGTAATAGCTACTTCAGTCAAATGCCTCACTAGATTCGGAGGGTATTACTCAGTCCCATTTGGTCAAAATGTTACGTTAAAAATGCCAAAATGTTACGTTCAGAAACAAATTAGAGTCCTTATTATGAGAAAATAAGCTAATAGGATGATTCAGTTTGATTTTGTTGAAGTTTACATTTCCAATAATGCATCACTTTAAAAGTAAGGCAAAACAATTTTTAATTTAATTGTAGTCACATGACTTCTAACACTTGAGGTAGTGAATTAAACTGTATTCAGATGTTCGCAGTGATGAGTGTTTGTTCTTATAATCTGGCAAAGGAATAAGAGTGAAAATGGATTTAACTGATGATCAGTTAATCACAAAAGCTTGGTAACATCAGAAAAAGCCTGCTCATTATTAAGGTGTTTTATCACAGATCTTTCACAAGTGCTCCAGTCTTGTGTGTCAGCTGTACTTAAAACATGTTCCTACCACTGGGTGGGTTATTTTAAGTTCAAAGCTTCTCTTAAAAAGAAGAAGTCTTTTATGCAAAAGTTTCACAGGGATCCAATGAAAATTCATGGCGTAATGAAACCAATTATTCAGTCCTTAGTAAGATGGAGGCCATTGTGACCCATAAGCCAAATGACATCAAGATCGGCCAAAATGGCCAAATCAAGTTCAGGTTAAAAATTTGCCAATTAAAATGGGAGACCAGACAGATTTTCTTTTGAGTGACGTAATTAATTCTATGCGGAACTTCTGTCCAATCATCATGCAAACATTTCCTGACAGTCCTCTTTAAATCAAAATAACAAATTATTGAGCCAGAATAAATTCCAAAATTTTGTTTTATGTTTAATTGTGGCTCACAGATGACCATGTCTTTAATGCGTTTTTAACCCTTTCAATACCTGAATACAGTAACACGAATCAGAGTTACCTATTGGATACATTTGTCATTTTTGTGAATTAAAAAATCATTTTATTAATGTCACTTGTCATACTGGATCTGTCAGGAATTGATACAATAATATTGGGACATACTGTGTGTGTTCCGTTAGTACTGAAAGGGTTCATAAATAAAAAAAATAAATAGGAAGTCAGTTGTTGATCCTGGGCCATGCTGTGCAGTGGTAACCTGCAGTGTGTGTGTTTTTGAAGGGATATCCCAGAATGCAGTGGGAGCTGACGGAACTCTGTGGAATAGAAGGTCCTCATTAAGCCAGTGAGCAGATCCTGGATCAGCCATAAATCACAGCCGGCAGTGTGAGCTTGTGCACTCAGCTCTGTGGTGTAAGTTCAGCTTCAGGTGTGCTCCTGTCGGGGGCTGCAACTCTCCGTGGCTCTGAGGGTGTCCCAGGGTTTCATAAACCACAGGAAATAAACGCCTTCGGCCGAAACGGCCGTTTCCAGCTCCTGTGTAACAGGTGTCTGAGGCTGAGTACACACACACACACACAGGCCTATTTTTAAAAACAGGGTTCTTCCTCCATTGCTCTCCATCATCTCTGTGAAAATCTTCATCCAGACGTAGAACACTGTGAGCTCTACAGTCTGCCCATCTAACAGGCATCGATGATGCAATGTAATGCAGGACAATGCTGGCCAATCAAAAGCCATAAATAAAATAGCCGTAACCGGTAGTTTGGGCTGCCTGACCTTACCGAATGAGGCAAAGTTGCTGAAGTTATGTACGGGGCATCGGCGCGAGGAGGAAGGGGGTGAGTTTTGTGGGAGAGTAAGATTACGCAGCAGTGACTGCTGTGCAGCATTCTGACACCTCTGTGTCTCAGTGTAGTGATTGAGTAACCAATTTATGTGCAAACATTTATGTGTAAACATGCATAAACTCCAGCTAGGACAGATAAAATCAGCAGTGTTTTGTCGATGTATTTCAAAGCAAGAGATTGTGCCACATGCAAACGGAAGTAAGGTGTGTGTACGCTGACATCACAAGGCAAAAACTGCATTTTCCCTATCCATGGATGAGGACAAAAGACTGAAATGTATAGAAAATTCTGTTTTCAAAAACCTCTGTGTATAAGTGGACAGGTCCTGAGTGTTAGTCTGTAATCAGGCCTTGTTGTGTACACTGTAAAACTGTGGAACATGTGACATGTTTACAATCTAAACACCAGTGTGTGAAAGCTAAATGCCTGGTGATTATTTTTGTAAATTGGTGTTCACATTCAAAACTCTGATGTTTATTGGATGTTGTGATCGAGGTTTTTCAGATTTGTTGAATACACTTCAACACTGAATCTAAACATTGTGACGTTTAAATATTGTTACAAAAAATGTTGAGCATATGTTCGGAGCTTAAACATTGGTTTTACAGTGTACATCAGTTTGACTGATTGATTGATTTGTGATTGATTGGTTGCCCGACTCCACAGTTAAGTAATAGATGCTTTGTGTGGATCACTGGTTACTGTGAAATACAGTCGGACCTGGGAAAAGGACAACAAGCCAATGAACCAATTCACACCAGACCAGCCTATGTGTTAGTGAAAAACCCTGAAACATTTGCATGTTAATTGCTGTGTACTTACAGCTTCAAAAGTATTTACCGTCATAATAGACCTCACACCTCCCAGTTAGGCCCATTAAAAAGGGTGCGGACAGACACAGAGAGACAAGACAAATGCTTATTTTTATTTTTTCTTTTACCTGGACCTTATCATCAAATTTTCTGTCGATAGATACAGACAGGAATGTGTTGTTGAATATACCTGAATACAGAGATACTGGAAGCATTGTGCTATGATTCAAACCTATGGAAGCACACAAACAGTCTTAATCTCTTTTACTGAATAGAATCAGTGTGGACAAAAACACAGACACAGCTTTTGACTAGACAAGGGTTTGCATTGAAATGTCCTCACAATCGTGTTTACTGTCTCTGAGGGTGTGCTTCCAGGAAGCTGACACCTTTGTCAACAGTGGCAGTCACATGACAAGATTGAGGAAATGACTCTTTGTGCCAGTTCATCCAAAGTTCAAACTTCTTTCCTGATGTTTGCCGCCCTGAAGCAGGGCTCTTAAAGTCCAGTGTTGAGCCAACATGGCGTCGCTGCCAAACACCGTCCTCTGCAGCAGGTGGGGTGAGAGGAAGGTCAGATGTAATGCTAAATTGAGGGCACACAGTGTTGTGTATGTCATCCAAAGGTTTCACTGATGAATTATATCCAGATGGATACCTCTGACTTTCACTCGCCATAGCTTCTGTGCATGTGGACAGATTTCAAAAACCTTTACTTGTTCAGTCAAGCTGGAGACTGATTAAATTCGGTAAATAAGATTTGCAGTTTAATGAAACCTACTGAAAGTCTGGCTCTTAAAGAGGTAAGAATGATTTTTGGAGTTGTTTTACTTTTCAAAACTGCTCCTTCTCTTTTTTGGGACAATGAGATGCATTAACCTCTTCGGCCCGAACAGCCACTGATGCTCTGACAGACTTTTAGTGCCATTCGCTCAGCCTCTCACCTTTTAATGCATGATGCTCTCAAACTGTTCTCTTCTAAGATCATCCGATTAACAATCAAACAATTTATTTACTGAATAAACAAAACCAAGACACAAACCTACAATGATTAAGAAATTATTAATGAAGAAATGACAAAGCGACCACCAATAATGTAATACATTTGATATTATACGGATGGCAATAATAAAACTATTAACGCATTAATCCAAAAGTTACTCTGAATTCCACCCCCTGTTTTAGCATTTTTTCAGCAGTGTAATAGGTTTTAAGATGGCTCTTATTCAAAATGTTTTCATGTTAAAAAGAAAGCATTTTAAATGGGAAACATCTTTTTAACCATAACAAATTATGAATACTGGCAGAAAGTAGTGTCACTTATAAGCCTAGCAAACAAATATGTGCCATTTTGTCTATTATAGGAAATCAGAATCTTTAAAAGACAAATCGATGTTTTATGTCAAAATAAATGAGGATTGAAAAATGCCTGATTACTGTGTGATGTAATGAATAATGATGCCAGGTAAAAACAAACTGGCCTGTCGTTCTTCCGATTAGTCTTCGCTAATGAGCGAATTAATGTTAGGTTGCTGACTACATCTTAAAAAGGGCAGTCGTACACTTATAGTCAAGATGCAATAATAATTAATTCATAAAATTACAAATGTTTTTACAAAAGTCTTCTTCTTTGCATTTAGGGACAAATCAATATCCTGATGAAAACATACATTGAAACCATCAGTAATTTCATAAATCAATTATTATTGCATTGTTGCAACGAGTATGTGACTGCCCTTCCTCGTATTTATATTTTCACAGCGGTCAGCTCCTCTCTAACACTGCTGTGAGGTCCTGACTCTCCTGATGAGGGAATGTAAATGCGAACTGTTATGGAGCTCATAAGAATTTTAATGTGAGGTTACTGTAGGGCTTTTATACCTCTGACAGTACAGCACTGAAAATCCCAACTGAAAGAGGTTACATCTTTCATTAGAAGTATTTAATTAACTGACAAGATCATATTTCTTTAACAATTATTGGCAAGCAGCAATTCATAATTTTAATATCAATAATACAATGAAATTTTCCCTAGACAGCAGTGACATACTCTACTACTGGTATGTGAACAAAAAATGATGTTCCAAATGATTAATAAGCAGTGCCAGTTTATCTGTAATTCATAGTTTTCCTCAGATATCTCAAGTCTCCTGGAACATTCCAGCAGGACGTCCTGCACTGTGAGCATGAAAAAGAGGGAGGTTAAGGTTTGTGTCACGGGAATAACCTCTTAAGGGGTGATCTGGGGTTAAATGAAAAATGACACCAGGAAACAACTCAGAATTAATCTAAAGAGGTATATGTAATAACCACCAAAAAAGATACAATTTGGCATTTTTCTGTTTATGCGGTTGCCATGGTAACCAAGCAAGCTTATTAAATATGCAGAAAACTTCTGGCACCAATTCCTCTTTAACTCTATGATAGAATTCAGTTTTTCTTTCATCATTTAAAAGCCATTGCTTATCCAAATGCAATGATATAGCCATTCTTTGCCCAATTTATCAGTTTTGTGATTTTGGGGCATTTTACTCAAATTTTGAAATTATTTTGCGCAGAATCTGACGAATTCTCAAAATATTCAAAGTATGTAACAGATAGGCAAAATTTACCTATGTCATTGCATTTCTAATGAAGTAAAGTACCTGCAGCCCAAATTTCATTGATTTTCAATGATAAATAAAAAAGTTATGGCTGCCACAAACATGAGAAACGTGGAAAAAGTAATACCTTAGGAAATCAATGGAAAATGCATTAGACTGCATTGAAAAGTTGAGTTCAGTCTTAGAGCTCTATCTTACGCCAGAGTCCCTAAACCCATTATTTGGGGATTTAGCATTGCGTAAGAGGCGTTCCCCCGCAAAAGTTGCTATCTCGCACACCTGCCTATATCCCTAAAACACCTGCGCTACCCGTTATATTATGCATAGGCGTGGTTTGGGCGTTACGCCAGTTAAACCAATCAGTGTGCCAGGTGCCATTACCTTTAAAAGCAGGCTGCGCTATCCCAAATCCTCAAACGGAAACCCGGGATGGAGAGAGGAAGGTCGCACGTTTCTCCAAAGACGAAGTTAAATTGCTCGTGCATGAGGTCAAATCCAAACAGGGGAGGATCAAAATCCCATTTTAGAAAATACCCACAGCCAAATAAATGCCTACATTGACTGCAACCATTTACACTTTTTTCTTTATAAAGCGACTTTGAGTATTTAATAAAACGCTATATGAATTACATGTATCATTACATTATTAGTAGCCTACTGATTGCACAAATTACTTACCAGGCAGGCTGCAGATGACATGACTAGCAGTGTCGCAGCTTTGCTGCCAGCTGGTCCCTCATTGCCCCTGCTACTGCTGGCACTATATCAGCATTTGGAGTCGGCACATGCACTTCAGCTTGCTGCCTTCTATAGTCCGGTAATAATCTATCCTCAAACTCCAGCATCATTCCATGGCGTAGGGCAATGTTGTGCAGCACACAACATGCCACAAAGAAAGATGCTACTTTCTGAGGTCCATACTGTAAGACCCCACTTTACATGTCCAAGCAGCGGAACCGCATTTTGAGCCCGCCAAATGTTCACTCAATGACAACTCGTGCGCGTGAGTGTTTTCTATTGAAAGTGAACTCACGCACACTTGTTGGCGTAATGTATGGCACCATGCACCACGTCTTTAATGGATGGCCATTGTCACCCAACAGCCACCCATCCAGAGGGGGGTCCCTCTAGAAGACTGCAGGAATGATCAACTGTTCCATTATAAAAGCGCCGTGGCTACCTCCCGGATGATTTGCGTATACATTCAAGATGTAACCCCATGCATCGCAAATCACCTGGATGTTGATGGAATGGGTTCCCTTACGATTCACATAGGCGCCACTGTTCAGAGCCAGAGCCCGAATCAGAACGTGTGTGCAGTCGACGGCACCCAGAACCCTAGGGAACCCATATCTTGCCAAAAAATCCCGCTTTACCCTGCGTTGTCTCTCGGGTGTCACAGGGATGCCAGTGATGTACCTACTGGCATGTCGGACTATGCTGGCAGTGACTGCAGTTATAGCCGAGCTTACGGCAGATTGGGTCATGCCTCCAATTGAGCTGAGTGGATGTTGGAATAACCCCCTAGCATAGAAAAATAGTGCCACAGTAACCCTAACAGCAACGGGCAAGGCATACGGACAGCTGGCAGCGGTGTCTACATCATCTGCAACCAGGTGACATAATTCCATCACTGCCTGACGGGAGAGGCGCAGTTTTGTCACGCATTCTCGTTCTGTGGGAAATAATACTTGTATTGTATTATTATAATTTTAGAATATTATATATAATATATATCATTAATATATATTATATATGTATAATAATTATATATATATAATATAATATTATATAATTATATAATATGTATATTATTATAAAAGCGGAAAAAATGATTGATACAAAATACAAACAATATAGATTTACCTGAAAGGCCCAGGTAGCTGGTGCGCTGGCGGTACACGCGTTCTGGGCGTCTTCTATTATTTAACTGGCGATCAAGGCGATTTAGTACTCTATCTGCCAGGGGTTCAACTGAGGCTAAAGCAAGGTGGCTTTTTATTGGCGAGTTAATTCGGGAAGTGGAGCCGCATGTGCATGTCCTCATGTGTCCAAGTGGACGCGCATTGAAGCCACCTGGGCGCGCTCTTGTAAAAGCCCAAATGGGCAGTGGGTGGTTTGAGGACCCGCTATACGCTTTCCCTAACGTGTGTGGTCAAGATAGCAATTGTAGGGAAAGCGCATAAACACGCCCACGGGCTCACCTCTAGGCGCAAATGAAGGAGTCAGCATAATGTATAGCGGGTACTGTGGCCGCAAAATACCGTTTAGGGATAGTGGAATCTGCTGAATGCGTAATTCACGGGTAGAGGGTAGTGGCAACGGGTAGGGCAGTGTGAAAGATAGAGCCCCTAGTCTGTGGCTTACACCCATTTTTCAGACTGTATTATCTGATATTTCAAATGTTTATCACTTTCCTGGAGTAAAAAAGCATAAATTGCATCATCACAATTGCTTTTAAATCATGATTTTACGGCAAAATTCAGTTTTTAATCCTTGTAGCAATTAGTGATTATTAAAGGTGGGTTATTATAGAATATTTTTATTCAAAAAAAATTTTTTGGAAAAATAATCAAATTTTGCCCATTTAACCCCAGAACACTCCTTAATCTCAGAGTACACTGTACTTTCAGGTATGCAGACTGGACTAATGTAGTATTCTGCAGCTGTAGTATGCACTTACTGCTGTTACGTTTCAGCTTCTCGACATATCGCTCATCATCTCCCGAAACTCATTTCCACAAATGTGAACAACTGCCTTCTAACCTACAGTGAGATTAAAAATCAATATAATATAAAATGTAATCTCTTATGTCATGTGGACTATTGCTTTCATAATCAAGGTTAAATGATGACCACTTTAGACGATTGAGGTGCATTGATTTGGTAAGGAATTAATGACTAAGAAACATGAATTGTTTAAGGCTGTTCAATATTTACATTATGAATATTTTCCAGTTGGATTTCTGGAACATTCTTATTATGTCTTCAGGTCTTCAGGTTAGAATTGTTACTCCTGTGTCTTACAATACCCTTCACAGCATTGGCCCTCGAATGTTTTCTTCAGAGAATGATTCTACTTAATGATGTTTTTCACAGTTCACAATGTTGTGCTGACAATTCACTGCTTTATTCAATGAGAATACCTTGTGATATTTCTGCAGTTTTGGCTGAACCAAGTATTTTAGTCAATAAAAATGATTCATGCTCTGAAATTCTCTCACACAAAACACTCTCAGCATTTTGCTCCATATGGACTGAAATAGAGTAAAGATGCCAGAACTGTAATGTTGCGACTGTAGGAGAAAAAATGCCAGACTTCACAAAAAAAGAAAGGAACGATAAGGTCACTTGGTAGAGTGCATACCTCTGCGCCAGGCCATATGTCAGTATTATTGTAGCCCCTGGACGAAGTTGGGGCAACTATGGATTTGGCCTCGTTATGCGTCCGCCACCGCCGCCGACATAGAGATTTCTTTTTGGACGCTCTATAGGCCACAAATTTAAAGCTATTTCTTATATTTTTGGTATGTATACGGGCAGTGGTTTGGACAATTGATTTTGGTTACCATGGTAATATAATTCACTAAATAATAGACAATTTTGTATCAAAAATAAGCCACAGTGACAAATGCGGCCGATCGAGGGCTCCACCCATTGGTTGCGGGTGACCGACCTGTCTCAAGAATATTATCCAGAACATCAACAACTATAATCAATTCTATAGTAGTGTAGATTTTATTTAACGCTGAAATTTCATGAAAATCTGTTAATTACATAAGAGACAATTATTCTGTTCAGGTATATTTTAACTTCTTCTGGATCCAGAATCCAGAATCCAGAATATGTTCCAGATCACTTTCAAAATTCAATTAACTCTTCCTTGGACTTCAATCCATCATCCTACCAAAGTCCGAGCCAAAGTGTTCATAACTTTTTGAGTTATTATGTTAACAGACAGACAAACACAGGTGAAAACATAACCTTCTTGGTAGAGTTAATAAAAAATACACTGCTGTATTATTTTGTTATTTTACTGTAACCCACGTGTTCCTATTCAGCATGGGCAGGAAAGGTACTTTTGTACTTTTTTAAGCTCTTGAACTAAGAAATAGATTTTTCATTTTCCATGTCTACCTTATTGAGTTGTGACACTTCTGGTTTAGAAGATTTTTCTCAGTTAATTATAATCAGGATTTCTGACTACTACCAGGGTCATGAGTTGTAATATCAGGAATCTTAAAGAAATTTCATTTACTTTGAGCTCGAAGCGTTTTCAGTGTTTCCGGGGTTGAGTTTTGGATTGTGTCCCTCCTGCTGTTGAGTCACACTGATAAACAAGCTGGCCCACAGAGGGAAGTTTCATGCAGAAATAATGAAACATCACACAGGGCAGATCACTGCAGTGCTTTTACAGGCCTGTTCTTCTATGTCAGAATATTGTCACCCAGCAGGTCCCCTCAGGTATCGGCTCGTGACATTGTTCCTGTAGCCAGGGGTTCAGTCATTTTTCTCCTGTTTGGGTGTAAATTTGATTATTAGTCCACAGCTCACATTCTGCAGTATCCAGGGTACATTTCTAAAAGTTTTTTTTTCTTGAAACAGAGATGTTCCTCAATTGCACCTGTACATTATCTGTGGACGTCTATAACAATGTTTTTACTTTCGTTGTTTTGTCTGCTAAGGCAAGAGTAGGACTTGGGAGAGAAACATTTATCTGTTTGCAAACAGATATTTAATTTCTCATAAAAATTTATGAACACCTGAATATTCACATTAAACATTCCATTTCCATACATTATACACTTTATTATGTGTTTGTATGAATATGATGCAGATTTTCCTGTATAATCTCCCATTGTGATGCATTTAGCCATGCAGTGTTTATAAAAGGGTTTGAGTGAATAAGGTGTATTTCAGTGGAATCTCAGAGATATAAACTCTACAGCTGTGGACTCGGTGGTGTAATGGTCCCTGGAGAAGTGGGTTTACTCTCTCAGGTACACAGGTAAATCATTAAGCAGAAAGTGTGTATAATCTCCTATGTACTTCAATGGCTTTTAGGCTGATAGCTGGGTATACTTTAAATTCACAGAAAGAGGTGGATATACTCCTGCATATACCCTCAAGTACACCACTGTATGGACTGAATGAATGAGTATGAGACTGTAAGAAGCATGTAAAACCGTACCCTACCATGTTTCATGCTGCCACTGCTGCTGAACAAGGTCAGAAGTTACACTGTGCTGTAGACTGTAAAATATGAAACCTAAAGGCAACCGGCAATCTTTGAGTTTGCTCAACTTGAGTTTTTGAGTTTGCACAGGCCGATTTTTGAAATAAGTCAAAACCTGAAGTTGAGCCACTTTAAAATTGCTTTGCAGCTGGCTGGCTTACATATTTAGGTTGATTCAACTTTTTTATTGTTTACAGTGTAATTGCTGTGGTGATGGTATGAGAGTAATGTGCCGTAATGAACTCCTCTTCTCCCCTGTGCTTTATTTGCAGAGTCCCAGTGCACACTCTGTGGTGACCTTGAAGGTGAGTTTGCTGTTTTAAGTTCTCTTTTCCCACACTTATGCTATGCTTGCACAATTATTATGAGAGGTTTTTTTAATTTTAATTTTTATTACTTTTTTGTGCAAATGTTTTGCCGATGCTGTGAATGCAACAGAATAGATTGATTCATCAGTATTTTTTTCACTCAGAATCTGACGTGACTTATCATACTTTTTTTCATTCAAACACTAGTATTTTCAAACATTTTTAATTATTAATATTTATTTGTATTATCTTGGCGCAGCCATTTCACTCACTTGTTTGCACGGTGACATAAAGTGCACAGCATAGAATCTATTTACAGCATAAAACTGGATTTTCATTTACACAGAGCAAGTGCATTGTGTATTTGGCTTAGTTAAACTGTGGAAGGAGTTTTCACTGAGAATCAAACCACAAACATTGAGTTTACAGGCCCAGTTCAGCAGCCATTTTAATACAAGTAAACAGACTCCCGAACTTGCAAGCATTTCCACATCTCTAATGGCCGAAAAAGTGGCAATTAAACGTTGGATACACATGCAAGCAAAACTGTCCTCGAATGCACGTAACATGGCTGCTTCTCATATAGAACATTTTCACCCTGATTTGCATCAACATGCAGTAAACAGCAGTGGTTCTCAAACTCAGTCCTGGGGGACCACTGCGCATGAGCTGGTTTTCATTGCAACTACAACTGCAACCCAAGAATATTAATGAGGATAATTCCTCTCCATTAAGCAATATTTTCAAAAATTGCTATGTTTGCTTTGAACGATAGAAGTTCCATATTCACATCATGCCATACGAGAAACAGCAGAATAAAAGGAGAAATTAAAACAAATATGTGCCAGTGAATTAAAAAAAAGTCAGTGGGCTCTTAATTTCAATAATTGATACATTGTCACTTAATCTATTAATTTATTAGATTATGAAGAGTTTGATGGCAAAGCAAGTAACAATGACTCACACCTGTTTTGTGTTAATATTGTGGGAAAAAAATAAGGAATTTTAAGCTTGTGTGAAACAACCTTCAGGAGCTCATTAATTAATCTTAGAATTACTTGGATCTGTCAATATGTCAAACCTTCTGCAATTACTTGCAAGACTTCATCATCAACACAATATGGACTTGGGGTTTTCATTCCCCATGGCAGGCATTGTATTTTGCTCATAGTGTGAAGTCAGAGGGTAAAAGAAATGATTAAGTAACGGCTTAATAGAACTCTGGAACTGCAATTGTGATTGCAGTGAAAACCTGGATACACGGTGGTCTCCGAGGACTGCGTTTGAGAACCACTAGTATACAACTGTCACAGTCGCACGTAGGCCCGATCGGTCGCTGTCCGCGGTCCTGAAGTCAGCAGAATTGCGGCTCTTGTCGCGGTCCCAGCCGCTGTCCGCGGTACTGAAGCGCATTCCCAGCAATGTGAGAGAACGCGCTGGAAAGAATGCCTTTTTTGTTAATTAGCGTTGTGCGGAATGTGGCCGTGCCACGTGGCTTTAATGAGCCCTATTTAAAGGGTGTGAGATCATCTTCCTGTAGTGATTCTTCCCTCTGTTTCGAAGTGCTTTTCTGGTCTGGTTCAAGTCTGTTTGGGCTGTGCTTGGATTTTGATCCGCTACTTATTATTTCTGACTCGTGTGTGTGAGTGTGTATGTATGTATATATGTGTGTGTATGTGTGTGTCTGATTAGTTCTTGTTTTGCTCCTCGTGTTTTTGAGTTTTGATTTTTCGCTGTATAATAATCATTATTTTTCCTGCCCTGTGGGTAGTAGTTCTTTGTTCGGATTCATCTTTTTTTTTTTCCCATATAAAGCATGAGCTGCACTGGGTCTTTGGCCCTGCGTTTGGTTCTGCACTCATACTCAGGTCCAGAGAACCCCACTCTGGTACTATAGAGATTTTGAACCGTTGCCTGTAAGTGAACATTTTGACACATAAAACATTCTACTGTCCTGCAGTTTTTTCTTTCTTTTTTGAAGATACGATACGATGGACCTGACCGCTCTACTGAAACTTAACTCAGTGAACATATGTCTGTTAAATCAAAACAATTAAGAAATGTACTAGTTACGGCAATAGTGCCTGTTAAAGCAGCATTTTTGCTTGAACTACAAATTTTTTTCATGCTGGGTAAATATTATCATAGATATGCTTCATTTTTTTGGGTGAGTCACTGTGTATTGGTTCATGGTGTAACATCTATTTATGTCCTGAGTGGGTATAGTTGCCCTTGGCTGTGGACACAGTGTACACTTTTACTGTAAAATGAGAGGCTTGTTCTCGCTGATGCCTGAAGCCCCACCTTGTTGAGTATTTTGGCTCCTCCCAGCTACAGTAGTGAACACCGTCATCATCCCTCATTACTGCTGAACACCTGCGTGTCTTGTACCGCCATGCTTTGCTCTGCATCCTGCACTCGCTGCTGCCAGCGAAAGCACGAAGTCTTTTTAATTCCAGGATAATAAATTCACCGTATGCCTGCCCTTCTGAAGAGCACATCTCTATTATAGGCGGAAATAAAGCACGAGGCTCATGTGTCATCAGCGTTAGTTCAGTGTGATGAATGCGATGCTCGCCCTGCAATAGGCGCACTTTTCTATGGCTGCTCACCTATTTTCCATTTCAAATGTCTGCTAATGCAGGGGAGAGAGACGCTTCTGATCTACAGCGGGTCAATTGAGGCTTTCAGTAAAGTCATGAATCTCTGTTTCACTCCTGACTGAACACAATAAAAATAATCAAGTTTGGGAAATTACTTTAGTGCCATCATTATTCATAGTGTAGATCATTAAAATATTATACACTCGTGAAAATACGGACCTGTTAACACGCACCTCAATAAATTAACAAGTCAAATTTCTGCATCTGATATAAATGACAGACAAAGTCTAATGAAAGCCTGGATACAGACGTGGAGAAACAAAATGAATCCAGATGCTCCTGTGAAGCAGTACTGCTCAATAAAACTAGAATATTTGGTTGCCGGTGACGGCAGGTGTATCCTGGACCAAACAACGTGTACAACATACAGCACAATTAGTCAAATCTTCACAAAATCCCCATGTTAACGTATTAAATCATGAATTAATGATTATAATTAGATGATCTTAGCCAAGATCGATGGGTCATGTGATCTCCCCATCACGTACCATCCCACCAAATACAAACTCACTCCATCCCCACATGTGACCTGCAGTGTGATTACGAGCTACAGACCGTAATATCAGTGTTTATGTAAAAAATGGTCAGACCAATATCAATGGCTGGGGTGACCTTGTTACTGCTAATAACCCCACCAAATATGAGAAGAAATTAATTTCACTTGTAGCCTGAGGAGCGATTGTGAGAATCATGTACGGATGCAGAAGGGAGTGTGATCCACAGCATCCACTGATACTTTCATACAAAGATACAATTAATTAAGTGATGGGCATCCCATAATGATCTGAAACCTGACTTGAAGTTTGATTTAGGATGGGATGAGGAAAAGGTCCAAGTGAATGAGGGGCTCGTGGGCAGCAGGGGGTTGGGTCAGAGCTGAAAAGGGTCGTGTTCCAGCGGGAACAGTGATTAACTTATATCAGTAGTTCGGTATTAATGATAAAGACATCACTAACAGATTGTCAAAAGCGTACACTCTATCACAGTGAGACTCTTTCATTAGTGGCTTGTGCAGGATAAACAGAAGAGCAACACGTCCTCAGTTCAGCGGTGATGTAAGTGCATTAAAATTCATGTCTTTCCAATTAAAACATCTGCAGAATGCTGTGCTGCAGCTCTTAGTTCCCTTTCCTACATGCAGCTTCTGTGACCTTCACTGCACTGTAAAAGTAGTCGCCTAAGTTTGCTGGGCTGCATTAAGATGGGGGCGGCTTTTTTTCGTCAAGTCAAAAACTGCACCCTATTTTATGAGCCTTTTTTATTTCTCAGAATTTATGTTTTTAAGGGCCAACAAACTCATAAAGTGGGAGACAGTTCCTGCTGAGACAAGATCTGCATCTTAATTCAGGGAGAGAGGGAGAGAGAAAGAGAGAGAGAGAGGGAGGGAAGGAGAGAGAGAGGGAGGTGGTGTGGGAGGACTCTGGTTCCTCCAAGGTCAGTACAGCACATGCACTGATAAAAATGCAGGCGCTTGTTCCCTTCCCACGGTGCACTTCTACACTTCTATTGTGCGATTAGTTGAAATATCTTATAATGAGCAATGTACTTACTTTCCCTTGCAACAGAGAAATCCTTAACTTAAATTCTTTAATTGCCTAACTCTTTTTACTGGACGTCTCGAGTGAACAGGATGGTAATGAACAGCGAGTGAGTGGAGAGATGGATTATGAGAGGTGATGTTATGAAGAAGAGAGCCAGGGTGCGAAGGTGTAGTGAGACTGGAGGACAGAGGAGAGCGCTCAGACAGAAGTGTGCACTGCAGATCTGCTCCTCACACAGGAAACGGCTGGGACTCCTAACTGTGTGTTTCTCAGTGTGGGACAGAGCGGTGATCACTGTACTGGTGGGCTGAACTGGGCAGAGGTTTTACCCATAATATGGGTCCCTTAAAGTAAAGACCACAGAGGGCTGTTATGTTCTTGTTCTGTCAGCCTTGTGTCTGTCCCAGCTCCTGTCCCGCACTGCCAAACTGAATCCTCCTCATGTCTGCGTTCCAGTCCATGTCTTGTTCTCTCTCGTGCATGCACTGCTTCTTCGCTATTGGCTGGCTGCGGTATTTCCTCTTTCCTTCAGCGCTGTTCTGGTTTCAGGCCTTTCTAAACTTAGTGTCAATTAACTGTATTTAGTTACTAACAGCTGCTAACATTCACGGGAGGTGTTTTTCTTAGACAGGCACTTTACTAACATTACTAATTTAGGTAGGGTGTTAATTGTCATGATTTCCTGCTTTGATATTATTTCAGATCTTGCTTTACTTTGCCGCGTAACTTTTTCACTCTTTCTTCAATCTGCATACTTCATTGGTACACGCTCATTTTCTTAATGGGCTCGTTATGTCATTAAACCTCGTCCAATGTCTTGCGCTCATGCTTTGTTCCCTCCCTGTTCTGCTCAGGTGTTCCTCGTTCTCTCTTCAGCCCTGTACCTTCTTATTCTGTGGAGGCTTTCAGTTGGCAGTCGGTCCGTTGTTTCCATGCCGCCTGTTACATGCTCTGTCATTTGTCTTGATCATATCATTGCGTTCATACAACCCTGTTGTTTCAGCTCTTTGAGTGTAGTTTTGTAGTTTTTGTTGGCCTCGTGCCCCCCTTAAACCTGCAGTTTTTTCAGTTTTGATTTTGCAGCTTTTTAAGTGGAGTTTTTTGTTGGCCTCGCGCCCTCCTATTCCCCAGCATTATTTCTGTTCATTTGTAGAGTTTGTTTGAAATCTTTCTGTTCAATAAAATCTCATTCTTTGGATTCATGACTCGCTACTAGTGTCCTTCCGCGAACGTAACAAGGGCTTGATTTTCTCGAATTACATAAGCTGCTGGACCAAATGTGCATCTCCTCAAGGTTGATGTTTGGTGGCTGTTGTAGTCCATACATACTGTATATTCTGCAGAAACTTTTGCTAGAAAGTTTGCAAACTATTTTGCCGCTTTACCCCTTTATTGCATATTAATTGCATATTTTATTGCAGTCTGTCAGTATGTCCAGTATTTTGGACATCATGCTTGTGGGATACATACTCTTGTCCAGTATTTTGGACATTATGCATGTGGAGTGACAGAAATAATGAGAGGGTGATGAAACCTGCTCATAGATGTGCATGATGCCCAGTATTCAGAACATGGCTTGTTTGAGCTATTTTCCTGGCGGGAATGATGTCCAATATTTTTGACAGAGCATAAACTCAGGTCTGTTCTAATAAATACACATGCATTACAAAGCTTAAGTGCCCCAGTGTGTGCTGTATAATGTGTGTCATTCCGCCAACAGCAAAAAGTTTGATGAAATCTTGGACAGTATAAGGGTATTTATGACTCTTGTTGACTTACAGTACTCCTCACTCGTGGACACTGCCATTGTGACTGTTTGTGGTAAATCATGTGACGAATCACAGAGGCACCTATTGGGGAAATTATTTACTGGGTATCTTTAGGGTATCAATGAGCCTAGACAGCATAAATCCCACTTAAAATACGTATATCCAAACTATTGTACTACATGTAGCAAAGGGTTAAATGGGCTGAACACATGACAGACGGATGATTGGTTGTTGGGCTCCACAAAAAAAAAAAAAAAACGCCTGTGGTTGGGCCATTTAGTGACTAATCAGGTTTTGACTTTGTCGATAGACAAGCATCTGTTCACCACCAGCTCTCTTTCAATCGCCCCGTCATGTCTTTAATCCTCTCAGCATCTCTCCTTTGTCTCTCCACATACTTCCTGGAAGGAGTCAAAGGGCCTGTGGTTTCCTCAGTAGGAGGCGAGTGTGAGGGGAGGAGTGAGGGTATGGCGATGGGGAGGGGCTCACATTTTTTTTTTTTGGGACTGCAAAAGTAATATATAGAGAATTTCATTTTACCAGTTGAAGTAATTCATTTTTTTTTTACAATCCTATTTTTTTAAACAGCATCAGAGAACCATTGCAGCATTTACAGAGAATTGTGTTTGTCTTCCACCTTAAGTGAAAATAAACAGACATAAATGAACTAAGCGGCCGGGATTCCTCGCAATATGCTCAGAGCTTAAATTCTCAGTTATGCCACTAAAAGGCAAATTTGGCCTTTACTGCTATTTAATCCTCACAGTTTGTCCAAGGCTTTTCCCTCATTGGCGTAGAGAATGAGGAAGTAAATGAGACTGGAGAAAATAGTAGCAGCAGGTGCCACTATTGGCAGTGAAAATTCTAAGAAAAAGTAGCGTAGGAAAACGAATGCCACAGGAGTCGCTGAGCTGTAAATCGCAGCTAACGAGGAGAAATTATTCTCTCTGCAACCCACAGCTTATAAAACAAGAAGAGACTCGTTTATGGGGTATAATTTCATTGAATTTTGGAGATTCAAAATATTTCAAATGTGAGCATGCTTTACTACTGAAACAACAATCGTATGAGCAAACTGTCGATGCAGAACAATCCAGTGTACCACAGTTAGCCTCTTAGCTGAATATGGAATGCTATGATAGTTTGCCAGAAGGGAGGAATGCCAAATTTGGAATTTAATGTCATCAAATCTAATTTGACATGCATGTAATTAACATGAGGCATGGCAAACACACACATAGATTATCCGACTAGCAATTCAGTTAGATGACTAACATTAGGATAAAAATTTAAAAAAAGGCAAGTGGCCAATTTTATTAGCATTTATTGCCAACTCCATGGCTGCAGAAAAATCTTATGCCAACCAATCAGCAACACCGTATGACAGAAAGTAACACTCCAGAATATACACTGGGAGCAATATTTTAAATATCAGCAGATGAGTAATAACAAACAATCTAATTGTTCAGTTAAGCAGGGCTGATTTCTCACTGCAGTACCATCTATGTGGCAATTGCATAAATAAGTCCTCTCACTTTCCCCTTGTATAACTAAAGTAAAAAAGTACAATGAGTGCCATGTTCCCCTAAATAGTTTTAATATCCTAAAATGTCAGAACACTGAAATCCCATTGATTTTATGTTTTGTGTCCTTAGGTAGTAATAAACATGGGAAACAAAGTAGTGACAGGTGTGATGACATCAACCGACCCATATGTAATATCGAGTATTTCTAATTATTGCATTTTTTTTTTATTTTCTGAGTGCCTGGTCTTTTATCCACTGTTGTGATTGGACTGTTAGTGCCATGTGCTGCCTGAGATATTTTTCACTGTGGAAAAGTTAAATCTCATGTAAGCATGTTTTAAATTACCTCACACAATGGTAAAACATTATCCAGGAGATGTGTGTGGTTATGCTACATTAGACATGATGTTGCACAAGAGTTTGCTGTATCACTCATCTACTGAGCACGTGCGTGATTGATGGAGCCACTCGATTTATGTAGTATATCCAATCAGGTGCAGAATTACTGCTAACTTTGATAAAAATGTAGATAAAGGCAGCATATAATAAACAATACAGTCAATAATCCATATTTCCGTGCACCCGGTACTTTATAGTGTTATTTTAGGACATTTATTCTCCAAAATTTCCATAAAATCATGGCTGTAAAAATTATTTGCACCCCTAAAGAGAATTGTAAATAAACTCAAACAGCTAAATTGGCAGTAATTTATACTGAAGTCCATTTCAGCCCAAAGCACCATTGTTGCATCATTTCATCTCATACAATTTTACTAGGGTATAAAAATGAGATAATTTGCATACAGAATCCCTTCACTATATATCACCACAGTAAAAAAACAGCGCTGCTCCCTCACAGCAAAGAGGTTGAGAGTTCGAATCCAGCTTGGGGCCTTGAGTTTGTATGTTCTGCATGTGTACCCATGGGTTTACTCCAGGTAATCCGGTTTCACAGTTCAAAAATGCAGATGGGCGAGCTGGAGACTCTAAATTGCCTTTGGGTGTGAGTGTGTGTGTGATCGGTGTGTGAACGTTATGTGCGCCCTGGGATTGGCGATGGATTATCCAGGATGTGTCCCTGCCTTTCGCTCACAGTCAGCTCCCCTGTGACCTGAGTGCGGAGGCAGTGGTTTAGATAAGAGATGGATGGAAGGTATTGACAGGTGACGAAATGAGTGTACATAATTCATGAATGACAAAACATCCCGATTAGCACTGTAAAGGCAATTAAAAAATAATAAATAATAATAAGGTAAAGGAAGCGAAGGCTGTTGTCTCTAAAGAGGCTCATTTGTCCCCTCTGTCATTTTTTTTAAAAAGTATATAGACAGCATTTTATTTTAATAAAAATCGTAAATGAGAACTGCTGAATTATAATCCAATCCAAGGTGTGACACTATGCTAACTCGCAGTGAATCACTGCGTTCGCCAGAAAAAATCCCTGGGGTTTTCGGAGTGAGCATAACGCACGACGTCAGGGATCACATTTGACATGCTGCCTGATTTGCTCGAGTCGCTGCGATAACAGCAGGGCGTCAGGAACTTCAAGGCCCTTTGTGCTGCGCTGCAGCCTGCTGATAATTACCATGAAGGTCCTATTCCATGTGTATCATTGGGTTATTGCATCAATAAGCACAGTGAAAGTCTGCCCTGAATCTCATTAGCACGTCTCTTGATTCTGTTTCTCTGCAGGGAATCTCCTCTGTGCAGAGCTGACAAAAATATGCTCCTCTCCAAAGATAGAAAACCTACTCTCACCTGCTTTCTGACAGAAAATACAGTAAATATCAGTGAATGGAGGCTGATTCCATTGAGAATGTTTGCTATGGCCAGATGGGTTTTCTGTACAAAATATGTTAATGATGCTCAGACGCACACGGGATGGACAGCCTATGAGATTTCAACACTGGTGGAATTTTAATATGATAATTTAGAATGAATGGAGAGTTAAAATGAATTTATACAGACTTTTATACTGTTTTAAGTAGTGAAAATACTTGCTATCATTGCAGGTAAAATGACCTAGCCATGATTTTTATGGTTTGTTTTGTGTGCAGATTTGACATCATTTATAATTTTTGTGGGTTTACAGACACATCCTAATATTGGCTTGCAGTGCACCAGATTTGAATATCTTAGTAAATGAAAGGCTGTGTTGAAATTATATTTCCTTCAGAATAGTGCGCTCTGGTCTGTATTCTGTGGCAATCTAATATGATGCTCAACAATAGATATTTAATCCACTTGGGCTTGGTGGGACGCTAATATAATTTTCTCATGCATATCCCCTCCAGAGCATATATTGAATTTAGCAACATGGATTTTTAATTTCAATAATCCATTTACATTGCTGAGTAACTCCACAGATGGTGCGTGCGCCAGGTTGCAGCAGAGGTCAATCCTTGCAGCGTTTTGAAGTTCATTGTCAGAATATTTTTTATCATCCAATTCTGCTTAGTTATAAAAAAAAGTCTGATACAAGGTTAATATAAATGAGAAAGTAAAAATCTTTCTGAAATGGTCGCAAATAAATCTCTGCTAAGTACTGCTTCCCAGGACAGTTACACATCGCTCCCAGATTTAATCAAAAACTGCAAGACCTGAGAATTGTACAAATATTTTCTTAAAAAATTATTAATTAATAAAGTAGAATCAAAAAAAATAAATAAATTGGTTGCTTCACCAATTGAGCACTTGATGTTATACAACCAACATACCTGCATAAGGCAGTGAATACATATTTGCCCATTCCTGATCACTTCTTTTTTCTTTTTGCGCATATGTGTTGCACTCAAATGTTTCAGATCGTTAAACTAATTTTGATATGAGACAAAAAATAACCTGAATAAGCAAAAATGTGGTTTTAAAATGATGGCTTCATTTATTGAAGGAAAAAAGCTATCCAACCCTACCTGGACCTATTTGGGAAAGTAATTGCCCCCATGATTACAAAATCAACCAGATAAACAAATTTAACAGATAATTAGGTTCAGTGGCACTAGACACATGATAACTGCAGCTCTGATGAATCTAAACATCACTCACATATGCCCTGTTTGGCAATGTGAAGTAGGCAAAAAAGCAGCACATGATGCCGTGATCTAAAGAAGTTCAAGAACATATGAGAAACAAAGTCGTTGACATATATTACTCTGGAATGAGTATTTTTGAATTTATTTTAGTATTTTAGAAGTATAGTAGAATTTGAAAGCCATTTCTATGGCTCTGGGACTCAAGCAAGCCACACAATGAGAGCCATTATCTACAAATGCAGAAAACTGGGAATAGTGGTGAACCTTTCCAGAATTGGCTGGCCTTCCAAAATTCCTCCAAAAGTGCGCTGATAACTCATCTACGTGGTCACAAATTGAACCCAGAGTAACATCCAAAGACCTGTGGACCCCACTTCCCTCAGTTATCCACAACAAGACATAGACTGGGAAAAAAATGGAATCCATTGGAGAGATGCAAGGTGAAAACCAGTACTGACCAAACAGAACATAAAGGCCCATCCCACGTCTGCTAAAAAAACCTCCAGCCTTTCATTTCACCTATAACGGCGACTTCCAGTGGAAAATTGATGTCAAAATTTTAAAGGTCAAGGACAAATTTCTACATTTTTGCTTAATAACCAATTTTGTTCCAAATTTCAGAGTTGATAGAAATTAGGACCTAAGGCATATTCCCAAACGTTTGTAAAAATAAGAATAGCCGTTTCAAAGCAATGATTATCGCTCTATGGTATTATCTCAAGTTTTGTCATTTTGGCACTTATTGCGTTTTGGAAACATACTCTTCATATGTATTGCAGGCTGTATGAAGATATATGAAGTGAGACCCCATCTTCATCAGTCAGACAGCCCTGTCCCTTCTCATGAATCCTTTTTACCAGAAAGATCTATCCCTCCACAATCAGTAACTCTACCGTGGATCCAGCAGTGCAGGATGACTGATAATCCAGCTTCTGGAGCAGCCAGGGGGATCTCTCTGTGCTGACGGATCAATGATCTCCTCTCTGCTCCTGCGCTATCCCATGTGTGCTTTAGCTGGCCCATTATTCAGTGTGCCTGATTGTATGTGAACGTTTGTGTATTTATTTATTTATTCCCAAAACTGTACCATACATAAACCTGAGAGCAGATATTCACAGGTGTACGTAAACGAGCAAAATATTGTCCCTGCCAATGTGGAGAAGAGACAGGATACATCCCAGAATGCACCGAGACAGGTCACGACCCTCACAGCCAGATATAAAATACCTTTATCTTAATAACATCATGCTGTAATCCTGCTTACTTTCATTAAATAATTCTATCACATATTATCAGTGAAAGAAATGCCTTCGTGTCACATCAGTTATCTGGAGTAAAACTGAGAAACTTTAATCGCTTCAGACATGGAAGTACTTAGACACCGAGTTTAGACCAGAGAAGTTTAGCACTGATATTAGGAAATATTTTTTCACACAGAGAGTGATCTCAGTGTGTAATAGTTTGCCGGGCCATATTGTAGAGGCAGAAACTCTGGGAGTTTTCAAGACCAGGCTTGATACTGCGGTAGATTCCACCTACTCCTTAAACATCATAAGTGTTAGGCTTGCTTTAGTGATGGGAAAATGGTGAGCCTAGTTGGGCTGAATTGGCTTGAACTCGTCACATGAATTAAGTTGAGTCTGTTATTTCCAGAAAGTTTATTTAAAATATTCGGTTTCATAATCAGTGAAATTTAGTTATTGACTGATGCATTCTTACAATAATTTTGAGTGCAAAGGAAACTACATTTCCAGCTCTCCAGTAAGTCTTTGGGATTGAATTTCCTGTCGCTCTCTCCCAGCAGTGCATCTCCACTGACTGCTCATGAGCACATCGTTCAGGTTTTAAACAAGTTTGAGAAAATGACAATGTTATGCATCGCCGGGTACTTAATAGAAACTGCAATGATCTCTGTAGGTTCTGAATCATATTTTCACCTGCAGGTCATACAGTTATTAGATTACTTCATAAACATCTGAGTACATGATATCAGCCAAATATCAGTCTTACAGCTGATCATTTTCATATCTGGCTTTTTGAGGCTTCCAGCAAATGCAAACATTTCATTTCAAATACATGTTTTCTTTTTTTTTTTTTTCATAAGTAGATATAGACGGTTTAGATCAAATTACATTATTAGTATCATCCTGGTACGTCAGAATAACAGTAACCTTTACCTTCAATACTGCCGCGCATGCAAAGGAACAAACAATCTGAGAATTGTGTTGTCTGTATTAGTTCACTTTTGCCTTCTAAATCCCAGTTTCCTCATTGTCACTAATCCGGCGATTGAGTTCTGTTATGTCTGCAGGTCCTTGCTCTCGCTCAGCTCTTGTTTAATCACCTAAAGCAGTTCATAACCCAGTAAAACATGCCTCACCCCCCCACACACACACTTCATTTCTTGAGTGTTACATTTCTGCTGTACAAGACAAAAACATCAAGCAAGACAAGATCACACACATCTGTCATGTTAACAGCTGAATTTTAGAGTTTCTTTAAATGATAGCAGGCTAAATATTGCACTAAATACCTATAACATTAGATTCATCAGTAATACTTTACAATGAGGCTACAATAATTAACATTAGCTAATGCAGTAAGAAGCATATAGTACTATCTGTTAATTGACAGCAAACTAATGTGTCTACCAATCATTTACTAATGGTGTTCATGTTGACTAAGGTATTAATTTATACATTACTGAATTTTTTAATAGTTTGAAGGCTTACTTAGGGGATACTTAAGGGATGTTTTCAACTTCACAATAAGGATGTCAAAGAGCATTAATAAATGGTAAGTTAAGGTTACCTAATGCTTATTCAGCTCACTTATGCATTCGTTAACTGTTAATTAATTGGTATTTAATGCTTATTACTGCATTGACTAATATTACTCGATGTAACCTTATTGTAAAGTGTTACCGATTCAGCTTTTGTCAAAAGTCAGAGAACAGAAGTTACTAGAAAATTAGTTACTGAGGCTAAACATTCTGCATCTCTTTCCTCATAAACGCTTTATAGTGCTCACTGAGTGGCTTTACCAACTCCTTCAGCATATTAGCATTCTGCAGACAACCCTGCTGAGTTCCCAGACAGAACAAGATTATAAAACTGTAATGAGAAAAAATGATTGTAATGTCCCTGTTCACTTAGTGTCCTGCTCTGCATCAGGACATTGGCCTGCATTCAATCGCTATTTTTGATTAGCCACCATGACCTGCAAGAGCGCCTCCCTCCCTCAACACGGTTAGTTGAGTTTAGATTCCGTTTGCGTTCAGTTATGAGTCAAAGGCAAGGAGGCACATTGATCAAATCTGGCAGTGGATGGCGCAGTGTCCTCACAGCCAAAGTTTGCAGGGCTGAGTTCCAGTCGGGGTCTCTGGTGTGTTTGTGTGGGATTCCTCTGTGTATCTGAGTTTCCACTCAAAGACATGCAGGTCAGGTTTATTAGAGAAACTAAAGTTCCTGTCGGTCTGAGTGAGTAAACACCTTGTGTGTACAGCAATACATTAGCAACCAGCCCAAGTTTACTCCAGTCGCTCTCTCGCTGGGCATACTGGGGTGGAAACTTGTCCAGGGGAGAAGGAAACTGACCTGGAAAAAGAGGGTGCGGTGAGCTCTTGCACATGAAAGAAGCTAGCCCAACGGCTTTCTGATTATGGTTTGGGTCAAAATAGACCCTTTCACAATGTTAACCACATCTTCAAAAGGGTCTATTTTGACCCAGATCATGATCGTTTCCTAAACTGCACCAAATGATTTTGATTCCGATTAGAAGGTAGTTTTGTTTCCTAAGCCTAACCAAGAAGTTTTGTTGACTTCTGTTGCCAAGAAGTTTTCTCACCTGCTATAAAACTGGGACTGAGATAAAGCTCAACCTGACAAATTAAAAGCCTTTATTTTATGAGGAAAATATGTTCTGTGGATTTGCATTCAAACCAGAACACAGTTACAGTGAAACAGCTGCACTGTCACTTCCACAGCAGGGGTGAACTTCAGAATTTCCCGATGCTTGCATTTTTTACCATAAAAAACTTTTAAAACTCTCATTTTTTTTATGGATTTCCATATGTTTTTTTAAACCTTATCCTTCAAGCAGTTTTTAAGGACTCTAAATATGAGGACTGAGAATATGTTCCAGATTGAATCAACTCATCCTTGGACTGCCACCTATCATCCAACCAAATTTTGTGCCAAACTGTTCATAACTTTTTGAGTTATCCTGTTCACAGACAGACAAAGAAGCAAATAAAATCTTGTTCATAGATTGACGACTTGCAGAAATTGAAATTTAAAAAGCTGAAAAGATATATCATATTGTCTAAAGAACAAAATCAAAAAAATTCATTTTGGCAGAAATCGAAAAAAATTATGTCATGTTGTCACGTCATTTTTACTTACTTATATCAGAGTCACGTCGTTGTGACCCCTAACTGCTAGAACTGCATTGGGTTGACAAAAAGAATGGCGTTAGTCTCAAGTCTGAAGCTCAATTAGAAACTAAGTTTTGGATCAAAATGTGTTTTCGACCTTTTATGTGAACTTGACCTTGACCTTTGACATAGAAACTTAAAAACATATAGGTCTATGGCGAGTAACCTATGCTAACTTGTCTCCAAGTTTTGTAGAGATTAGTGCAGGATAAATGGCAAAAGGATGCGTAACTTAGAAACTGACAGACAAACAGACATGTAATGCAACAATCGATTTCAGCAAGTGACAAACGGGTTGAAAACATAACCTCTTTGGCAGACGGGAAAAATAAGCTGAGAAAATTTTGAACTGTTAGATGTAACCAATTGACATAATATTTTCACTTTTATCCAAAGTCTCAAATATTTCAGTGTAATGACCACATGAAAATGCATGTGTATTAATTTATTGTAATGCATTCTTTAAAAAAATTATAACGTGTTGATTGAGTATGTCTGTCACTATGGCGATGGAATCGACTCCTCTGCATTGGAAGATTCTGCAGTAAGATATTTTCCTCAGATATACAGCCTTTAGTGGAGGCGTGTACTTCTCTAAACTTTCCTCATCTATTTATTGGCAAAGCCCCAAAAATCCATTCACAGCACATGAATATGCAAATGGAGTGAATGCAGGTCCTTTCTGCTGCTATATTCATTCATTCTGTGCCTGTGCTTACAGTGTGAGCTGATTAACAGTCTGTGTGTACAAGCCTTTTTATCCCTTAATCATTCACCTCAGATAACCTCCTGCCTCAGCAAGGAAACTTTGTGCTTTATGTGAGCACGACAGGCTTTTCCCCGAAACTTTCTGCGCTGAAATTAATACAGAGCTGTGAGAAAGCTTGTTCAAGGAATCATTTTTATTTTTCATCTGCCAAAGGTTATTTATCTGTCAGTTACAGCAATTTCTGTTTTGACATGTTATTTCACTACGTCTCCATCAACTGTCAACTTTCAAATAGGGAATTTACATTTTGTAGTCTCATATATTCATTATGAAAGTAAGTACAGAGAGGATGGTGACAGGGTATGCAAAAATATATACTGAGATTTTTATGGTTTGTGACAGTCGTGCAGTATGCTGTGCGTCATCACAAATGTACCCTCACTATGCAGCACCTGCGCATAAATTTCACTCAAACCTTCCCAGAGTGTGCAGGACAAAGACTATTACTGTAGCGCTATTGCAGGACTGTGTGTGTGTGTGTGTGTGTGAGTGAGAGAGATATAATGGTGAAACCCCAGAGTACTGCAGCACACTGCGCTCCTACAGGCAGCTCCGCAAACAGCTTCAGTGCTGCCACCAGCTCACATGAGCGGCCCTGTCTCTGCACTGCTGTGCCAGCCTGTGCTGCTCTCTCAGCTGTGCTGTTATATTAGCCTGTGCTGTTCTCTCAGCTGTGCTGTTCCCTGAGCTGTGCTGTCCTGTCAGCCTGTGCTGTTATATTAGCCTGTGCTGTCCTGTCAGCATGTGCTGTTCTCTCAGCTGTGCTGTCATATTAGCCTGTGCTGTTCTCTCAGCTGTGCTGTCCTGTCAGCCTGTGCTGTTCTCTCAGCTTTGCTGTCCTGTCAGCATGTGCTGCTCTCTCAGCTGTGCTGTCATATTAGCCTGTGCTGTTCTCTCAGCTGTGCTGTTCTGTCAGCCTGCGCTCATGCTGTGGTAGGCTGGGTGATGTGAATGACGCATATTCTCTAAAAATGAAACAGTTCCACAGAACTGTTTTGAGTAACTTCTGTATAAATGCTTGGATCTTTTTTTAATTAATCAAATTATTTTTAGGTTACTGAGTTCAGCTGTGTGGAAATGTTTTTCTTTTCCTCACTGTAGGAGGTCCGTAATGAGTCTATCAAACACAGATATGGGGATTTTTCCCCTTAAATCCCAGGAAGCATTTTTCCTGTCAATTAACAGATTTACATATCATCCCTCTGCTCTAAGAGAAAATGGAGATTATCCTTAAATAGAGCTACACTGAGGTATGCCCTCAGGTTCAATCATCGAGCATATTCCTCAAAATTACTTCTCACTCATGGGGAAATTCCAGGGTTCTGCCAAGAGATAAGCCACAGCACTGAACTTAATTTATATTCTGGTTTGTTTCAAAGATCTCCCTTTCTCCTGCCTAAGCAACTTTACTCATCGATGCCTTTCTACACCTCTGAGGTCGTTTCACGGGAGACGAGGCAGCAGCATCGCAGACTCTGACGAGCCGACCCTCGAGCTCCGATGCTTTTAATTTACCTTGAAGAGCGAAAGGAGGACGATTTTATGGCCGTTAATATGCGACTATGGTCCTGTATATTCCAGCACGACTGCAAGAATTCAGCAAGGCCCTTCCATATGTACGCGTGCCCGTCTCTTCACATTTAAATAAACGCGGGAGTTTTAGAAAAGTGTGTTCAACTGCAGTAAAGGAGAGAATCTCTCATCGACCTTATTTCACCAGCCGGCCTTGCCAGCTAGTCTTGTGGCAGATTTTAAAACCCATTTAAATTCTACTCATCTTTTTCATTCCAACGGTAATGGTTTGTACCCCGTTTCACATCTGAGAAATTCCAATGAATCGTCATTGCTGCATTTGCTATTCACCGAGGTTAAAGCAGGTAAAGACACAAAAGAAGCGAGGTGAATATCTCAGTAGGTCGTGAAATGTAGCCTCTCGCTCGAACAGATTTAGCTCTTGTGCTTCAGGTAAAGTCCTCCTTACTCCTGAACCCAGGCGAGGTAATATGGGCTCAGCCCACTGAATCTTTGCAATGTCCGGATCGATTCATATTGTCTCTACGCAAGTCAATGATGAATGTAGCTGGAGACTAATGGGGAGATGCAGAATGGACCTTCCTCTACACCAGGAGACAGAGCTTCTGTTGGCTGGGTGCTGACTACTGTAGTGTTGATCACGAGCTCACGTTGTGTTCCTGGATCACTCGTGCAGTCCTGCAGTAACTGATGTCCACATCCCCGCTGAATCATACAGACAGGGGCTACGCTGTGACAGATTAGTGTCCCTACACCTGCGACAAATAAATCTGTGTATTAATTTAATCGGCAGGTTCATCATGACTCATGAAAATTCAGTTAATTATCCATGTGTTTCATTCCATTTCTATGAAGGCGCAAAGATATATAACACATTTTCATCTTATTGGCTTGCTCATATGAGGGAGGAGTCAGTGATGGGGAGGTGGTCCTTTCATTTGTAGTAAGTGGCTGGTAAGGTGGCTTTATTTAATAATATGATCCTGAGTTCCTGCAGAATAGTTTGACATTGCTCAGTTTTTACAAACATCACTTCTGCTATGTTGTGATTCTGTTATTACACTTATTTCATTAGTTTTCTGCCTGCTTTTTGAAAAACTTGAAGTTTTTTGTTGACAAGATGACATTGGAGTCATGAAATTTGATCTTTAGATCTTGCAGTCTGTGGTGGGACTGTGTGGGAACCGTTGTACTGTACAAAATGTCAGTCAAGTAAAGATACATGCTGTACAGATCTTACAAAATGAAAATGTAATTTGTCCTGTTATATTAAAGGGATAAACAAGACTTAACAGAGCATCTAGGGTCTGCTCAGCGCATTGATTAGATGATTTATTGCAAAGCAAAGCCCATCACATCAAACAGTGTGATCAATATTTTCAGCTGAGACAGGTGCTTAAAACCCTCAACTGAAGCACAGACTCTGAAACCTGTTGACAGTATGCGGCCAAAAGTTGATTAACCCTGTAATAAGACTTGAAACCCCCCCAAGTACAACATATTAAATCACTGTTTGCTTGAATATAGAAATTTTCTGAAACCACTGGATAATATTATCTCACCTTGTGGGCAACATTCTTGTCTTATTAAAGAAAAAAGTAGTGGAAGTTAGATTTTAAATGAATAAATATGAACATGTAATGAATTAGATAAACAGTATTCGCCAATGTGCCAACACATCATGACCACCTGTTAAATATGCTGCTGATCCTCTGCATGCTGCCAAAATCACTCCATCAGACTGACGTACACATAAATCCTGGGACTCAGGGTTTCCCGGCAGAATATTTCTCAGAGCGTCACTCTCCGTCCAGCTTGGCACCTTCCCGCAGTGCATTCTTGTTGTTATATTAAATTTCGACAATTGTTAAATTCCTGCTGATGAAATTTTGGTTAGGACAGACACCAGCATTAACAGTGGGCCCCGAACACTGACATTAAGAATCATTGACCGACACCAAACAGAATCCACAGAAACCCTGAGAGTTCTGGAGTAAAGTCATATGGAGTGATAAGCAAAAACTCTACCATACAGTCATAACCATGTTATGTTTGGAGAGGAGTCAACAAGGCGAAGAGAAATGCATCATCTAAACCAGGAATATTGGAGGAGGATCTCTGTGTTACTGTGGCACTAGTAATTTGTTAGGTACTGAGCAAGAAAAGAGCTGAGCACTGAACACCAGTCCTGCACTGACGATAGTCCACGCTGGACTGAAACGTTTGCTTACTTTTTTGGTCCCACAATAAATGTATCTGATGTTTCACTAAGATGTCTATTCTCATCTGTTTTCTGTGTGTGTCTTTTGTTTTTTGACTAGTAATTTGTTAAGGGGAGGAGAAACCTTTTGGAAAAAATTGTCATTTATGGATAGAAATCATTCATACTTGGTGTATTGACAGTATATGACTTGAAATACACAAAATATGAATTTGACCTAATTTGCATAATTAGGTCATGTGATTCAAGATGGCCGCCACCCCGATTTCACCATTATTTCTTTGCCTTATATCTCGGGACTGAAGCAAGATATTTGAATCAGGTTTTTTTTTATTAGATTTAGTTATGTTTACACCTTCTTCTGAACTAGAATAAAGCATTTACACGTAATACTAGAGATTTAGTAGGGTAAAAGAGGATTTTGCAATGTTTCGCCCCCACGATATGAAATATAAATCACCATAACTCACAGACCCAAAGCGCTAAACCAAAACTTTTAGTTCAGTAGACTTTCTGATATGTACACAGACTTCTGTCAAAATTTCATGAGAAAAGCTTCACAAATAAGTGAGATATAGTGCCTTAAATGATAGCAATCGGGGCAAAAATCAGGTTTTGAGAAAATCCAGGTTAAAGTCAAAGTACACCTACAAATCATTGTAACAGTCAACTCAGAACATTAAAATGCCCCTGAGGCATAAACTTCTCCCTCCTGCTCCCTCTGATTGATTGTCCTGTTCTTGAGCAGATTGAAGTGATTTTTGGGTTTCTCCTCCCCTTAAAAATTGATGGTAAGATGAATGTCACAGATTCACACATTTCTGAGAAAAATATACATGCATCAGAGCAGAAGATGTGCATGGTGCACACTTGGACATTCAAAATGGCAACAGCGCTCTCCAACACGACCCTTCAGAAGCTGTTACAGATGTGAGGGTTCTGGGGTAGGCCTCGAATTCTCCAGGCCTCAAAATCATTGCAACACTTTAGGGAGAACTAAAATGTGCAGTGCGAGGATACCAAAGGACTTACAGGAACTGAAAGGTTGTTGACCATGAAAAGTGGGTAACGTTACCACTTGACAAAATCAAGGGACTGATACACAATCTTCATAAAACTCTGCAAGCAGCCATTGATGCTTAAGGAGGCAACACATATTATTAAGAACCAAGTGTTAGCAAACTTTAACTTGGGTATAAAAAGTTTAGGCCTGTGTGATTTCAATTCTTAATATGATTAATATCATGAACGCCAAATTCTGTGCTGATTAAGAACTTCATCAGATCAGTGTTTGTAAATGAAAGCACTGAGTTTCGCATCGTCACAAATACAAATACATCTTTGAAAGTCTATGAGGGGTACGTAAACTTATGAGCAGAACTGTAAGACATATTTGGTGAATCATTTGAATAAATGATGAGCTGATCTCAGGTCAGTGGCTTTGGAAATTGTAGACAGTGGGAGATTACACTGAAGAGATCACATAGGATAAAGCCGATATTGTATTGCAGGATGAATTTTTGAGCAGTCATAATGCTGTAGGCCATAGAAGGATTGTGTAGGCGAAATTTCCTACTTTCTTCTCATAATCTCCTCATGATTATTCTGTGATAAAGCAATGCTTTCAAAGCAATGTCAAACATGTCCGCCATGAATTCAGTCATCTAAAGCTAGCAGGTTTAAATGCTATGGGAACATCAACACAGAAACGTGCTTAGTTGCTGATGACTTTCTCAGTGCACAGGATTGTATCTTTAATTATGTTGTACAACAGTGAGCATCTTAATAGTTATATTGTCTTATTATCCAAGCATAGTTAACACTTACATAAATGACCCAGAGTACCCAAGAAGGCTGATCATCCAGAGTCACTGGATTGTGGGTGGAAACAGGAACTCTAAAGAAACCCACACAAACACGTTCAGTACATGCAAACTGAAGGATCCAGTGCAGTGCAGTGCAGTGCAGTGCCAAACACAGCTATGACCTTAGCAATCATTCAGAAACGTGTCACCTGGATATGATTTGTTGGAGAGTCACAGAAGTTTGCAGCAGAGCATTTCATTACATTGGACCTCAGATCTATTTCTGTCTCTGAAACAGACACAGAGCTTTGCCAGTGTAAAATAAAATCCCCGATGTCATTCATTCATATTCTGGACCGTGTGCCAGGAATGCCTCTGAGATACGGCCAACTGCAGCACTGATACTTTATTGTAGCTATAAATTGCAGGCTTCTCTCCGGCGCATTTTATTCCCACCAAAAATATGGTAACAGGAGAGTCATCTGTTAATTCTACTGCAGACTTCAAGCTTTTGGATGTGGGATCAAATGATGGTGATGGAGCTGACAATCACTTTATTTCATGGAATTTTCATGTGCAGAACTGTTATACAGAAATATCTATTTTATCTGAGGTTTTCTGGCTTTACTCCTGCATGTCGGATCTGATATAACACAATGAATACGAGGTTAACATGCAGACTAACAGCTTTATTTTGACAGCTGTGCAGAATGTTAAAGGTGTGATAATGACTGAGAGATTCAATAATGTTCAGCTTCAGAGCAATATTGCAAGAAAGGATATCAGAATATTTTATATGAGAAAAATCTTAACTTTCTCAATAATTCCATGTTCTGTTGCAGCCTTTTGTTTATCGGATTATTAAAAATGAACGAACATTATACTCCACATAATATTTTAAAAAGGCAGTAAAAGTATGTACTTGAAGCTTCATTAAGCAATATTATGTGCATCATTTTTTTCAGTCATATGACCCCTCGCAATGTGAAAGACATCATTTGTAGGTCCCTTTCCACCGGTTTATAGCCAGCCTGCTGCTGTTGCCTGTTTTGTGCTTTCGAAGGCCTAGTCCACACATACACGTATAATGCCATGAAAAAGTATTTGCCCCCTTCCTGATTTCTTATGTTTTTGCATATTTGTCACACTTAAATGTTTTAGATCATCATACAAATTTTAATATTGGACAAAAATAACCCGAGTAATTACTAAATGCAGTTTTTAAATGATTATTTCATTTATTGAGGGAAAAAAAAGCTATCCAAACCTACCTGGCCCTATGTAATTGTAATTGTGCTGTCCTAACCCTAATAACTGGTTGTGCCACCCTCGGCAACAACCACTGCAATCAAGCGTTTGCGATAACTGGCAATGAGTCTTTCACATCGGTGCGAAGGAATTTTGGCCCACTCTTCCTTGCAAAAGTGTTTTAATTCAGCCACATTGGAGGAGTTTTGAGCATGAACGGCCTGTTTAAGGTCATGCCACTGCATCTCAATAGGATTTAAGCCCGGACTTTGACTAGGCCGCTCCAAAACCTTCATTTTGTTTTTTTTAAGCCATTCAGAGGTGGACTTGCTGGTGTGCTTTGGATCATTGTCCTGCTGCATAACCCAAGTGCGCTGGAGCTTGAGGTCATGAACTGATGGTTGGACATTCTCCTTCAGGATTTTCCTGTAGAGAGCAGAATTCATGGTTCCATCAATTATGGCAAGTCGTCCAGGTCCTGAAGCAGCAAAGCAGCCCCAAACCATCACACTACCACCACCATGTTTGACTTTTGGTATGATGTTCTTTTTATGAAATGTTGTCTTAGTTTTACGCCAGATGTAACAGGGCATACACCTTCCAAAAAGTTCAATAAAAATTTTTTTTGATACACCCTGTACAACAAGAATTAACAGGGGCACCAATTTCCAATCACATCACACCTGATCTTTTTTTTTTTTAAACAATTACTACTCCAAACCAATTTATAATTACCCATCAGACATGATTGCAACCATATAAATACGCCAAATGATGTTCTTGCCTTTTGACTCCGAAGATGACTGCTGCGGAGGCAGTTGAAATATCAGCCGAAACCAATTGTCTTTTCAAAGCCAACTTAGGAACCAACTGTCTCTTTAAAAGACAACTTAAGAACCACAGTCTTTTTAAAGACAATTTTAGCCCAGAAGATCTCTCTAGCTTCAATATATCCGCCCCTGGGTTCAAACCTTTTCTTGCAAACATTTTCGTTGAAGTTATTGGTTTTTGAACGTGAATACCTTGCGACCGCGGCTGTTGAATTTATCAAGCGGAGGAAAATCTGAATCAATAATATGCGGGACAGCGTGCTTTTGGGGAAAAATAGGAACCAGGGGGCGAAGGGACTCGGAATGACCCATGTAGCCGCAATATGAGCATGTCACGGCTTGCGAGCCCCCCACAATTGTTAGCAAAAGTTCAGTGTCCAGAACAGACCAGTCCCGTGGACGTTTGTCTGAGAAATGCAGAGTGCCGCCTTGTTAGAAAAACTCTTGTGGTACTGATAAAATATGTATATTTTTTTGTATCGCAAGCTCAGGTTGCTGAGCAGAGCCGGATAAGTGTCCAGTTCTTGTCTATGTTCAGGGTAGACAGAGCAGATCACGTCACGAAAAATACAGAAGGCTACCATGAGCTCGGCAAAAGACAATTCTTTTGACAGCCTGGGGTAAGCCGTTTTAATTGCGGCAGTAACAAATTCTCCAGCGACAATTTTATTCGCGGATTCCGGAGACAAGAGAATCGGACTGACGAGGTAGACAACTTTGCCTAGCAAGATTCTAGACTGTAAACGAGGAGATATGTTTGCACCCGAGGGAATTTACGGCCTACCTTGAAAGGGAGCAGGGATAACCGAGGCGAGCGAGTATTGAGGCATAAGATGGGGCTTTCGGCTGAAGCGGAAGGCTGTGAAGCTGGCACCGGACCGAACACACGTAGGGTAGGGGCGGCCGAAGGCGTAGCTTAGGATGATGCAACCTGTGCGTTTGTGAGAAATCGGAAGCGATCGTTGATTTCTTGCATGTAGATATGCCAGCAAACGGCAGCATGAGCGAACTAGGGCAGAAAGAAATGACATATTTTAAAAAGACAGCAGCAGAACGATTGGCTTGCGATATGAATGTGGAGTGCCACGGTTGGATAGAGGAGATCAGCTGCTTCACCAGCCCCAGACAATGACTGTAGAGAATTATGAGTGAGCATGCATGTGAATGATAGGAAAATGAACGGAGTTGAAGGGCGCAAGAGAGTCTTCCTGATTGAACTTATGCTAAGCTTCATTACTTGTTGGCTAACACACAGAATAACCAGAATTGGCCTTTATTTTTGCCGTGTTTAAAGGCATCAAACTTGAGCTTCGCGTTCATGTGGAATCCTGCTTGGTGGCTTTTGTATTCACATCTTGTTCAATTGATGCGACTGAATGTGGATGGTAGCATATCGCCGATAGTTAGCAAATACATCAGCCCATGACTGCTGTGCTGGCTAAATATGTATATGAATTATGGTTGTATGTTGCTGAATAACTTTTTAGATGTAGAGGTTAAACAAAGGTAACATTAAAAAAAAAAATCTGAAAAAGAGAAGTTGGACTGCTTGGCTAAGTGTGAGCTAGATTTATTTCTAAAGCTTGGAAAATTAGACAAACTAGACAATGATACACGCATACAATGTGAGATCATTTTATTTGATGCATGTGAAGTATGAAGGCATACAGAATATACAACCCCAATTGCGAAATAGTTGGGACGAAGTGTAAATTGTGAATTAAATCAAAATGCAGTGACTTTCAGATCACGAGCCAATATGTTATTTACAATAGAACATAGATAACATTTAAAATGTTGAAACTGAGACATTTTACATTTTTATCCATAAAATGAGCTTATTCCAAATTTTCTGGCTGCAACAGGTCTCAAAAAGTTCGGACACAGGCAAAAAGGGGCTGAAAAAGCAATTAACATATAAGAGAATCAGCTGAAAGAACATTTAGCAAGTAATTAAGTTAACTGGCATCAGGTGTGTAACATGATTGGCTATAAAAGGGATGTCTTAGAGAGGCTAAGTCTCTCAGAAGTAAAGATGGCCAGAGGCTCTCCAACCTGTGAAGGCTTGCATAAAAAAATTGTGGAATACTTTAAAAACAATGTTCCTCAACATCAAATTGCAAAGGCTTTGAAGGTCTCATCATCGACAGTGCATAACATCATCAAAAGATTCAGAGAAACAGGAAAAATCTCTGTGCGTAAGGGACAAGCCCAAAGACCTTTACTGGATGCCCGTGATCTTCGGGCCCTCATACGCCACTGCATCCATCACCGGCATGATTTTGTCATTGACATTACTAAATGGGCCCAGGAATACTTCAAGAAACCACTGTCTGTAAAAAGCACCATGAATGCTGAAAGGTATATAAAGGTTTTAGAGCAATATATGCTCCCCTCCAGACGACATCTATTCCAGGGAAGGCCTTGTGTATTTCAGCAGGACAATGCAAAACCACACACTGCAGCTATTACAACAGCATGGCTTTGTAATAGAAGAGTCCATGTGCTGAACTGGCCTGCCTGCAGTCCTCATCTTTCACCAATTGAGAACATTTGGCGCATAATTAAATGAAAAGTCCGTCAAAGGTGACCCAAAACTCTCCAGCAGCTGGAAGCCTGAATTAAACAAGAGTGGGATCAAATTCCAATGGCTAAACTCAAGAAACTTGTCTCCTCAATGCCCAGACGCCTCCACTTTGTGTTAAAAAGAAGAGGGATGCTACACCATGGTAAACAGGCCCCTGTCCCAACTTTTTTTTGAGGCCTGTAGCAGCCATCAAATTTGAAATGAGCTCATTTTGTGGATAAAATTGTAAAATTTCTCAGTTTCAACATGTTATCTCTGTTCCATTGTGAATAAAATACTGGCTTTTGTGATTTGAAAGTCAATGGCCCTCATTTATCAAACGTGCGTACACCAAAAAAATGGGTGTACGCCAAATCTCCCACAAAGATCGGCATTTATCAATGTTAACGTGAGCGAACGGTCCGCAAAAATCTCACGCCAGGTCTGACCAGGTATACGAAGATTTGACAACATGCAGGAACAACTGCAGCTGTCAAAATGAGTATTATAAAATGGGTGCTTCCCATCCTTAAATGTGATTGGCTGAGCCGCGTTCCATGCCGGTATAAAATCAATGTAACCCACTGCATTCTTAGGCAGACCGCAGCACAAAATATCCCTGTGTGCGTAGCCTAGCAACCAACTACTCTGTGCTCAACTGGCTCGTTAGGTTACGTTTGTTTCAAGACTTTTGTAAACGAAATGTCAGACTTTGTAGTGAATTTTGATTTGCTATCAAGATAAAGTGATATCCAACTCTATAGCTAGGTTGCTTACTAGCTCGCTATTTCAGTGTTAGCGAAGTTTAGCTTTTTAGCCCACTAACCAGTTGGCTATCTACCTAGCTAGCTAAAGCATCATAGAGTTCGATATCACTTTAGCTTGCTACCTATGTTGCTAACTAGCTTGCTATTTCAGTATTAGCAATAAATTGTTGATTTTTTTTCTTGTGTGTTTATTTTACGGGCTATATGTTGGGTAACCGTTTTATAAAAGCAATAGGCCCCTTGCAGCAGTGGGTTACAGTGATTCTACAATGGCGGAGGGGCACTTAGGCACTCCGCTGCACGTCGTGCCTTAGAACGTCCCTCCGCGCGTTGTAGAATCACTGTAACCCACTGCTTCTCGGGGCTTATTCCTTTAATAAACCATATGCAGCGATGCTTTTGTTGCTCTTATTAGTAAAATGAATAAATAGGCTAAATAGATAAATAGGTTAAATGAATGAATGAATGAAATTAATGAATAAATTAAAAAATAAATAAGACATCTGTGTTGAGAAATTAAGTAAACTTATATTTTGAGACAACCTGCTTGTCAGGCCAGACGGCTGACAATTACAATCAATTTGATTAAGCGCAATGAGTGGCTTGGCAGATATGCAGTGCCTATGTCAGATGCTCATCCAGTCAGATATATACTGAACAACAAAAGAAACGCAAGTTTATTAAAGGCAGACTGGAAAATAAGTTTGCGCGTTATTATTTTAGACAATCAAATTTATTACTAGCGCGTACATATTTACACTCATTTCATCAAACTTTTCGTTATTTTGCGGTCCCTTTGACTGAGTAACCATAAGAGTACATTAACTAACTAGCTAACTTGCGTTTCTTTTGTTGCTCAGTATTTATAGGCCTACGGACAATTTGACCGTGATCACATTTTGACAATGGCAGATCTTCTACTGTTAGAGGAATAAGCTTCTGTCCAACGTGAGAGGAACTTTCGGCACAGAGAAGATCTCCTCCAGGAAAGTGAGGAGTGGCTGCTCATTTTGTGTGGCACCCAATAAAATGTCATGGAGTAATACTAATAAAAGTACAATGAAGAGTGATCTCTGCAGACTGTATTTTGAGAATTACCCTCATGCAGCTCTGATCGATGCAGTGGGGACTCATCTGTGTCCGCACCACCTCTATTCCCACAATGGAGGGGGAGCCTATCAGTGCTGCCACGCGCTCCTCCAACGGTGACAGCTGGAGGGTCGAGTCTGGTTGGCCTCCACCGGTCCATGCGCTGCTGCACCTGAGCACCGCAACCCGTTTTTTGGTGGCGATCTTAAAATCTGACCACTTTTTTTTAACCTACATGTAAAGCATTTGGATTGTCAATTATGTAGGCTATATAACATGAAATATCATGGATCTATAAATTGAATTTATTAAGGCCGATGTTATTCGCACTTATACGTGTGGCCAATGCTGAATTTTTTTCTTGGCCACACTTATAAGTGCGCCAGCTGATGACCATTCCAGTGCCGCTTATAGAAAGTACCGCTTAAAATAAGTTTGGCCAAGAAGAAAATGTTAGCTTTGGACGCACTTAAAATAAGTGTGGGCAATGGAGAAATGGGCATCTTGGCCACACTAATAAATGCGTCTAACAAAATTTTATCATGGACGCACTTTTAAATGCGAACAGTCACTTCGATTTATTAATGAATTAAATCAAACCTCTGCTGCACTCCGGTTTTCCACCCCAACGGTGTTTACCGCAGCAGCAATAGTTTTCCAAACTGCAGCCTTCTGGGCTCGCTTTTATGCCACTCTTAAGGCTTCCAAATAAAATTATTTTGTTTTTTCTCCACCTCAGACGTGATAATTTATATTTCCTCCTCAGTGAAGTTCTTTCTTCTTTGCCGTCTTTCGAGAGTCCATGTCGTAAAGTGGGCAGGACTATGCCTCCCGGAGCATGAATATATAGGGGCGTGTCATGTAAATTACGATGGTTTCAGCCGCCAGATTTATCAACGCCACGCCAGTTCTACACCGAAATCTCCGACGTACACATTTTTAGTAAATCAGACGTGACACCTGGCGAACGCTGATATTTACACCAGAATCTACACCAGATCCTACCCAAGTTTGATAAATGAGGGCCATTGGCCCTCATTTATCAAACGTGCGTACACCAAAAAAATGGGTGTACGCCAAATCTCCCGCAAGGATCGGCATTTATCAATCTGAACGTGAGCGAACGGTCCGCAAAAATCTCACGCCAGGTCTGACCAGGTGCACGCAGATTTGAAACCAGCGAACAACATGCAGGAACCAGTGCAGCTGTGCAGCGATGCGGACGTCATGCTGTTGTTACTCTTATTAGTAAAATGAATAAATAGGCTAAATAGATAAATAGGCTAAATTAATAAATGAATAAATAAATAAATTAGACACCTGTGTTGAGAAATTAATTAAACTTATATTTTGAGACAACCTGCTTGTCAGGCCAGATGGCTGACAATTACAATCAATTTGATTAAGCGCAATGCGTGGCTTGGCAGATATGCAGTGTGGTATGTCAGATGCTCATCCAGTCAGATACACGCTGAACAACAAAAGAAACGCAAGTTAATTAAAGGCAGACTGGAAAATACGTTTGCGTGTAATTATTTTAGAAAAGCAAATTTATTACTAGCGGGTGCACATTTACACTCATTTCATCAAACTTCTTTTTATTTTGCGGTCACTTTGACTGAGTAACCATAAGAGTACATTAACTAACTAGCTAACTTGTGTTTCTTTTGTTGCTCAGTATATATAGGCCTACAGACACTTTGACCGTGATCACATTTTGACAATGGCAGATCTTCTATTGTTAGAGGAATAAGCTTCTGTCCGACGTGAGAGGAACTGTCGGCACAGAGAAGATCTCCTCCGGGAAAGTGACAAGTGGCTGCTCGTTTTGTGTGGCACCCAATAAAATGTCATGGAGTAATACTAATAAAAGTATAATGAAGATTGATCTCTGCAGACCGTATTTTAACAATTACCCTCATGCAGCTCCAATCGAGGCGGTGGGGACTCATCCGCTCCTCGAACGGTGACAGCTGGAGGTTTGAGTCTGGTTGGCCTCTACCGGTCCATGCGCTGCTGAGCCTGAGCGCCGCAACCCGTTTTTTGGTGGCGATCTTAAAATCGGACCACTTTATTTATTTATTTATTTTTTTTAACCTACATGTAAAGCATTTGGATTGTCAATTATGTAGGCTTTATAACATGAAATATCATGGATCTATAAATTGAATTTATTAAGGCCGATGTTATTCGAACTTATACGTGTGGCCAATGCTGAATTTTTTTCTTGGCCACACTTATAAGTGCGCCAGTTGATGACCATTCCAGTGCCGCTTATAGAAAGTACCGCTTAAAATAAGTTTGGCCAAGAAAACATTTTTAGCTTTGGATACACTTAAAATAAGTGTGGGCAATGGAGAAATGTGCATCTTAGCCACACTTATAAGTGCGTCTAACGCAAATTTCTATCAATTTTTGTGCTTGGACACACTTAAATAAGTGCGAATAGTCACTTCGATTTATTAATGATTTAAATCAAACCTCTGCTGCACTTCGGTTTTCCACCCCAACGGTGTTTACCGCAGCAGCAATAGTTTTCCAAACTGCAGCCTTCTGGGCTCCCTTTATGTCACTCTTAAGGCTCCCAAATAAAATAATTTTGTTTTTCTCCACCTCAGACGTGATCATTTATATTTCCTCCTCAGTGAAGTTCTTTCTTCTTTGCCGTCTTTCGAGAGTCCATGTCGTAAAGTGGGCAGGACTATGCCTCCCGGAGCATGAATTTATAGGGGCCTGTCATGTAAATTACGATGGTTTCAGCCGCCAGATTTATCAACGCCACGCCAGTTCTACACCGAAATCAACGACGTACACACTTTTAGTAAATCGGACATGACACCTGAGGAACGCTGATATTTACACCAGAATCTACACCAGATCCTGCGCAAGTTTGATAAATGAGGGCCATTGCGTTTTGATTTTATTCACAATTTACACTTTGTCCCAACTATTTCGGAATTGGGGATTGTATTTCTCATGTTTTCCTATAGTTTGTATTTTCTGTCTCACAACCCTTGTCCAAATCCTTGAGATGCAAACACTTTAATAATAGAGCAGAAAACTACCAAACTGGGCGAAGGTGATAAATATGTTATTTGAGATTGTGCAGAACATTTTGGACACATGCTTTGTTGTTTGCGTAGGCAGAAAAATGGAGCCTGATTCGGAATAGTAAAAGTGAATTTTGATTCTTAATTTATCTTTAAAAACAGAAAGAGTGAGCTAGATTTTGCTTAAGAGACGGTAACCTCATAGTGCAAAGCACTCTTTCCTCACTAAGTCATTGCTGATACTGAGTACTATGGCAAAGTGAATATATTGTGACAACACAAATATGTCTATTGTTAAATTTATTTCTGTATTTTTTTTGGTTTTGATTAATTAATTACCAATTATTTAACCAATTTCATTGTGTGTTTATTTGACCTGAGCACGTTTTAACCCGGTTGCCCTTATCATCAGGAAAGCACAATTACAGTCATTTGTCTCCATAGCTGCGGGCTCTTATTATTCTCTCATTAACTTCCTCAGTGTTCTGGGCCCATTTAGTGTCTTTAAATGTCAGAAGGAAATGTACTGCACTGGAGTAATAAGGTCGAGGAGAAAAACCTTTAAGATTAAAAAAATAAATAAATCAGTCAACTCACATGAAGTAATAGTCAACTGCAGCACTCAAGAATAAACACAACGATAGTCTGGCATGAATGCTGTGACCCTCACACACTTTGTGGCAGCCAACCCAGCCAAAGGGAGAAGAATGAAGCAGCAGAATATTTCACTCCCCCTCAAGGGAAATATTCAGAGCCTGTCAGGGTAGATCCACTCATCATCATCATCATCATCATCATCATCGGCTACATATATATGTGTTTATATGCAACATGTTTTAAAAACTTTGATCCCCAAAATCACAAGAGTGTTATTTAGTGACTTAGATACTTCTTATTTTGAATGGCTGTGATTTTCAGGTCCTTAGGCCGCACTCCATTAAAAACAGACAGGATTCTGTGATGGAAATCGCTGCATGGACTCAGGAACTCCTCTGTAAACCACTGTCAGTAAACGCAGTTTGTCACTGCTTCCACAAATGCAAGTTAAAACTCTGCCACGTAGAGATTAAACTATATATAAACAAGATCCAGAAACGCTGCCTTCCTCTCTGGGCCCGAGCTCGTTTAAAATGTACTGAGGCGAAGTGGGAAAACTGCCCTGTGAAATTCTTTTTGGAAATCATGGATGCTAAAGAGGAGAGGGGCCATCCAGCTGGTTATCAGCAAATGATTCAAAGGTCAGCATCCACGATAGTATGGGGTACATTAATACACATGGCACGGGTCACTTGTGCATCAAAGAAAAAACCCTGAAGGTTTTAAGTGCAACATTTACTGCCATTCTGATGCCTTTTCTGAGGGAAGGCCTGGGTCATTTCAGCTACACCACGCTCAGCACCGTACTCTGCACATATTACAACAACATGGCTCCGCAGCAGTGGTGTGGTCTATTTTTTTGTAGTGAGTATACTGTAAAACTCGCACTCACCCGTCTCAGAGCAATATATATGTATATATGCATGCAGTGCAGTGAAAAAGTATTTGCTCCCTTCCTGATTTCTTATTTTTTTGCATATTTGCCACACAAATGTTTCAGATCATCAGAAAAATTTTAATATTTGAAAAAGGTAACCCGAGTAAATACAAAATGCAGTTTTTAAATTAAATGATGATTTATATGAAATTATTATATATATATATATTATATGTATATATAAAATGTGAATAAGCCTCCATAAACAGAGGTATGGAAATTATTCATTTTTTGATGACAAGATAATGAGGGAACGAGCTTGAAAAATTGCCTTGAGACCATAGGACTTTGGGAACATAGGCTGGACCCCGCTTAAATTCCATACATTAAACAACATTTTGTGACAGATGTCTCTTTTTTAAATTAACTTTCTGTCATTAACACTAAGCCACCCATAACAATGGAAACACAAGACACTTTTAATATACGTTGTAAAACATTATATATATTTTAAACATAAAAATTGTGTACTGTTTATGACTGTCACTGCACACTAGACCGACCCCCCCCCTCCGCGCACACACACACACACACACAAGCGCGCGCGTAATATCTAAGTTATCGATCCCCTTCTCTCCCATTCATTGAACCACCATACAAATGTTAGTCAAGTAAGCTAGTTCTCGATAAATTTAAATATACTAACAATCCCCTGCCATTACAATTAATGATAACGTATATTCTAATTTCACTTACCGGGTAACATTACAGTAACGTTAGCATTGGGCTCCTTCTTTGTATTGTGTAGGACAGCCTCAGCCTGGAACGTTAGTTTCTCCAACCTCTCTGTCATCTTCTGGAGCTGCAGTGTCACTCGAACCGGTGTTCTGACAATTTATGCTGCCTTGTCAAAAAGTGCTACCTTAATGCAAAGTGATTGTGAAGTATTTGTTTTCGCCTTAATATTGCAATATGAATCAGTCTACAGTACTAACTTTGTTATTTGCTAGCTTGTTATAATATAAGCAGATGTTACAATGTGTTGGACAAGTTTGTTTAAAAAGATATATGCCGCACGCCATTATCATCTAATTTCTGCATTTTCAGGAAAACCCAACCTGTACATGCAAATAAATATACGCTTACAAGTCGAAAGGGTGCACTGAAAAAAAAGATTTTCCATGATTTTAGAAGATATTTAAGAGGTGAGTGAAGAAACAGTGCCCAAGATTTTCGGTCTGCGCAAGCGCAGAACCGCAAGGAAGCATATTTTGATAGGTTGCAAAAATTGACAGAACACCGGCAGTAGTTTCAGAGGCAAGTTGGGCAACTTTCTGAAAACACTGAAAGAGTGTAGTCTGCCGTTGTTTTCGTTTCATTCTTTATCTCTTTAAGTTATTAATTCGCATTTGAGCAGAGAATGCCGGCCAAGCAAGTTCGTTGCTGTTGCCTAGCAACAGGTCACAGACTCACAGGCGACGGAAGCCCCAAAGGTCCAAAAGTTGGTGCTTCCATCCTAACACGGACGGGGTCCGCGGTGAATTTAATTAATAACCGTATTGAAGCTTCGTTGCAAAATGATGTTGTTACGTATCCTTGCACATTTTTAAGAGGGAATACGCAAATCATTGACATTTTCCAGTGGGTATACGGCGTATACCTGCGAATCACGTAGACTACACCACTGCTCCGTAGTGAAAGAGTCTGGGTGGTTAAATGCTCTGCCTGCAGTCCAGATCTGTCAGCCACTGACAATATTGGGCACATTATGAAACAAAAAATATGACAAAGGAGGCTACAAAGTATTCAGCAGCTGAAATCCCACATAAAGCAAGGATGGGCAAACATTTTGTTTACGAAACTACAGCAGTTGGTCTCCTAAGTTCCCAAACACTTACAGAGTGTTGATTGCAGAAGACCTGATCTAACACAGTGGTAAATATGCCCCTGTCTCAACTTTTCTGAAACATGTTGCTGGCATCAAATTCAAAATGAGCACATATTTTCCAAAAAACAATAAAATATCTCAGTTTCAACATCTGATATATTGTCTTTGTACTATTTTCAAATAAATATTAAGTTCAAATAATTTGAAAATCATTGCACTATGTTTCTATTGACAGTTTACACAGCTTCCCAACTTTTTTGGAAATGAGGTTGTATTATGCAGCCTATGTACTGATGCAGTGTATCCACTGTACCATTTCATGCTTTGATTTATGTCATTTCATATCAATATTTATGTCAAGCCATATTTGTACAAATTACAAATTGTTTAACAAATTCATAGAAGAATGATGAATAACATGACTCCATTAACCCTTTCACTACCGCTTACTGGGAATAAGACAACCCTTGCTTACCGTAAATTTTTGTGCTATCACAGCATGATATTGCATGTGGATATTCACCCCCTTTTTCGAACTAAAAACGCCAGAAATGGACAATTTTATGTCAGAGACGTTCAAAACACATTTACCTTTCCATTGACACATCTTTGCTTAGTTTTTCCAAAAGTAAAAACAGAAAATGAGGATAAAATCCGTATTTCGGTTTGTCAAGGAAGGACAATTTCTCCTCTATGGGTTTTATGTACAAACGGAGATACACGCGCATTTCTGTACAAATGGAGATACACGTGCATTTGTGTACTAACGGAGATACACGTGCAATTGTGTACTAACGGAGATACACCTGCTGCAGCACGCACTGCCTGCAATAACCTGTATAAAATAAAATAAAACCGGAGGATTGGGAACTACGGGAAGCCTGATGACATCACTGACGTGTTGTGTGATACCAGACTTGTCCAAAGGGGTGTTTTGTTGCGGAGCTTTGACAGTTTTTGTGAGGGACTTTCTCTAGTCGCAAAATAGCGACAATGGTAAGTGATGCGGGATCGGTGCTGTCGCGGAAATGCGACAATGGTAATGAAAGGGTTAACCAATCACAGGGCAAATAGCAAGCACTCCCTCTCCCTCCCTCCAATAAAATCTGCCCATCTATCTACACCGTCTGTTTGCCCTTCAAGACGGCCTTGGCTTCTGGGGGCCCCAGCCAATGGCTGTTTACCTCAGTCCACCGTGCAGTGTGATATAGGCTGATAAACCAGACACCCATACATTTTGGGCCCCCTGAGGTCCAAGGGCCCCAGGCGAGTGCCCGATCAATAATCTTGCCTTGAAGAGTAGATAAGGTAGTGTAGTGTTCAACACGAAATCTTGCTGAGAATCACATTGCTGCAAAGATTTTCGCAGGCGTAGAGCAGTGTGCTGGTTTGGGGGTTGTGCTTGTTTCTCAGATATTGCTGTGTCGAGTCCCAGGCGAACTCCTGCTGCTCCAGCCACAGGCAAAACACGCAACCTGAATCCGCTTCAGCGAAACTAACCAGCCTTATAACTGTCAAGAAGGTAAACATGTAAACTGTGCTGATAATTCTAATCAGGATGTTTGTCTGATGAAAATGCTGATTTAGGGAACACCTGTGGGCCTGGTGTTTTAGACGCTTGGACAGAATTTCTCCTGCTTGTCCTCTCCTGCTGTGTTTACCGACGACAGCCTCTGAGCCCTGAGCTGGAGACCTCGAGCTCTGACCTCACGGTGTGCTTCTGTTTGAGCTGAGTGTCAGCACTGCTGACGAGAGAGTCATGTGATGAGCGGAGGATGATCTGGGAACAGTCTGTGGGGACCTGTCCCACAGTCCCGGTCCCACCCCTGACGCCCCCTGACCTCTGAGTCCCGAGAGCTCATGGGATCTCTGATGTGGGGTGAAGGAGGTCGTGTTCATCTTGTCTGAGTGGCAGTCCGCAGTGGGACAGAATTATGTAGCGACAAATATATTTCCTCTTTGTATTGCACTCTGCATGATCCCTTTCAATACATAGTGACAGAAGAGAGTCATTTATTTTATTGGTAAGCAGCATCAGTCCTGGAGACCTCCTGTATATGATGCTTTTGCTCCAAACACAACAGTAATCCAAGAATTTCAAGAAGAATTGATTTTTTTCTTCATAGCGCTTTTCATGTTTATGAGGACTACTTACCCTTTTTAGCCACATCATGTCAGGAATAGATGCGCATGCACAAAAGAGTTTCATGTTCATATTGTACTATGTTGAAAATGTTTTTTAATGCAAAAAAGAGGGGAAATTGTGACTGGCATAATTAAAGAATCTATTGGCTTCTAAATGTTGAAAGTGCAGACTCTTGATCTCTAAATGACCCATTCTGTTGCGAATGACACATTCAGTGTAAATAATAGCAATCCAAAACTGCTTTGCGTAAAAGAGAGAGAAAAAAGTCACGTAATTTAGACCCTTTTGATTCATCGTCTTCAGCAAATGTGTTTGCTTTTTCAAATACAAGCAATACAGCGCAGTTTCTAGGGCATACAGCTATAGCTATTTCAGACAATGTGGCTAATGAGGGTAAATTTCCCATTTATCATGAAAAGGACCTAACTAACAAAACTAACAATTTTTAATTTTTTTTTAATTGATAGCAGTTTTGGTTGGAACAAACACCAGAATGCACAGGGGTCTACAGGGCCTATATTAATATGGATTGATTAATTCAATACATCTGTCTATCCCTTACGTAACCAACTCATCCATGGTAAGGCTCACAAGGGGCTGGATTCTATCCCAGCATGCAATGGGGAAGATACCCTTAACTGTTCATCAATCTATTGCACTGTCTTCACAAGGCCTGGCATTTATGTCTTTGGACTGTGAGAGGAATGCAGAATTCTGGGAGAAATCCCCAGCAAACTAGGGAGGGAGGGATCGCTTTATCAGGACTTAATGGCTAAAATCAATATGAAATGAAAACTTGAAACTTTAGATCTTAAATTAGTGCTTTGTGGAATGCTGTGCCTTGGTCTGGCATTGTCTTTATTACAGAACTCCAGCACGCTCTGAATATTCATGAATGATAATCTCTCGTGCACACAATGATTTATTTACTTATTTGATTTAGTTTTATAGTTGTATAGTTATTTGATATAGTTTTATACTGCGCACTTCTCTTGCTTGAAATGTATGTTGTATACTGTATATGCTTTCAATTCAGCTGTAAATCATAAAGTCAATGCTTTACGTGGAACAGTTACATTGACTTAACGGCATCTGAGCCGATTGCCGCTAAAATGACTTTGCTTAACAGTCACAGCCTCTGAGTGACAGGAAGTGAAACTGCAGCCCGGCTGCAGATCCTCTGGGTTTTCATTTGGGTCTGTGAGGGACAGCCGGCAATTTATGAAACTGCAGAACTGTCCAGGCTGAGATTGGAGGCAGAGCGCTGAAGCTGGTTCCCTGGTGAATGACATTATTTTATAGATTTTAGCACATTTCACCTTAATTCTGGGCCACATTTAAATGTAACTGCTGATGCTCTTTCACCGATAACACAGTTTTTTGTTCAGCGTTCACATAATTTATCTTGCAAATCTTTGTGCAAAAACTAGCAATCCATTAACCCTTAGAGCACTGGAATAAATTCAAAAAATATATTAATTTAATTATCTTGTGCTATTAAAAGCCTATCATGTGGTGACTTGTTTAAAAGAGCTCCCCTGCAAGTTTAAAAGAGCTCTTTTAAACAAGTCGCCACATGATGGGTTTTCAACAGCTTTTATTTTGATTTCTTACATCATTGAGCAGCAAAAGCTGCATTTAGTGCTCTAAGGGTTTAGCTTTTCGAAATGGTGACTGAGTTCAGGTCTCTGTGCACAGATTGGATTTCATGATTCTCCTTCGTAATTGGCAGTGTTTGGTGAAAGAATTGTGCGTAATTTAAGATCTCCCTTACGCGCCACCAACCATGGAAAATCATGCTTCCATGATTTTTGAAAATCAAATGTCTTACTGCAACTACATTGCCTTGTACATGAGTGAGCCAAATGGTCTTTACAGCAAAATTCATGAAGATATTCTATATTAACTCATAAAAAATGCCTTCTGTTGCATGTCCATTTCCTGTTAATTAAAGTGAATTAGTTGCCTGATTAGATTTGCCTTTGTAACCAAGGTTGATGATGCTAATGACTATGACCCAGTCTTTATTAAGATTCTGATTAAAGACGGCAGTAGGGATATAGAGGTAGAGGGAGAGAAAGAGAGCGAGAGAAAGGGAGAGAGAAAGAGAGATAAGTGGTGAGAGAGATGAACAGAGGTTGTGATGAAAACAGCGCTGCAGGTCAGTGAGAGAGGGTGAGCGGAGGGAATGAGTAAAGGTGTATATAGAGACTCATTCTGCCATTGTTGTGTGCAAAGCCAGTGTCAGTAACAGAGGGAAAAGAGCTGCGGCAGAGAGGAGGAGTGAGGATCACAGGTGAACACGGCTACTGTCCCACAACAGCACAAATTATATTTGTATTTACATCACTCAAGTTACCCTGGATTCAATCTCACACATACACACACACACACACACACACTCACACACAGGCACACGCACACACACACTCACGCACACGCACACACACACACACACACATACTCACACATACACAGACAGTCACACCATGTACGCACATGCACACGCAGATAGACATACACACACAGAGACACACATATACACACACGCACACACGCAGAATCGCTGCACACAAAACAAAAAACGTTATATGGCCTGGAGTCACCATTCTGGCTGAAAAAGAACATCTGATGTGCTAACTCCCACTCAGTGTTGTATCTTACACACTCAGTGTAGTAGCTTGCAGTAATGAAACAGCAGTTTGGATGTTACACTGGGAATTTCCCATGAGATTCCCTCAGCACCAGCTGGATTTAACAGATATTATTTAATATTCCCTGTGGTCTACAAATACAGCAAATTACTGCTTGTTTATTTATTTATTCATTCATTCATTTATTTATTTTAAGATTTGAGTCTGCTTTTCAGCAGGACCACACTTCACAAACATTTAACTGTTAGAGCGCTCCATGCAACTATTGTTACTCAATGACGTAAGATATCAAAACAGAAGCTGTTGAAAACCTATCATGTGGCAACTTGTTTAAAAGAGCTCCCTGGTTTTTAACAGCCCAAGTTGGTCTCACTTTATTTTGATGGTCCCTTTGTGGATGCTCAACAGACTAGAAAAAACATGTTAACTTTATAATGGTTGACTTTCAACAAAGGATGATTTGTAGCCAGTTCAAATGTCATAACAAAAACATCATCATACTATCTACAGACTATCTTAAACAAAACCTAAATATTTGTGTTGACAATCTACAGTGACATGTTCAGAGATGCTCAAGAAACATTCATTTAAGTATCAGTAGACATGTTATTGATGTCAGCAGAGCATCTACTGACAATGTGTTGATAGTGTGAGTGGAATCAGCATGAACTGACTTAACTGAAACATATGGATCATTTGCCCAAAACAGACAAAAGGTGATACCGGCACCACATTTACTTGATCATCCATTAAAACTTTGTTGATGGTAAGTTGAGTATTTCCTAGTATCTCCCTGAATGTTTACCTGATCATCTGCTGGAACTTTATTCAGTGTCAGTTGAACATCTACAAGCATCATCTCATATATTGACCTGATCATCTATTGATACTCTGTTGATAGTTTGTTGAGCGTCTCCAAGTATTAACCTGATCATCTGCTGATACTCAAGTTAAAGTTTCTTGAGCATCTATTAGCATCATACTGTAGATCGTCAACATAAGGATTAAGGTCGCGTGTAAGACACTTAGTAGACGGTGTGATGATGTGTTTGTTTATAGTATTTGAACTGTCTACAAATCATCCTTTGTTGAAAGTCAACCTTTATGTTGTTGACACGTTATTTCCTGTTTGTTGAGCATCTACAGAGGGATCATCAAAATAAAGTGTTACCCACAAATTAATTAAATTTATATATATTTTTTACAATTTATTTCAGCGCTTTAAGGGTTAACAAATACAAAATCGCTGAACTCAAAATAATTAAAATAATAATACGATAAAAAAAATTGTGAGAGCAAAATAACAATTACTTAAAACATGAGCAGTTTCTAGACAGAAGGACTTGACCAATTTTAAAATGTCCAAAAGGGACCAGTTCATTCAGTTTCAGCTGAAATTGTAGCCAATTTTAGGTAAGAGGAACGTTATTATAAAATGCAGTATTACTCTGCTCTGTTCCAACATGAGGAATATATTCATAATTAGTGCTGTGACCGTGTCCCATGGCAACCCACTCGCCAAGCAAGCAGTGAGGGAAGATACGGTGGGATTTTAAATAAAGCACATGTGTAAACAAATAGCATAAAAACTAACGGTAATCTTGTCTTGATTTCAGTGACCCTCATCCCACAGACTTGTGTAAAGCACAACGGTGGGTGCGGAAGCCAAGAGCAATGATTAACCTTAGATCTGAGTGGTAAACAGAATCTGAGCATTTTAGAACAACATTGGTTGCATTTCTGTAAATTATGTCTCCATAATAAAGCTTGTGGCATGTCACTGAACGCACTGTCTTCTTCCCACTATTTCGGTACAAGAGGCCTCTTTTACTCCTCTTTTTCATTAAATTTTCAATATACATTTAAAAAGTTAGCTTGTTATGCAGCCAAAGCTCAAGTATTTACAATGGAGAACAAGTTCCATGTGGGCACCCCCAGGGTACAGGTATGAAGGTCATTTGAATCCATTTTTGGAGTTTTTGAGAATACCATGAGCTTAGTTTGGCCCTCATTTAAAATAAGCCACAACTCAATTAGAGATTTTTAAATCGGATTAAAGTCATGCTGAAGATTAGATTTTGCCTGCTGAAATGAAAAAGCAATTGAGTTAATGACTGCGTCATCAGCAACTAAGTGTAATTTGCAATGATCTAAAAGTAAGCCATTATTATTAATGTTGATGGTGAACAACAAAAGGCGGAGAATAGAACCTTGTGGGACTCCTTTGCTAATTCTAACAGACCTGAACTGATACCATCAACATAAATATATTGATGCTTACCCTCAAGTTACAAGCAGATTTATCAAAACACTATGCCTAGACCTTAAACCAGATTGGCGAGCACTTAAAATGCTATTTTCTGTTAGAGAATTGCAGCTGAGAATTAACTAAGGACTCCAAAGTTTTAGCTAGGCAAGACCACCTGGATATTGGACAGTAATTATTCAATTTGCTGGTGTATCCCCGTCCCCCTTTTAATAGAAGGAGAAAATTAGCCATCTTCCATACTTTTGGTGTGTTACTAGACAGGATAGATGCATGAAATATGAGCCAGAGGTTTGGCAATGAGTGAGGCAGATAGTTTCAAAAGATATGGATCTACCGAGTCAGCCCCCAAGATTTTCTGTACATAAATTTCATCCACAGCTTCAAGAACTTCAACAGTTGGACACAACATAAAGAAAATACACTTTACCGTCACCAAGTAAAACTTTGAAGGACAGGTGAATTATTCAGAGGCTCAATGCATGTTTACTGCCTGCTCACAGATACTTGGGTCTGCCATTTTGTCTTTCTCAAAGAGATAACCCGCTGAAGCAAAATGCTGGTTAAAAGCAGGGTGTAAACTAAGGGGGAGCTAGAGGGAGCTCGGCTCCCCTTAATAAGACATGAACTCCCCTGAAAAAACAATTGGTGAAATTTTGGGGGGTCTCCAAAATATTGACAATATGTTATTTTTACATCACATTTTTATTTTTCTGTATTCTTATCATGGATGCTGCATTAAAATGGCAATTACTCATGCATGATTTATGCCGTTGCTTTAGGATTAATGAATGAACTCTGGACCACTCCTGAAGTGGAGGAGAGTATTCGGTGGAACGATGGATAGGGGATTGGGGCGAAGGCGATGTTGTACGGACTTGGTCTGTGATTGTGCGGACATTGGGAGCCCCAGGTGGCGAGACTCAGGGTGGGGCTCGCGTCTCTCGTCGGAGTCCGTGTGGCTCCTAAGCCCTCCGGGGTCCCAGGTGGTGGTTGTTTCTTGCTTCCTTCTTGGAGAGGGGAAGGGAGGGAGGGACGTAGAATCGAGACGAGCGGGGATTGTGGGAATGAAGGCGGTATATATAGGCGTGCGTACGAATAGGAAGGCACATTGGGAGTGGTCTTGTTCATTTACCTTTGTTAACGGGAACACCCTTGAACTTTTTTCTTGCCATGACCACCAAAGCATGGTGGTGCTATGTCATAAATGTCACTCACACAATTAGAGAGACAAAAAAAACTTTTTTAGCTCCTTTCAGTTTCCGCGCCAAGTCGCATAATTTTCCGTTGTTAGTAGTCTGCAAAAATCAGAGATGGCTGCGAGAGAACAGCCTCTCGGCGCTCCTTTTTCTTGATCTTAATGGACCTCCCTTAGAAAAATTTGACCCAACACCCTTCATCCCATCTTGGATTAAATCAGGTCATCGCTATTCCACGCCATGGGCTTCAGCCTCTGTGGTCTCTTCTGTGTTTAGGTAGGAGCTATTGCTAATCATTCACGTTTAGCATTGAATTGTGATGGGTGTTCAGATGGCGTTATTGGCGAGACGTAATACTGTACATACTGCAAAAGCAAGCTTCAAACACCTATTTTTACGCACTTGGCAGGTAGCTGATTGCGGTTACCTCCTCAGACACTTTGGATAATCCGCCGGCTCAAAAAATTAACATTCTGATTAATGGGGTGCGGTGGGTGAAATAAAACACCATCAATGAGTAAAATATTAATTCTATTTTCTAAAATGTGAAAATATTTTAAGTGTAAATAGTAGCAGCGTTCCCCCGCAACAGAAACATTCGCGTCTCCTCCTGCGTGTGCAATTACGCACGAGACAGCAGTGTAACCTCATTGACTGTATAAATCTCCAAAGAAACATGTCACTTCTAACATTACATTTTACATTTATTTTTAGGTTCTAATTAATACGTTCTGCAGCATGATCAGATTTTTGGCTCGTCAATGAGATCACAGCCGTTATTGATTTGGGGATCCAGTTGACAAGGTTTTATAGAAAGTTGTAAACTGTCTTGAAATGTTTGTTGCCCGATTTGCTGCGTTAATATTCCGAATGGTAGTATTCTATATTTTGTGGTGCCGGTGGGTTATCGTTGGTTATTTTTACTCCACGGTCAAACTTCATTTGTTGTGCACTGAAGTGTGTGTTGCGCATTGAATTGAATTGACAACGTACACCCCCCTGAAAAAGTGAGCTCCCCCGAAAGCCACGGTATAGTTCGCACACTGGTTAAAAGCGTCGCTTACTTGAACTTTATCAATAATCAATTTGGCATTATAAACAACTTGTCATAATTGTAATCTAACTGTTTTCCAGAATTGAGTTAGGCTTCGACCAGCATTAGCATGGGATTTTGAATTAAATTTTGATGTATTCTTCTTAAGTGATACTGTGCATTTGCCTCTAATTTGCCGAAAATAAAGCCAGTCTGGGGGTATGTGAGTAAATAAAGCCAGTCTGGGGGTAGGTGAGTAGATCTTGCTTTAGTCTATGCTTTGTTTCTGTCCCTGATCAGTTGCAGGAGTTCTGATGAGTATCAGGGATTTGCTCTGTCCTGGTGTCCTCTCACGGTTTCCCATTAGCCTGTCTGAGCCTTTAAGGCCTGCCGAATTCTAGTACCTTGCTGGAGTGCCACCATTAATCTAGCAACTCTGTATAAGTGATTTGAAAGTGCTTCAGCCGTGTGGATCAAGCTGTGCTCAGTACCTATAGTGACATTATGTAGTGTTGGAGGAAGTATCTGAGCCCTGTAGAGCAGCACACACATATAATCCAAATGACAAATGGAACGATGTGGAACGAATGTAGATGGTGAAAACAGTCATAATTTATCGGGTGTTGACGTAGATAAGTCCAATGCCACCGTGGATGTTGATGGTGGAAATGCTCATTCATGTGTTCCTAGAAGGGATTTTCCGATCCCTCCTCCCAGTGCTGTCCAAACCTCTCCCAGAGAGTACCACTCGCCCTGTATGTTAATGATTTATTAATCATATATCTGCCTAACAAGTCATTTAGCAAACATTGCTTCTCAAACTCGTTTAAAACACCTGTCCTTAATTTTGACTTTCTGGAATGAGATTTGACCAGTAAACCAGATTTTCGGCAGTTATTAAGGCCATTCTTGTGATCAGTATACATTTGTGGAGAAATGTTACGGATGGAAAAGGGGGTGAGAGTTGTTGTGAAAACCGATTTTGCATGGAATTCCCAAACTTACTCTCATAGAAAAACAGCGGCTGGTTCCTGGAGATCTACCATCCTGCTGGTTTTTCACTGCAGCCTTTATTTGGCACATCAAATTCTACAGGTTAGCAGCTCGGCAAGAACTCTACCTGTTAAATGAGGTGACGTGTTTTATGGCTCAACTAAAAGCCTATAGGACAGCAGATCTCCAGGAATAGAACTGGTAACTATTGCCATAGAGTATACTGGTAAAATAACACTAAGACAAAGGTACATATCCTTCATTCCGGAATGCGCTTACTGTAGTCCTTACGCATTAAGATACTCAATTATCAAATATAAAAGTACTTGTGTGGTATCTTGCAGTGGCGGCTCCAAGGGGGGGCGCCCAGGGGCGCGCGCCCCCCCTTTTTTCGCAGAGAAGCGAAAAAATTAATGTAGAGTGGTTCCTTGCCTAATCAGTAATTAATTACTCTAGTCTAAGTTTCGGCACCGTTCTTCTTTTTTATTTTCGGGGTCATGATTGTCCTGCTGATGCGCGCGCACGGTTTTGCAATTGGCCCAGGCCTAGACTCGACCCGAGTACAGGCACTGAGGAGCCTCTTGTTGTAATAGATATTTACAATAGCTTCATTTTACTTCTTGATTATGATCTATTATTTTGCAGGTGAGTGGGCTCACGGTTTATATACCACTTTTAATGGTTCAACTTCACTATTCCGGTTGTCTAGCATCATGACCAATTTATTTGGATCCAATTGTACATATATTTGCTTTATGCGAAAGGAATGACCGAGAAACTCTTTTCTTGCAAATAAAAAACGATTCATGGACTTAAGCTATGTACAATTTATTAAATTTTATTGTTTTCGTTCTAAAGTATAAGAAGGCAGGCTTGCTGGGAAATTTGTTCGACCAATGGCCTTGCTAGTCCCCTGTTGCGGTAACAGTCTAAAAACATGTTTTAAGGACTACAACTTCAGACAAAAATGTCAGAAAGCAATGGAGAGGCGGAAAAGCTTAGAGAATAAAGTAAACAGACATTTGAGGCTCAGCCTTTCAAATGCAAAAAAATAAATAAATAAATGACCAGCTGTTTGGCCACGATGATCCTCGTAGCAAGTAGTTTTCATTTGCTGGGGGACATGGAAGCGGTAAGACTGACGTTAAATTAATAGGCTATCGCAAGTATGCGTTCGGTTAAAATTTGCTTGAGCTTACATAAGGACTCCACTGATGGACCAGTTGTTCATAGCCTGCTATTTGATGTATATTGATTTGTTGTTTTACGGTGCCAAATAAAATTTGTCCTGGAATACCGGAAGACTTTCCAAATTTTCCATTCCAAAACCCTGTCTTGACGTTCAGAATCACCCGTCATTAAACTTGTAACCAGCGAGTACTGCGGTTCTGAAGCTAGTGAGCTATTCTATGCCCTTTAGAGTCTGTGAGTAAGATATGTAACATTATTTTAAAAAGGTTATGCGTGAGTCAATCCGATTAGTCCAATGGTCTTATTGAAAAATTCTAAATGGCCCTAAAGTCACATATCTTTTTCACATTCATTCATGTAAATATAATAATAATAATATTTCTGTAAAAAAAATAGTTTATATGTTGACAATGTTATGTTTTAATATAGGACAGCATCATTGTATTAAATTTATTTCAGGACATCTTTAGGATAAATAGGATCTTTGAAATTAATAAGATAGTTTGTTATTGGACATTACCCACCCAACCACTGCCTCCAGATTAGTAAATTCACTCATGTGCAGAAATTCAACTTAATGATGACTCGGATTATGTGTATGACAACACTTCCTACTCTCACAACACTTGGGAGTGTTTTGGAAGCACTAAAGCCTCGTCTTTTAGAACCATTTTGAGAAAAGACAATCACAGCATTGTACTAACTTTTTACAAGCTGTTGAGGGTGGTATCTTTTACTAAACCTGGTTTGGGGACTTGGGGGAGGGGGATTTGGTGAAGTGTTAACGTTAGCTAAAATCACAGATTCAAATAGCCACTGGGTTTGCATGTTAGATATACACTACAATTATTTTGTTGGAGGCTATTTGATGTTATTTAAACTCAAAAACTAATAATATCAATGTTTCATGGGAAATATGGTCAAACCCTTTCACTGCTAGCGTGATTTTGTCAACATTTCTGAAATGTCAAAACCTTTGAAAATCGCTCAAACCATAGCACATTGGTATTCACTGGAAAGCTCTCATCAAGCACTTTCCAATGAATAACAACACAGGGTTTGGACGAATTTGAAAGATTTTCTCCTCTTTGAAATTTTGACCAAGTCACCAACAACACTGAAAGGGTTTGGGTCACAAACTTTGACAGTAAAGTGAAAGTCTTAGGTAAAGGTAGAAGTTGTCAGTTAATGTAAAACTGTGTTATACCGGCACTTTGAAAGTTTATTCAGCTTCATTTTTGGAACCCTGGTAGGAAAATCATTGAACAGATAGGCTAGATTTTTCTCCCAAGATACCAGGAAAATATGTTTTCAGCACATTAATTTTTCAAATTTTTCTGGGCGAAGGTCCCGCAGAACCCCTCCTTGCGCGCACCTTTGGCACGCATGGCGGGCTGTGCCCCCCCTTACGGCAATTCCTGGATCCGCACCTGTCTTGTGTTCCTGTTTTAGAGCAAAAAACATTCTATTTTTGATGTTTTACCTGCTGCAAGTGATGCCAATGGTCGATGAGCCAGATATTACTGACGCCTCAAAGGATACTTTACGTAAGTTGAGTTTAAAGGGTTGGTGGGCTTAGCATTGTTGACCTGCAAAATGCCGCATTAGATTGGCTGAATAACAGTTTAAAAGAAGTGAATTAATGTAAAATGAGTGCCTGCCTTTAAAAGTGCCTGTAAGCGAACCCCTTTAAAATAACAGGTGATTGCAAATGTAACGGTAGATGGCACTAAAGAGGGCAGACTGATATCGCATGAAGAGAAAGGTAAATAATGTGCATGATCCCTTTGGACTGGTAGCGGTTGATTTAAAAATCATGCGATACAATGGGCCTGGAAAAAATACTTGAATTCCATACCTTTATTTTGATCATATATGACATTGAGATTTAATAAATTGTAGATCACAGTATGCTATCGGTAATTAAATTGCAGCAATGGCCCAAAAATTCTCCGGAAACCCTTTGTTTAAACTTTGCAGGTTGAAGTCTGGGCCGAGCCTTAAACTAAATATAGCACCAGGTCCACAGCTGCCCTCTGGCATAAACACTATATTGCAGTTATTTTGGGTCACAGCCATCCCTGGGCTGTAGTCCATTCCAAAATGAAGCTTCTTTCTTCTACAAGCAATTTGGGGCCACATCAACAATCCAGTCTGGGGTCACTGAACCCCTGGGCTGTGCGATTCTGCAATGCCGCATCAACCACTGAATTATTCTCTGGGATGGAGAGTGTTTAATTCCGGGTTCTGGTCTGGGTTCATCTGCTTTAGCGCCTCCCACTGGCGCAACAGCTCTCTAAAGACTATAACTGCATAATCATTCATTTAACAACTGAAACATTTATTCACTTAAAAATACTGGGTTGAATTAAAAGAATAAAAGAATATAGGTATGGCCACCTCACCTTAGCAATATTCTGTAATTTTATTCAGCCAGCACAACTTTATATAACTGCTGCATTTATAAGGTCACAGAATTTTTTAAAGTGGCACCAGGGGCCACCAGCTTTCCCCCATCAGTCACAGAGACACGATACGATCAGATACGCTCATTAAACGCTTTGGGCAGACTGACACGCAGGTGATGGTTCTTATGAGAAGAGTGTGTGTATTACGGCCTCAGTATCTCGTCAGTACTGGCAGCACGATGGTGAATCTGTATCTAGGATTTAATAATCAAGATAAATGACTCCTAATTTTTGATTCCACACCCCTCCCTAAGCTGTAGGTTATAACCTGTTCAACTGTTCGTCACACCCTCAGCCCTGGAAAATATGCCTCTCAAAGTCCGTAGTTCACTCTCCTGCCTCAAACGATTGCCACGACAGCAGGAACTGGAGCCGAGGGCTTTTTGGTGCCAGGTTATGTAACCACCCCCAAATCTCTCGCAGGCTCGTGGAAACTCGCCATGTGGTGCTGGAGACGGTTCAGACTTTATCTCTCATCTCTCTCTCGCTTTCCATAAAGCACATCCATTCCTATTCTTCTGTGAAAAATAATATCTGTATTTTGTGATTATTTAAAGCCTGATTGAATCTAGCACTGCTGCCTCACAGCAAGAAGGTTGTGGGTTCGAATCCGGCCTGGGGCCTTTCTGTGTGGAGTTTGCATGTTCTCCCCATGTTTGTGTGGGTTTCCTCCTGGTACTCCGGTTTCCTCCCACAGAGCAAACACATGCATGTCAGGCTAACTGGAGATGCTAAATTGCCCACAGCTGTGAGTGTGATAGTGAATGGTGTGTGAATGGTGTGTGCGCCCTGCGGTGGATTGGCGAGCTGTACTGGGTGGGTCCCTGCCTTTTGCCCAGAGTCCGCTGGGATAGGCTCCAGCTCCCATGTGACTCTAGTGAGGCAGAAGTACTTTAGAGAATGGATGGATGGATTAAAATAATGCCAAATAACTTTTGCACCGATTGCATTTGAACACTGTCTCGCCATTCTGGCCCTGCTGCGTGATGTCACTGGTTGGAGCCCATATTACCCAGAGTCCTCTGTGGTTCCTTGGCAGTCCACACATATAATCAAGATGGTGAATGGAGTGGACCGATTTAGATGGTGAAAACAGCCGTGATTTATCAGATATTGATTTAGACAAAATCAATGACACCGGGAATGTGGATGGCAGAAATATTCATTCATGTGTTCCTAACAGGGATTCTCTGATCCCTCGTCCTAGTGCTTACCAAACCTCTCCTGGAGTACCATGTATCGTGTTGTAGATGTATTTATACTTTTTGTGGATATGCCTAACTAGTCATTAAGTGAACATTGCCTTCTGACCCCTTTAAATATTTGTTCATAATTTTGGCTTTCTGAAATGAGCTTCCACTGTAGTCGACTTGAACCACACTTTTGGCTGTTAATAAGGCCATTCTTGCAATCAGCATAGATTTGGAGAGAAAATATAAGGTGGGCAGGATGGTGGCGTGTGGTCATGATCATTACGTTTGCATGGAATTCCCAAACTTGCTTTCACAGAAAAATGATGGTATTCTCTCTTCTGTAAGTAAGAATCCCTGGTAAAACCTGTGCTGAAGTGCTGAGTTATGCATTTACATCTACAAGCTGTTTGTTTATGTCAGGCAGCTCCGTACAAAAAGAGTCAAAAGCCTGATCAGAATAAACAGGGTTTTTCATTATGAGAGCTGACAGGCCAATTCTACAGCACGGCAGGCAATGCGATGCAGGTGAGGCTGTTTGTAATCAGGGGACGGACCCAGGTCTCAGGCCTGCAGTGAGAGCTCTGGAGGTGAGGCTGGGTGATGCCGAGGAGGAGACGGGGGGCAGATGGAGGAGACGGGGGGCAGGTGAGGGAGGGGGTGCTGGAGACTGGAGCTAGCACACACACACACACAGGACATGGGCTGACTGGAGACAAACGTGGACTACACCAGGAGCAAGAGGAGAAAAAGTAATGGTAGGCAAAAAAAGCTGCAAAAAGGCAATCTTGCAAAGAGCACTGAAACCTGGGGAACTTAAATACGGAGAGACAGAGGGCAAAATGAGAAACAGGTGCAGGAAAGGGTCTGAGAAATGCATGTGGGAATGGACAGGGTATGGAGACACTCACCCAATAAATCAGACGATAAACAAGAAGACACACAGAAGACAGGAACAGAACAAAAAAGGTATCTGAAGTAATTAACACAGATACGAGGTGTGACATGTACAGAATAAAAGAGAAGCATTAGCTCTCACTTGTTTTGCCCACAAACTGAGACAAGAGGACGGATAGTGACACCCATTTTATTCTCCATTAATGACCTGACTGTATATGCATGCTGTCCCAATATTTAACCTTGTAATCCAATAAATTTTTGGGTTACACGGTTAATTATATTGTCAGAATAGAATTATGATGGAGTCTTGATTTCTGACTGAAAACTAAAACTATAATTCTAGTTAGGTATATACAGTCGATATAGCAAGCTAGGAGGCTTGTTTGAGTTTGTAATATAAATTCAGATACTGTGTGAAATCCCATCCAGGAAAGTAAACCAGCTGTTACCCTTTGGATTCAGTACTGAAAACAGTAATTGGGAAAAAGGTTAAAGACTACCACTTTATTGAGTTGACATGGAAAAAATTCAAGCTTTAGTTTATAAAAGAAAAATTTGAGTGACTTATGTGAACAGCAAGCAGCTTGCTTGCCTAATTCTGTTGATGACCAACAAACTGTCAATGCTGTATTAATTAATTACGTACATTATAGTTAGACTTACAGCATGATGACAATAATCACTGGTTGCCATGGCAACTCCTCTATCTCAAGTGTATGATAGCTGTCAAATGTTTTGGCTGATAGATCAGAAGTGTATGGAAGTCAATGAGGCTAAACAGCTAATACGGTGTGCTTTTTAATTACCAAATTCTTTACTTGTAAGTTAGCTATACTGATATAATTTCAGTGCAGATGTGATGATGGAAATGGTATAATCATTCCTTTGTTTTCTCTTTGTTTTCTCTACATGAGAATCCACTGACAGAAAGGTCAGCTGTGAATAAGTATTCAGTATCTAGTGACACGTCTCATTTTGCAAGCATTGTGTGAGCAATGTTGTCAAATGCCACTTTGCCTATTTTCATTTAATTGTGTGCCGGTAATAGAATATGACCAACTAGGATGGAATAAAATCATAGATCCTAAACTCTTCTGTACTTCCAAATTCAGCAAAGCACCACTGTCGATAAAACTGCTCACTATTTCTGGAATCATGAAGATGAATTAATGGCAGCAAGTGCACATGCAGTATTCATCACGTATGATTATATGTCATCTCTTCGTGAGAGAAAAAATAGCTTTGACCACCATGACTAACATCTTTAAAACAAAAACTGTATTGGAGAGATGTGTGTCCACTGTATACTGTATATTCTGCTGTTGTGTTGTAGACTTTTATTATGGAGTAGTTTAACACAAATGTTACTGAGGGCATTTAGGGGCAGTGATTGGATGAATGTTGAACTGAACTGATTTGAAAATGTCAAAAGTCCAATGGTGAAGGTTTTCCTGGTCATGCCAGCGAAAGCTGCAAAGTTCACTCAAACTCACAAACTTCAGCGCTGTTGAACACACAGGACTGTAATTTGTTGTGTGTTACATAATTCTGGCCTTAGATAATGGGCCAAATGTACACAAACTACACCTCCCCTACTCACCCAGGGGTCCTAGTCTGGGGTCACTAGTTTAGATCAATAGGAAAATAAATTCCTCCGAACACTGCGCAATTTTGACAGACAACATGGTTATTGCTGAAAGGGGGTTGGATTTAGTCATAGATGAAATTTCCAGCAGAAAATGACCACAAACATACATGAAAGTGCACACCGAAATGGTAGTCATAACAACTTCCATGTTCTGCGATGCTCATCTCAGTCCTGTATTAATTATTCCAAAAATCTGTGGTCTGAACTGGACAGCACAGTCCATAAGCGTAAGATAAGAGAGGATAAGGTATACTTTATTGCACCCTGTGAGGTAATTTGTCCTCTGAATTTAACCCATCCTATAGTTAGGAGCAGTGGGCAGCCACAGAGCAGCGCCCGGGACCAACTCCAGTTCTAAAGCCAGAGTCTTGGTCAGGGACACTGGTAGGAGTGTTCCTATAAAGCATGTCTCTCTAAAGCCAGAGCCTTGGTCAGGGACACTGGTAGGAGTGTTCCTATAGGGCATGTCTTTCTAAAGCCAGAGTCTTGGTCAGGGACACTGGTAGGAGTGTTCCTATAGAGCATGTCTCTCTAAAGCCAGAGCCTTGGTCAGGGACACTGTTAAGAGTGTTCCTATAGAGCATGTCTTTCTAAAGCCAGAGCCTTGGTCAGGGACACTGGTAGGAGTGTTCCTGTAGAGCAGTGGTTCCCAAAGTCGGTCCTGGGGACCCACAGCGTATGTCGGTTTTTGCTCCAACCACAATTACGATCCCAGAGTTTTAACAAGCTGTTCATTTTTAATTAGCAGTTGCTTGTCAGATACGAGGGACATTTTACCCCTTAAACCACATTATGACAGAAATGGCTCGCATTCCATGAAATTTCAAAGCCCAACATTTATATTTTTTATTTTGATGTATTCCACGTAAGCACGACAATCAAAGGTGGCAGTATGTTTTATGTGATCAAATGCAAGACTGCAATCAGTCAGTAATCTGGTGATTAGGGTTCTGAATTCAGGTGCTCAGGTTCTTTCCTGAAACCAATCAAGTGACATTTAACAGGTTTGACTCATCGTTTGCTTTGTCTTTGAATTCTTAATTGCCTAATAATTGTTCCTTTAATGACCTTGGGTCCACAATTTTATCTACTAGAAGCCCATTTATAGATTCATGTCATCAGTTGCAAATTTCCATTTTTTTATGTTAGAGAAGTAATTTCCAATTTAGCACACTATGAAATGATTTTCATCATGGCCATTTTTGACATGTGGTTTAAAAGGATAAATAATCAGCGTGAACAAGAATAGTGCAATCAAGAGCAATGAGCAACTCATTAGCATTCTAAGATTGGAGCTGTGGTTGACACAAAAACCTGCGTACACAGTGGGTCCCCAGGACCGAGTTTGGGAACCACTGCTGTAGAGCATGTCTTTCTAAAGCCAGAGCCTTGGTCAGGGACACTGTTAGGAGTGTTCCTATAGAGCATGTCTTTCTAAAGCCAGAGCCTTGGTCAGGGACACTGTTAGGAGTGTTCCTATAGAGCATGTCTTTCTAAAGCCAGAGCCTTGGTCAGGGACACTGGTAGGAGTGTTTCTATAGAGCATGTCTTTCTAAAGCCAGAGCCTTGGTCAGGGACACTGGTAGGAGTGTTCCTATAGAGCATGTCTTTCTAAAGCCAGAGCCTTGGTCAGTGGTAAAGATAGGAGTTTTCCTATAGACCATGTTTTTGAAGGATATCCGTAATCTTCCAAATCTGTGGTTGGAGGAATGATCCAAAATCTTCAAAGTATTATCTAACATTATCCCAAATAACAGGAGAAAGACTCATGGTTGATACCTTTGCCTGGTGTGTTTACAGAAAGTAACGGTTGCAAAAATGATCCTCCTGCGGTTTTCATGTTACCAAATGTTTTCATCAAAACCTGGCATAATCACGTTTATGCAACGGCTTTGATTTTGCAGTTCTCTTTTTTTTTCCAACGCATTGCCCTAATATTGATTTATTGACACTGAATTAAATAGGCAAGTACATGTTCCTCATTGGAATGAGACCTCAGGTATTCGAACCCCCCGACTGCATTTGACCTCCAACCTTCCGCCCTCCCCCCCCTTACACACACACACACACACATATTCAACCTTTACCTGAACCACAAAAGCCATCTGATTTATTTTTACATTCATTTATTTTAATTTTGCATTATTCCATCACCATTGGAAAGCCATTGAACAGTGGCCCAGAGCAGTACTGTACAGAATAACTGTGCTACTCTGAGGGCCAGTATGAACTCACACTCGGACAGATTGCTGCAGCTCTTGCCAAAGGCCTGTGTCCTGTACTGTTCGTTGGGCAGAAATGTCATTCTGATGCTCAGCATTTACAGTGTAGGATCCCACCTCATATCTTCTGAACTCAACAGACACAGGCTGCTGGCCTGAGGGGAAAACAATAAGGAAACAGGCAGGATGTGACCCATATTTGATATTTAAAATCAAAAAATATTTCAAACCTTTATAAAAAAATTTAAAAATACAAGACATATAAAAACATCAAGAAGCAAAAAATAAGGTTATTAAATGAACATGTCATGTATTTCAAGGAAAAGGTTATTCAATACCAATATTATTCATTTTAAGTCTTTGTCCCCCTAAGCTTTGTAAATGGGAGTGCCACTTTTACTGCTTTTAATATCCAATTGTTGTAACATAAATAAGTCTTCATTATTGATTTTATTTGCTTTTATCATGAACAATTCTCACTGGAAGCCAGTGCAGTTAGATAAAGCTGAGGAAATATAAACCTGACAACTAGGAAAAAAAACATGTTCCAGTCCTTTTATGTTTTGTCATCTGTCATTGATTATTACAAACACAAGCCTGGTATTACAAAGCGCAGCTTCAGTTCCCTCCCCTTCTCAGGCCATTTGTATTGGCTTTTTAAGCTGGAGATCTCATCTAGCTCACTCTGAGAGATGCACTGTGGGAAATTACCACATATTATCAGGTGGCATCATACGGTGCTTTTCAAAGCAGCAGCTACAGTATTTCATGTCTGAGTGAGTGATAATTGCTTGATGTCTTCCACCAGAGTTTCACCCTCAGGCATATTTTGTTGTCTGAAGGGCAGCCATTAGGGAGTACATGTGACACGAATCGATCGATACCCGCGGGCACCTTGTCGTTGAAAGACAGAGGGTTTTGACAGCCGTAGGGGATTTACCTGGCTTCCGCAAAAAGATGAGCAGATGTTGTGCTATTACATCCCGGCTGATGCCATTTTAATGTGTTCCATGCCAGCGTGATTAGCATACATTGTCAACAGAGGTCAAAAAATATTTAGTACATGGTCATTTTTGCCAGTGGATGTTTGATAGTTTTTCTGATATCACAGCTTCAGAGGTGTCATCTAGTGCCTGAGTGACGGGCCGAAGACAAAATTCTTGGCTGACCTCCAGTTAATTAATAACGAGAGGGAGCTCTTTAAAAACTAATTTATGATGATCATTAACTGCAAGCTTTTTGTTGTGCTTTGGAAGTTGAGGAGCACTCACTTGTAAAAGCAAAAACGGCACATACTCGAAAATACAACCGCTCAGCTAGCCTGGCTGGTCCGCTGCAATTAATATATACCACTATAGAATGCAGGTGTCTCTGATCTCACTCAAAAAACATATATTCTGTGATGAAAACCAGTACTACAAGTGAGATTTCATTAAAATAATAATAATAATAATAATAATAATAATAATAATACACTTTTGAAAATAAATACAAAAGTTTTTGGGAATATTTTATTTACATATTGTTTGTGTCACTCATGTCACATTTACTGCAAGTACACTAACAAAATAAGATATAAAATAAGATATGCTAAGATATACTAATAAGATATAATAAAATATATTCGTATACTCTAAGATATTTTAACTTTTTATCCTGATTGTCTGAAGTTAATATATGAGTCAATACACATTCACAACTCAAAGAAAAATGTTTTTATGTTAATAAATGTTGTATATCTCAGAAATACAGTATTTACTCATGGAGCAGGTAGAATAACAGAGGACCTGTGTTGGGTGGCGATTTTCTTGCCCTCTAATCAGACTAGTTCTGCTCCATGCAGCAGAGATGAAGCTGATATCTGCCCACATTGAGGGTTCATGAATTAACTCAAAATGATTTATGATTGTTTCGGACACCAGTGTCCCATGCACTTGGAGGCTTTGGTTATGGAGTAAATGTCAGACAGCACAATGACTTACAGCACACATAATGGAATGTATGCTCGCATTCATGAAGTATTTAATATGTCATGCTAAATATTATGATAATTTTCATTAATTCATCATGTTATGATTTAACATTTAAATTTCAATCTGTTTTAAATGTCAGCACGGTACATAAACCGGTTTCCTCAGGGAATGTATATGACCTTTTAATGCATACTGACTCTCATGATTACTCAGTGCTGGTACTGCTGGTACTGCTTGACTAAACTGCAGCAATACCATTGATCATGTTATTGTAATTACTGTACTGATAGTCTGCATTGACTACATCATTGGGACTGCACTGGAGTAGTTTGTATCATACCTGTGGAACAGGAAGTTATCAGAGTTTATTGTAGTCACTGTCTCCACTACAGCAGCGACTCCCTGATTGCGTTCCACAGGGCTCCATTCTTGGACTAATTTTATTCTCCTTTGCATGCTTCCCTTACTGTGATATAGTCCTTCTCATTAGCTGCTGTATATATTTAACACAGAATGTAAAGTTTATTTATATTTATATATTTGGGGGGGGTGATATTTGGACCAAATTTAAAGTTTGATCAATATACCAAAAAGCTAGCTCACGTCTCATGATTCTGTCACCTTTACCATACCAAAGAAAAAAAAAGATTTGTCATACTGAGCACAGAAAGGTAATAATACATACATATATCATCATAATCAGACAATTGCAATGCTATATTTTGGTTATACCAGAAAGTATCTTCGCTGCCTTAAGCCAAACAAAATTATAATGCCGGTGTCATGGTTTGTGAGGCGTGCATGTGTTTCGGACTTTTCTTTGGTGCTCTCGTCCCGGGACGAGATCGAATTCCTTTTCAGTCGGATTCTTTAACCAGCTGGCTGATTGAACTGGGGCGGCACTTCCCCGGACTCTATTTAAGCCGGAAGCCTGCCACGCCTCCTTTGCTAGAGTGTCTGTTTGTAACTAAGCACTATAGCCGAAGATATCTCTAGTCAGTATTTGTGTGACTTTATATCTTCCAGTTATTTTTGGAGTTCCTTCCTCTTTAGGAATTTTTCCTTTTCTACTTTTTCTCTCTCTCGCATTGCTTCCTTTTTTTTCGGACTATCATACGTCCTTTGGAAGTGCGAGTACTTTCTGGTGGTCTGTGTGATTCTCTGTGTTTGTATTGTTTCTGCGCTGCTCATTCTCTCCCTGGTCACTGCACCTGGCCTCTCTATTTTACCAGCCATTATAGAACACTCTAGCCAAGCATGGAATCGTCAGCAATGGCTGCGTTAGAGAAAGTTGTGGCTAATCAACAAGCAGCTCTTTCTGGTTATGGCAAGGGTCTTTCTAGTCTGAACAATCAGCAGGCAGAGTTGGCGGAGAGAGTCCGCCTTCAGGCGAATGCCATGCAGAAACAACAAAACGTTCCATTAAAGCCTCTTGAAACTTGTCTTGACATAGTGAGAATTCACATATAATATCAAAGTTGGGTTTCTCATAAAGCACCTACAAAAAACTGAGTGAAAATGAACATTCATAACGATTCGAAAACCTAGTTCAAAAACGGCTCATTTTGCTATTCAGTCCATTTCTCAAGACAGTGTGGGCGTGACGCATCGCGGTGTGACTAGCCACTCCCTCGATTTGAGCGACATCTCACTGGCTCCGTGAGCGTTAGTGACAGCAATGGCGCAAGGGTCAGTCCAGCCCTAAATGTTTGAGCCGTCTGACTCAAGCCGCTTGCACACTGGACGCGAAACAAATTTTTCGCACGACAGATTACGTTCAAAGTCAATGCGAAGGCTTGAATACACGCGTGTATTCCCGTCTTTGCATTGACTTTGAACATAATCTGATGTGAGAAAAATTCATTTCGCGTCCAGTGTGCAAGCAGCTTCAGAATCAGATGAAGCAGCTCCTCTGCCGTCTGGAAACACCGTCCAGCCAGTTACGGAGTGGAATTTTGTAAAATCCTTTGCGGTTTTTATTATTACCGAGTTAGGCATCTCCGCTGAAATTCAACGTTAGCCGGGATGCACCCAACGGCGGCCTGATGGTACTGTAACGTTAGCTAGTACTGTACAATATTATTGTATCGTAATTAGCTCGCCAGTCAACCGGTTCCTCTCAGTGAAAATAATTTCCATTCAGCAATGTTTTACCCTCAAGTATGCATGTTGTGAAATCAACGCTCACTGACCAATAGGACTACATTGTGCTTGCATGTGTTCCTGTGGAGAATGCCAGATGATGCCATCAATGGCAGAAAATATATGCTGTCAGATGCTTACACTGGTGTGTAGTATTAGTCCACTGTATACTTGGCTCCATTATACCCCCGTCACAGCGGATTGGCGGTGCTACTGCGGTGCTTGTACGGCATAAACCGCAGTGGCACCGTCATGATCTCCATGGTTCCTTAGTAGTTCCGCAATTGATCGTCATAGCACCGCAGAAAACTGTCAAAACCACAGACCTCCACGGTGGCATGGAGGAAACTTTGAACATGTTCAAAACTTCCGCAGTGCCACCGCAGGTTGGGCCAATCCGCACTGGGATCGCCGTGGCACCGCCATGACCGCCATGGAACCATACAAGGACCTCAGTAGCACCTCCATCACCGTCGTGCCTCCGCAGTACAACCGCCATGCAATCGCCAAAAAAAAAGTAGACTGGCGACCCTACAGCGATCCCGTGGCAGTTACGGTGGCATCACTATAGGAATAAATCATCAGCAGACAAAATATTACAATGAATTTCGAACGAAAACAATCTCCCATTTATAGCCGACATGGAGCCGCCCTGCTGCCGCAACACCTCAGTAACACCGCCATCCCCGCAGTAGCAACTCACTGGCCCCTCAACGCTGCCGCCAACACCGCAGTACTGCCGCCAATAATCGCCGTGGCACCGTCATCAAACCGTAGAGGCAACTCAATGGGATCGCCATGTCCTCAGTGATCCCGCCGTGGTTCCGCCCTGGTTCTCCAGCAGCACCGCGAAGAAAAACACATGTTTGACGGGTAGGGGAAAACTATGGAAACACTACTGGCGGTGTCACTACGGTGATGGCGATTTTGACAAAAATCCGCAGTGGCACCGTCAACCCGGTGTGATGGGGGCATTAAAAACGCACCAGTGAGACATGTGCTGTACTTACTGCAAATTGAAGAATCAATTTTTATTGCTTTGTCCAGTGAGATATGAGTGGGATTATAGAAACCGTGAACGCGCACTTCAGTCATGACGAACATTTGCTTTTTTCTGACGTGTACAATGATGCTGGATTTGTTCTTTTGAGTGTGTTCAATAGCCGACATAAAGCCAAACAAGAAATAAAAAATGCTACGGCATCAGCAAATGGCGTGGCTAACGACACGAAAGAAAAAAAAAAGCATCATTTGCACTGTCACTGGTCAACAATTTTGGCTGTCTGTCCGATAATGGAAAACAGGCCCTGTCGCTCACCAACCCCGCTTGCAGCAGACGCAAATGATAACTGTACCTCAAGGGCGCGATATCCGGTCACAGCATGCATGGGACAGATCCTGAGCAACCCAAACTCATTGTGAGAGAAGGGTCTTATGCTGCGTTCATACCGCTATGTTGAATATGGTGAAATTACCTCTTACTGGTTTCTAAACAGACACGCATGGAGAGCTTTCATTTGCTGCCAGTCTGTCACGGGCGACATCATGGGCGATAATAAAGGTATCAAAATATTAAGTTAACTTCCCAATGACAAAACGACAGAAACATTGTGATATGGAAATACAACGAACTCTGGGACATAAAGGTTATTAATAAGTTGCTCTTTTTAATATTTGATAAAGCAAACATGAAAATAAACATACTTTTCTGTTTAGCTCACAATGTGTTGGTCTGGACTCATTTTGCTCTCGAGTGGTGAAGACTGATCCGCTGAATTAATCACCAGTTCACTGCTTGTGATCACCGGTTGTAAGGTGATTTGAACGCAAGTCACCGCTTGTGTTCTGAGAAACACCATTTTCACAAGCTGCGGAAGTAGACCTACCATTCCACGCTAAGTGAGAAACGCATGCGAGCACACGTCCCGTTCAGAAAATCATTTACTGGTGCATTTTGAATGGAGCTAGTACAAACATAAATGATAGGGGAAATAGCGGGGGACAGATGGACGGACAGATAGATAAATGGAACCAAATATAGTTGGGTAATCAATCGCAAGACAGGCTACTTCGGGACGATGTTTCTCGGTCTCTTAAGAAGCTAACCTAGGCGGAGCAGAGAGCTTTTATAATTTCAGTTAGGGGTGGGACAAATGACGGAGTTTTTTTTTCATTGGTTTGGCTTATTACGTAATAACCCACTTAGAAAACCACGCCCAGTTGAACCGCAGTAAGAGGAGAGGTGCTAAAAATTAAATGACAAAATCTCGGATTTGAATTGGACATAATTTCTAATATTTCAGTATGTTTACTATTATGCACATACAACCCCAAATAACGTAGTTCAAAGGTTTTTGTGAAATTGGGTTTTCAGAGGCTTTAAGTCTCACTGAGAGTATTTGAGCCTTGTCCACTCAGATCACTCAGAGTGTTGCACAAGCACAATCAGTACACCTTCCCCGAGAGCCAAACTCCAGTTACCCCCAAGATATGGAGGCGAGGCAGGAAGATATAAAGATTTCATTGATCAATGTGAAATATTTTTTAAAGCGCAGCCTTCACGGTTCGTGAATGAAGAGTCTCGGGTTTAATTTATTTTATCCCTGTTGACCGACACAGCACTCACTTGGGTCGGCCCACTTATTCGATCTAACTCACCGGTCGTGAATACTGTGGAGACTCTCGTTAGAGAAATGGTATCGGTGTTTGATCAGGATGTTTGTGGTCAGGACGCGGCTACGCGTTTAATGCATCTGAGGCAGGGCTCTGAAAGTGCCGGGGAGTTTTCAATCTCATTTCACTCCTTGGCAACAGAGACAGGCTGGCCAGAGGCGCCTCTTATGACAGTTTTTGTTCACGCTTTGGCTGAGGAGGTTAAGGACGCTCTGGCTACATTGGAGCCATGTGTTTCTCTGGATTCGTTGGTTCGTACTGTGGTGCGAATTGATAATCGCATCCGCAAACGTAGCAGGGAGAAACGTACTGCATTGGATCTTGCTGACAAGGGGGTTAATGCTCCTCACAGCGTGCATACAGCTCCCATTCCGCCCACTGAGATTTCCACTCCTGGCGAGCCTATGCAGGTTGATGGTTCATATGAGAGCCGGGCTTGTAAGCCCGTTCGCAGACGTATAATCTGCTATAATTGAGCCCCTAAGAACCATACCGGGCCATCCCGCACTTTTGGCGAAATTGAGTTGAGGTAGTCAGCATGTGCAGAAAACTGAGATCTACATTTCCTAAATGAGCCAACCCAATCTACCCATATGGATTGCTCATATAAGCAAACGTCCTCTCTGCCACTGTAAATATGCAATGCGCTGCCTTAGCCATAGTGGACCATCCCACAACTTTTCCATAATTCAATGTAAACATGGCGGCTAGGTATCGCACTGATGAGGAATTGCTTGCTATGATTGATGATGATGGTGAAGTGGAAGATAATGGAGACCCAGAGTTTGACCCAAATGAATCAGAAGATGATGGTTCCTCTTCAGAAGGAGGTAGGTTTCACTTTAAATGAAACAGAAGGGCATCCAAAACCTGCATAAGAAGTGCACTACGTAACTGTACATATCTTGAGTTTTTAACAGAAGCAGTGTTTCTAGTTCCCAGATACTCTAAATGACGCAGGAAGCTGGCAACTTTGAGTCCCATTTTCTCAAAAGTTCCCCAACATGGGTTGGTCCAGTATGGCTCTTAGGGGCTCAATTGTAACAAACCGGGACATATCCGTCCACGCTGCCCTGAGCTTCAGGGAAACGGGAAGTCCCACTAGCGGTATGGGGGGCGCTAGAGGGACAGACCCAATTTCCCTTCCGAACTTTAATTCCTGTAGGATTGACTGTGGGGAGACAGAGAATATTTATTGAAGATTTTTTGGACTCTGGTGCCGTGGATTGTTTTACGGATGCGGAGTGGGCTAGGAGACATTCCATTTCCATCCTCCCTCTTTTACATTCAGGCACTGTAAGATCTTTGGACGGTCGCCCGCTGGGAACTGGATTTATAACCGAGGTCTCTGAATCATTGACTATGTTCATCCCTTTTGGTGGTCATTCTGAGGAGGTCCGGTTTTTTATGATCGGTTCCCCTGTTTTCCCTGTCGTTTTAGGAAGCTCTTGGTTACGGGAACATAGGCCTCACATCATTTGGGGGAGTCAGAATAACCAGGTCGTCCTGTGGGGCACTGATTGTAGGTCCCACTGTAGGGAGAGTTTGGCGTGTCATCCCGGGCATCAACCTATGGGGGAGGCTGACGCCTGGAGTCATTCTGAGGAGTTTGTCTCACACAACCCTCCTAATCTACAGAGATGGGCCACCATGAGCCTTTTGTCTGGTGTCCCCCTGAGACTAACGGGCAGACAAAGCGAACCAAGCAGTCGCCGGAGAATAATCTTTGTTGTTTAGCGGCTGACAACCCATCTTCGTGGAGTCGTTTTTTGGCATGGGCCAAATATTCCCACAATTCACTGGGTAACTCCTCCACAGGCCTTTCCCCGTTTGACGCTCAGTTGGGTTATCAGCCTCCGCTGTTTCCGGAGACTGAGAGGGATTCAGAAGTTCCTTCAGTCAATCACTTTGTTCGGGGTTGTCGGTCGGTCTGGACCAGGGTGCATTCCTCTTTGTTGCGCTCTGGGCGGAAACAAAAGACCGCCGCTGATAGAAGGCGGCATTTGGCCCCATCTTATCGGGTCGGCCAAAGAGTCTGGTTTTCCACTCGGGACCTTCCCTTAAGAGTGGAGTCATGGAAGTTGGCTCCCCGCTTCATTGGTCCTTTTAAGATAGTGTGGAGGATCAACCCTGTCACTGTCTGGTTAAAGCTCCCTAGATCCTTGCGTATCCACCCCTCATTTCATGTCTCCAGGCTTAAACCGGTTAGCACTAGTGTCCTGGCACCGGTCGATAAACCCCCGCCGCCGCCGCGGATGATTGAGGGGGGGCCGAATTACACTGTGTGTCGTATTCTGGCCGAGAGGCGTGTGGGTCATGGGGCCCAGTTTTTAGTTGATTGGGAGGGGTATGGTCCTGAGGAGCGGTGCTGGGTCCCTTCTCGGGATATCCTGGACCCCACCCTTATCTCAGAGTCCCGTGCTCAGGGTTCTCTGGGAACGTCTGGAGCCGTCCTTTAGAGGGGGGGTCCTGTCATGGTTTGTGAGGCGTGCATGGTGTTTTGGACTTTTCTTTGGTGCTCTCGTCCTGGGACGAGATCGTATTCCTTTTCAATTGGATTCTTTAACCAGCTGGCTGGTTGAACTGGGGCGGCACTTCCCCGGACTCTATATAAGCCGGAAGTCCGCCACGCCTCCTTTGCTAGAGTGTCTGTTTGTAGCTAAGCACTATAGCCGAAAATATCTCTAGTCAGTATTTGTGTGACTTTATATCTTCCAGTTATTTTTGGAGTTCCTTCCTCTTTAGGAATTTTCCCTTTTCTACTTTTTCTCTCTCTCGCATTGCTTCCTTTTTTTCGGACTATTATACATCCTTTGGAAGCGCGAGTACTTTCTGGTGGTCTGTGTGATTCTCTGTGTTTGTATTGTTTCTGCGCTGCTCGTTCTCTCCCTGGCCGCTGCACCTGGCCTCTCTATTTTACCAGACATTACAGCCAGGGTCTTTTATAAAAGATAATTGTGCTTCCCACATCACCCCAGTGCTGGCCTCCACTCATTTCATATCAGTCAAGTTAAGAATAAATTTTAAAAAACTGTATTGTATAAGGCATTGTACAAGCTGTGCCACTGTATACTGCTTAGCTGCTCATCCTGTTCACCACAGAAAGGCAACTTAGAGCAGGATTCATGTCCTGAATCTTAAGGATGAATTCAACACACTCTCAGTGACATCAGCGAGAGCAGAATGGTAGCTGATTGAATGACAGGACATCGACAGGCTTTATAAGAGAAAGCTGTTCTCCATTCCACACTGCTGTATGACCCTCAGTCAGGTCAATGACCACATCCTCTGCAGCCTGTTCCTTCAGTAATCGTGATGAATTTTACTCTGTCAATGGCCATTTGTGTTTGAATAAGAAGAGTGGAAGTGCTGAAGGGGTAGAGAGAGAAAGAGCGAGTGAGAGAGCGAGAAAGGGAAAGAAAAAGAGGGAGAGAGAGAGTGAGAATGAGAGAGAGATGGGGGGGCGGGAGAGAGTGAGAGAGAGGGAGGAAGAGGGAGTGAGAATGGGACAAAATAAAAGAGAGAGGAAGTAGGAGGCATTAATTATTAAACTGCTCCTTATGAAGTTATTAGATGCAAATTTGACCTGGAAACTCAACTCACTGCAACCTTTATTGCTCTCAAAATTCAATATCTCTCGTGATGCTGACAGAAATACAGGCTGGTGTCTCGTGCCCCTCTGGATTGATAGTGCGAGTTGGGCCACCTATTGCAGGTAAATGATAGCTGCACTTTAATGTGCCTTGTTGAGATGATCCAATTCTTTCCCAGTGCAGCTCACATGGAGAAGCCATGATGCGCTCGAGATGCCAGCCTCCCGGTATAGCTGAGAATAGAACAATATGTACTGCATTACTAAAACTGAAAAAAATTGGAGGAAGTTCTTCAACTTCAGATTGATATTAAAATGCAGCTCCAATAGGTGTAAAGTTGCAGTCCTGGCAAGAATGACTGTCTGTGAGGTAGTAAGTTCACAATTATATGTGTTCTGCCTGTACTGTAACTTGTATTGCAAGGTTGTGCTACTAAGTATAATTCACAGTCACATCCACTCGACAGCCTGTACCGTCTGAATGGTTTGTTAATTTTTTAAAACGAACTTGAGAGCAAAACAAGAAGCACAGAGAAGCACGCCAGATGTCTATCAGAATAGATCAGTTTAAGAAAACTAGTGAAATTAATTTAGATGCCTAAAGGGCTCCATCTCGCAAACAACTGAAGAAAAAGGCCTAAACATCCGTTAAAAATAAAAAATTTGAGTGGAAAAGAAACACATTTAACTGTGTCAAAACAAAAACAAAAACAAAACAAAAAACAGCTATAATTGCTACAAACACATAAAACTCAACCAGGAACCTGCCAAAACAGGTGCAGGATCGTTTTTTACATTCTAAGACAGACAGACAGACAGACGGACAGGGAGATAGTGTTGCTTGGCAGGTCATATAACAGAAGTGAGGCCTTCTATCTTTAAAGTGCCAGTGCGAATGTAGGTTTTTGATAATCCCATCACTACAGCACCTGATTCAATCAATTAACTAAACATGGTCTTCAGTCGTTCATGACTTACATAAAGTGAATCACATGTCTAGAGCTGAGCTATAATTTAAACTGCACACAGCGGACACAAGTGTTTTCATTCATGTCCTGTTCTTCCTGTCAGTCATTCTTATTCTCCTCTAAAAACATCTGTGAAGCCAGCGTGTCTGGCCAGCAGTGCGAAGCGTAAGTGCTTATTTATAAATGTACATTTTCAACAACAAAACTCAAATCCTCCTGCAAACTCTCCATCTGCAGCCACATGTATAATTTAAGTGTAGTTCAGTTTATTTTGAATTCATTCACAGCCTATTTAAACACCTGGTGCAGTTATCTGCGTGGTTGATAATTATGTGTGAAACACTGAAGCTGTTCATTTGTGTTAATAGAAAGAGTTCCTCTAATCAGAGTCTGTGTGTCTGTGTGTGTGTGTTCATGCAGAGCCCTGTATTGTGTAACATGAGGCCGCTCTCGCTGGAACTCTATTAAGGGTTATTTTGGTTTTGACTTTTAGAAATGATAAAATGGCCTCTTGTGTGATGCATTTGAAGCATCGTTCATCTGAAGTCAACAGCAGACTTTTCACATCTAACCGTCAGTAACGCAGCCGAGAAAAACACTGTGACCCTTCCACTTATGCTAATAATATTTCACAATGTGCCGTCTCACATCCCTCTCAAAGGAGCCGCTCACATTTTTAACAGGCTTCAGCTTGGGGGTGAGGGGTGTGTGTGTGTGTGCGTGCATGCGTGCGTGTGTGTGTGTGTGTGTGCGTGTGTGTGTGTGTGTGTGTGTGTGTTTGTGTGTGTGTGCAGGCATGGCTTGTAGTCCTGCATGAGTGTTTGCATGCATGTCTCGAGTTGTATGTTTATTTCATGTATGTGTCTGCAGGTCCTCTGTAATTTGCATTGCAACACCGTGCTTCGTAATATAACTCCATTTCTTTCATTTGTGTGCTTGTTGCAAGTATTCATGAATTTCTGTGTTTTGTTTAAGCCTAAAGTTACAAACTGTTACAAGTTTATTATTCAGGACAGTCATAACTGCTGCATCATGTAAACATCATTCTTTGCTCCAGTGTTTGACTTGGTCATGTTCTTTAGTTTATTACTGAGGGTAGAACGGCTGCTCTTGGTGAATCTGTGGCCTTTTCTGCAAAGTGATTATTATTTTCACATCTATTCAAACAAGCAGGAATTGTTGCTCCAGCTTCCACTCCAAATAATGGACTGTTTTCGCAATCATTTAGACTCTTCTAATAGTGTAAAAAGTGTGTCATGTATTTTTTTTTTTGAGTCAGTGAAGAGTGTGTATTGTGTAGCACTTAGCAAAGCAGTGGATGGTTTGCTTTGACCCTATTTATAATTGATAATGGATTCATAAGATGTGTTTGTTTGTGATGCTTGTTGAAATAGGTTACGGTGCCCTTGGCTCACTCTTTGAACCCCACAAATAGCAGAGAATAAGGTTAAGTGTGAAGCACGCAGAGCCCATGTACACCGAGGGGTCCTCAGCTCTCCTGATGAATCTTAAGAGGATTATATGTTTAGGCTCATGGCTGCAGGATTGTTGCTGAAGAATTAAAGCCGGCGGCTCAGAGATGCAGTAAAAGGAAAGAGCAAGGGGATGCCAGACACTGTCTCTCTGTGAGGAAAGATGAGCTCCGCACTGCATGCAGGAGGTGCAGAAATCATGCCTTTTACTGCTGTTAACTACCAGATACCGGGGTGTGTGACGGAGGCCAGGGGAGGAGTCAGACCAACATGAGCGACTGATTTTATCCATGATGCAGGGACACAATGAGCAAATAACCAGAGAAGAAAACTGCTGCCAAACAGGGAAGGGAAAACCAGCAGCAAATAACACCTGGAGTCACAAACTTTGAAGTCATACCCATTTTTTTTTTTATTTCTGACTTCGTACCTCTTGTCTTGCACCATTTGAGATAATTTACTGATAGTATATGAATGAAAACAGAGAGGAAGATAGATGTGCTGTAGTGCAGTCAGAAGGGCCCATTCCCCATGAATATCCCTCAGGATCTGTGATGAGAGTGAGGCTGTGATGTCATCGGGAGATCAGATATTAGCTTAGTGACAATAATTTAGTTATGAGAGTGGTTCTTAGCTGGCTCGCTACAGCATGAAGCCATACCAATTTAACTAATGTTACATTTGGTATTCATTTTGACTAAATATTAAGAGCATAACGTAATGCGGAGCGATCTTTTCCCCATGCTCTCAGGCAATGAAATTTTCACAAAATGATATAGCAAAAATATGTCATGAGCTGGGCTCTGAGAAAAGTACTACAGTTATGAGATAAAAAGCATTTTTTCATAATATAGGACAATGTCACGCACATATTCTGTATCTGCTGGTTGCAGCGCTTCACTAAAGCTACATCACACTTATATTGATAGAAATATTCAAACCCAGAATGCCATGTTTTTTATCACCACAGCATTACTTCAAATGGAAAACATCTAGATCTTGTACATTATTTTATCCACATTTCCTTGTAATTCAACAGGACATGTTTGGGATCATTTGAAACCTTAGGATCTGCACTAGAATGTAAAATAGGCCTGACGCTCCACAGGTTTGAGCACAGCAGCTGGTGGTTTTACGGATAAACAGCTGTCCATCTGGCATAAATTCACAATGCTGAGGCAGAACTTCACCTTTGGGAATCAAACTCGTATCTCATTCGGCTGATGCCTGGTCTGCAGCAGCTCCTGCAGGTTTCTCTGCCGTCGCGACTCGCAAATACAAACAACTGCAGAAGTGGCCCAGTACCTGAGAGCAGAGCCGGTGCAGAGGAGATGAGTTTCTCACCCTCTCCTGAGCACAATGTATCGCCGCATGTCCAAACCACTCTCTCCTCACACCCTCAGCCAGTCCATCGCCGAGGATGGAGAACTCGTGTGGAGAACTCGTGTGGAGAGTGGCCAACAGTTCTATTTTCATCTCTTTAACACTCCAGCATGCTCCTGCACTACAGCCGCCTGGCTCGAATATGTTCTCTGGCAGGGCAGGTTTGTGGAAGATGGAGCGTCCGTATTTTACTCCTCTTCACACATGTGTAGGGCATTTTGCTGTTGATGGTTTTCTGAAGTGGCCATTATAGAAATTGTGTTTCAATCATTGGCTTCTCCGCTGCAGAGTTATTCCATGCAGAAAATGTCAAAATCAGTGACAGATGCAGTTGGTCTCTGTGGCATATTCTAGAGAAATGTCAAATCCTGCCCTTTGATTGTTTATTCAACCTGAAAGGGGACAAATTATGAAAAACTCACTTTTTCAGTGCTTGCACACATGCATTTAAGTACCTAAAGTGTCCACCAACCCACCAACTGTGAAATAAGACAAACCAGTCAGTGTTTTTTGTGGGCTGCCAGGGTCAAAAAACATGAGACTCATGAGGCCATTCCGATTCAGCTTCCTTTCCGAAGTTACAGTGCAGATACACCACCTTCATCTCAGCATCTCAGCTCGCGGCTTCAGAACTATCGGCGGTGTATTTTTGACTGCAATGTCCCTGCAACAGTGGGCAAACACCTGTACATGTGTGCGAACCACTGTGTGTTAGCCTGCTATTCCACCCTGGGTCAGCTACTCACCTAGGGCTGGGGACAACTTTTCCTAAAAGAGGGACTAATACTTATATTAAAAATAAACACAGATGAGGGGAAGGTGAGCATTTAAAAAATGTTTATGCCAGGTGTTTCTTTAGCCATTCCTTTTCAGCTAACTTACTCAAGCTGCATGAGTTCTGTGGGTAGAAACACTCTTTTTTAAAATCCCTTCATTATAATTCCTAAACACTCTAAGTTGAGCCACCTTTCCGAGTTCAAACAAGGCTGCACTTTATGCTTTCTAAGACCCGCTGACCACCTGTGATAAAAAGATTACGAGCAGCATGCTTTTTTAAATCTCTCTCACCTCAGAAACGGGAGGAGAGCTTGGCGGACACGTCCCAAGGACAATCACAGATCCGCCTCTGAACCCATCACCCGAGCAGCTCTGATGGATGAGCCCAGAGCCCCTGAATGATCGCTCATTATTTCATTTTGCATCGAATAAATGAAAGCAGCTCCTGAAGGGAGTTTTGGAATCAGGAAAGAGGGATGAAGGCAGAGGGAAACGGAGGAATGTGAGGCCTCAGCTGTGTCTCTCAGATCTCAGGATACAGGTCTATTTACGGCCCCATAATGGGAGAAAAATGGCCATTAATCCAAACTGTATAGAGGTCTCCTCTGTAGCTGACATTTCAGGAAGTGTTGGCTTTGAGGACCCCCCAGTTTCACCATAGCCTGTATAAAAAGATGGACGCAGCACCCGGGTCTGAAAAGTGAGGCCGATGCGGAAATCTCAAAAATTTGCTTTATATTTAATGGCCAGCAGATTTGGTGTTTGCAGACAGAGGTTCATATTTAATGAGAAGATGACCTACTTTGCAATCTGATTTATTATTATGCCTTGGTGTGCGCATGCACACAGAGCATACGTTGGTTTGTTTGTCTGTCTGTTACCATCATAACTGCGAAGTTCAAGTAAAGTAACAATGCCAACGAGTGACAAACACTGTTCTCTTTGATTTTAAATGTGCCAGAATTTTGATTTTTGTAGCATTCATGTTTCAGTATACTCTACTTTGATTTTGCAATCTCTATTGACTTTTATGTATTCAAGCTTGCTTTTTAATGTACAACTATTGTACATCATTTTACTGTACAACTATTGTTCCACATCATTTTATTGTATCTATCGCAAGTTTCAAGTCTCCTTCAATATATCGTGATGTTCATTTTTGTAAATTATGGTCCCAAGTAGACTAGAATAAAGGATAAGGCCAGAATATGCTTTAGGGGCGTGGCTATCCTCTGGTCCTCCGATACGGTCAGATCCAGAGCCACGGTCCTCCCCGGATCTTCAATTCAAGCTCTTGTCCAAAAGGAATCACATCCGGTTGCAAAATGACAAAATGGCACAATTCAAATTGCCAAAATCGAGGCTTCCTAAATGGTATGCTGAAACCAGTGGGTGATGTCACGGTTGCTTCGTTCATCTTTTTATACAGTCTATGGTTGAGCCACTGGACCCTTCTTTCCTGTGGCAGCGTTTGAAATATTTGGCTGAAAATTGCTGCTGTGTTCTACCTTTCAAACAGACGTGCTCCGCATAGTCCACCGGCTCTGCCTGAGAGCTCTGTTCCCACTCACAGCCTCTCTCTCTCTCTCCCTCTCCCTATCTCTTCCCCCCCCTCTCTCTCGTAGCACTTCTGTTTTTTTCCTGTCCGCCCCCTTTCACTACTTGCGTATTGTTTGTTTATTTCCTGTCTTGTGAAGATTTTCAAAGCTACAGCTCACCGCAACACGTATTCAGCAGAAGACTGCATTTACTCAAGCAAGAGCTGAAGACACTCAGACGCACTGGCTAGCTTTGATTTCCAATGATAACACTTCAGCTGAAGTTAATCCACATTTGCCTGTGTGTCCTCATTTCACATCGATTTTCTTTTAAACGAGGGCCAGTATTGAGCTGGATACGCTAAAAAAAAAACTTCAGTCAAGCTATCTGCTCTTTAGAGAAACTTGGTCAGCTCATCAAATGAAGGCTCACTGTAATACTGTGTTATGTTATTCAGTAAGCACAGCATTTAAGAGGGAAAGATTCACGGTTCACGCACAGACAGCTAATAAGTCCCTTTTTTGTAAAGAATTGCTCCACACATTTATTTCCTGTCTTTGTGAGAAATTGCCTCTTCTGTATTTTCTGTTAGAGCAGCGTAGCAGGACAGGAGGATTTGACGAGCAGATAGTATGACCAAACCTTTCCAAAGTGTGGATCGCTTTACCTCATTCAAACGTCATTACTGACAGATGGCTCCATTCCAAATATTCATGAGGAAACTACAGACCTGGAGTCTGTTGCTGGCTATATATCCATTTCCAATTTCTGTTAATATTTCAAGTGAATTCCAAACATAGTTAAACTTGTATCGTGACTACTGACTAGTGAAGGATAATGACTGCACGTGCGCTTGGTTTCTTATGTAAGTGTCATCCTCAAAGCTGCTAGGCCTGCACTCATAGTCCTAGTCGTAGTTTTTCATAGTTTTCTACTAAAGTAGCTCATGTGTATTTAGAAACTGTAGGTATGTATTAGTATGTATTTTTATGTATTAGTTGTTGTCAGCCGATTCAGTGCAATGAGCTGGTAGTTGTACTTGGCAGCTAATCGGAGCTAATTTCATGACCAAAGAGGGGATGGTCTCTCTAAACAGCTCGTTTTTCAGAGGTGAGAGGAGGACAAGCAGCGACAGGCCTCAAAATTATGACATTTTAAAATATGGTGTTATAAAATATGGGAATTTAAAATACGGTGGTGTTAACAAAAGTGGTTTACAAAGCCAGCTAAATTATCTGTGTAGCAACAGGCTTTATCAGCCTCTCTTATTGACATCCAAGAGAACAATAACTTCCAAAACAAAAGAGTTTAAAACAGCGTTTGGGGCCTTTAAAGGAAAACAGCTCTATAAGAGAGGTGCTCAATGTCCTCTCCTGAAAGGATGTGAGTTTTATCGTTGAATAAAAATATTTATTGGTGGCAGTGAACTGTTTCTTATAGTTTCTTCCTTATTTTCCTGTATTTTGCTCGGCTGTAATTAGAGGACTCATCTGCCTCAGTATTATGTTCAGTGTAGGTGAAAGCTGTTTCTCAGTCGACACGACCAAACGCTGTAGCATACTGATTATCACAATAAGCATCATCTCCTCTCTGTTTATCTCCCCGTTCTCCTCTGTCAGCAGACCAGCAGTATTCATGGTGCTCATCTCAGCCCTTCGATGAGGACAAACACCCCTCCTCCCCGCCTCCCAGGAACATGAAGGGTCTCTCCAGCGGCCGGACCCAGCTACCCCTCACCTCGGGCCACACCTGCGGCCTGTCCGACTGCGAGCCGCCCCAGGACTACGGCCACCATGGGCCGGACCCGCGTTCTCCCTCCTACCTGCTCAGCCCGACGGAGAGCTGTCCTGTGGAGCACCACCGCTACTCCCCGCGCAGCTCCATACACTCCGAGTGCATGATGCTGCCCGTCTCCATGGCCACGGACCACATCTCCAGCAGCACCTTTCCCAGAATGCACTACAGCTCACATTACGACGGCGTGCGGGATGACTGTTCGGCCCCGCACGTCTCCAGCGGTAAGGGCGGGGGGACGAAGGCGAACCGTATCCCAGCCAACCTGCTGGACCAGTTCGAGAAGCAGATGCCGCTGCACCGAGATGGCTTCCACACCCTGCAGTATCAGCGCACCTCCACCACCGAGCAGCGTAGCGAGAGCCCTGGCCGGATCCGCCACCTGGTGCACTCCGTCCAGAAGCTCTTCACCAAGTCCCACTCGCTGGAGGGCTCGTCCAAGACCAGCGTCAATGGCCTGAAGGGGGAGGGCAACAGCCATCACCATGGACACCATCACCACGGCCACCAGAAGCACAGCAGGCGGAGTAAAAGCAAAGAGCGCAAGTCGGAAGGAAAGCAGCGGCCGGCGACGGGCTGGTGGAGCTCCGACGACAATCTGGACAGTGACAGCACCTACCGGACGCCCAGCGTCATGAGCCGTCACTACACCGACCACGTCATCGGCCACTGCTACCCCGAGTCCATGCAGAGCCAGTTTGGAGACCGAGACCTCACGCTCAAGACCTCGAAGAGCAACAACGACGTGAAGTGCTCCGCCTGCGAGGGCCTGACCCCTGCTGTCCCCGAGGGGAAGTTCATGAAGAGGAGTTCCTGGTCCACGCTCACTGTGAGCCAGGCTAAAGAGGCCTATCGCAAGTCCTCGCTCAACCTGGAGAAGCCGGTGCTACACCAAGACCTGAAGCCGTCGCTGAGGCCGTGTCACTACCTGCAGGTGAGTCCGCTGTGTTCAGGCTTGTTATTTCAGGTGATATTTGCAATATAGTTCAAGCTTGACATTGATTTTGGTCTTTATCAAAAATAAATGTCCTTACCTTTAACTTACAGGCAACTTTCAATTTTTAATGTTTGTTTTACTAAGAACGCAAATTAGAGGGGGTTAGAGTGTTTAATGCCACCTCCCTACAGGGCACACTCAGACCCTCATGTTTTTCTGCAGGCATCAATTGGTTGAGGGGAACAGACGGGCATTAGAGTGTTCTCTTTTTTTTTTTTTGAAGAAGAAGAAGAATAGGCACAAATAAATCTTAGCAGGTCTCAACAAGCAATGAATAATCCTTTTCTTATGCTTACAAAAATGTCAAACGCCTGGGCCCATTTATTCCAGTCACCTTCTGTGCTGGACAGCGGTGTGCACTATCCATGACTCTATAGATGCTTTGTGTTAAGTAAAAATAAATGTCTCAGTTGTGAGAAACCACAGTACAGTAAAATTGGGTTGTGGTTAAGTTATTGTTCATCTGCATGACAAAAAAAATATATATACAAACCCCAATTCCAATGAAGTTGGGAGGTTGTGTAAAACATGACTAAAAACAGAATACAATGATTTGCAAATCCTTTTCGACCAATATTCAATTGAGTACACTACAAAGACAAGATACTTAATGTTAATTCTGATAAACTTTATTGTTTTTATGGAAATATTCCCTCATTTTGAATTTGATGCCTGCAACACATTCCAAAAAAGCTGGGACAGGGGCATGTTTACCACTGTGTTACATCACCTTTCCTGTTAACAACACTTACATCACCTTTCCTTTTGGGAACTGTGGTCACTAATTGTAGAAGCTTTGTAAGTGAAATTCTTTCCCATTCTTGCTTGAGGTACGACGTCAGTTGCTCAACAGTCCGGGGTCTCCGTTGTCGAATTTGGGGTTCATAATGCACTGCACATTTTCAATGGGAGACAGGTCTGGACTGCAGGCAGGCCAGTCTATTACCCGCACTTTTTACTACGGAGCCATGCTGTTGTAACACATGCAGAATGTGGCTTGGCATTGTCTTGCTGAAATAAGCAGGGACATCCCTGAAAAAGACGTTGCTTGAATGGCAGCATGCGTTGCTCCAAAACCTGTATGTACCTTTCAGCATTAATGGTGCCTTCAAAGATGTGCATGTTACCCATGCCATGGGCACTAACACATCCCCATACCATCACAGATGCTGGCTTTCGAACTTTGTGCTGATAACGGTCTAGATGGTCCTTTTCGTCTTTAGCCCGGAAGACACGACGTCCATGATGTCAAAAAACAATTTGATTTGTGGACTCGTCAGAACACAGCACACTTTTCCGCTTTGCGTCAATCCATCTCAGATGAGCTCGGTCCCAGAGAAGAAGGCGGCGTTTCCGGGTGTTGATGATATATGGCTTTCGCTTTGCATGGTCGAGTTTTAACTTGCACTTGTAGATGTAGCGACAAACTGTGTTAACTGGCAATGGTTTTCCGAAGTGTGCCTGAGCCCACATGGTAATGTCCTTTACATAATGATATCGGATTTAAATGCAGTGCCGCCTGAGGGACCGATGGTCACGGGCATTCAATGTTGGTTTTCGGCCTTGGTACTTACGTGTAGAGATTTCTCTGGATTCTCTGAATCTTTTGATGATATTATGGACTGTAGATGATGAAATCCCCAAATTCCTTGCAATTGCATGTTGAGAAAAGTTGTTCTTAAACTGTTGCATTATTTGCTACCGCAGTTGTTCACAAAGTAGTGAACGACTGAGCCTTTCGGGGATGCTCCTTTTATACCTAATTATGACACTCACCTGTTTCCAATTAACCTGTTCACCTGTGGAATGTTCCAAACAGGTGTTCTCTGAGCATCCCTCAACTTTCCCAGTCTTTTGTTGCCCCTGTCCCAGCTTTTTTGGAACAGATTGCAGGCATCAAATTCAAAATGAGTGAATATTTCCAAATAAACAATAAAGTTTATCAGTTTGAACATTAAATATCTTGTCTTTGTAGTGAACTCAACTGAATATACACACAAAAAACAAGTGGTTCTATATAGAACTTTTAAGGGTTCTATAGCTTGGTACGTATTTGGCACCCTCAAATGGTTCTATATAGAACCATTTCAGAGGGTTCATTTAAAAGAACCCTTGGGGTTCTTTGTGGCTAGACAAAAAGGTTCTATATAGAACCTTTTAACGGTTCAATCAATATCCCAAACCTTGTATTCCCTTACTGCTTTGGTTGGCCACATCTTTGTTAAATAATTCTGCAGAATTACCAGGATATGAACTTAATCTACTACTGCTACTACTACTGCTACTACTAATTCTAATAAAATAACCAATAACCTTTCATATTTAAAACTTAAATAACATACAGTCAGCCCTTTGCCAATACCAACCTATTGCAGATTGAAGAAAAAGAAAAGAGAGAGATGGTTTCAAATTGACTGCTTTGAACATCAAAAAGTAGTTGCACCATATAAAAACATTTCAATACACAACATAAATCGTAGGCTACATTACAAAGTATAAAATATTACAGTGATAAACCAGGCAAAATCACATAACAGCTGCTGAAATAGATAGTTCTACCATGAGAGTCAATGAGTGAATCATTTCGGCCGTTGCAGAACTTTCTTTGTGAGAACCACTCCACTTTAAACTGACACTTAAAAGCTTAAGTTCCCCCAAAATAAAGATAAAGAAGGAAAAATATCTAACAAAAACTGATTCTGCAAAAAAGTTGTATAATATATATATATATATATATATATACACACACACACACACACACACATCTATAGTATTTCTATTATATACTTTTCGATTATGTGCACACAGCTAATAAAGAGATCACAAAAAGCCCATACTTTGGTTAAACTGTAGGGGTAAAAACATACAAAATAACACAATGAAAGCACATATGCATATGTAGGCTATGTATGTGTAGCCTATAGCAGTTATAGTAAATACATTGCTGTATGTATTTTATATAGCATATTGTTACTTATTTGCAGGGCTTAATTTTTTTTTTATTCATTCATTTATTTATTGTCAATTGTGAAACAAGATCTCAATTATTCCATTGCCAGTATCTTGTTTCTCACTAAACAAACCTATTTTAAAGACTTCTTCTTAAGCAGTAGGCATTTTTTCATTAAGCTCATGAATTTAAGCACCCCTATTTTTTCTTTTTTTACAGAAATGTTATAGAACCTTTTTAGACAGATGGTTCTTTGGTAGAGGATATAGAACCTTTTTAGACAGATGGTTCTTTGGTAGAGGATATAGAACCTTAGGGTTCGATATAGAACCTTGATGTCTTATACAGAACCCTAATGAACCCTTTTTTCTGAGAGTGTAGGTCAAAAAGGATTTGCAAATGATTGTATTCTGTGTTTATTCACGTTTTACACAATGTCCCAAATTCATTGGAATTCGGGTTTGTAAATAAAATAATATTAGCAGAATTTTGTTGATGACTTAGAGACCAGTTTTGCAGCAGGAAGATCTGATGACTGTTAAAGGCTCCTAAACAGACTGGAAGTTGTGCATGTTTGTATAAGCCGATGAATTGCTCACATTTACATAGTTTGTTTTTATAAAACTCAAACCCACAGGGTGAAGCAGTGTACACCTTTACTCTGTTTTTAAACGAGGCCCCCAAGGCTTTTAAAAGCTTGACCACTGAACTCAGCATCTGAATCAGATTGCATTTGTACACTCAGTGATGCTTCTATGACGAAATGATGTGCAATGTGTGTGGTCTAGGCCTTTGGGATCATATGGCAGAGAGTTTGAGAGTGAATCTGTCAAGATGTAGATATAAATACATATTTTCTGACAAGCAGCACAGTGCGAATGTGGGGATCAGGAATTACGAATATCTGCATGTTCCTTCTTTAGCTGTAGATGCGTATGACTGGCTGAAGCCAGCAATTGATATGCACAATGGTAACTGGCAGCTCATTCAATGTGCTGCACTAACGCTTATGCCGTTGCATTGAACAAGAAGAATCACTTGGCAGAACTGGATTGAGCCTGTGTCCATGAGAGACAAGCCGTTTCACTGCGGCCGCTCAGCAGATATTAATCTGGATACTGACATGGTGCTATCACAACTGTTAGCTGGTCACTCACTGCTGCAGTGTTTCACTCTTTTCAAGCCAAGAGAGCCGCCCCGTGCGATCGGAACTGCGCCAGCTTCACGGCACATGTATTTTTTTTCCCCAGTTGGCACAGGAGCGAGGGAGTCGGCCAACAGGCTTTTGAACTTGAGGCTGTTTTTTTTTTTTTTTTATTTGGCATCTCCAATCCCACCAGAATCTGGAATGCCCAATTGGTGAACTATGTACAAGTCTTGCTCGTATGCAACCCCTTGTTGCCAATTCAGGAGAGAGGGACGGTCCACGGCTCTCCTCCGAAGTACGTGCTTATCAATACTGCTTCTTTACACTCATTGGTTGAATCCTCGCAAAATCAGAATGAGGGCAGAGGATACCCGGACATGAACAAGCTTAGAGTCTTCCTGACGAGCACCCGGCTGGCCAACAGGAGGCGCTTGAGCAACAAACAAAGCAACCATTTTATATTACCCTTCCAGGCAGACCCTTCCCAATTTGCATCCCTGTAGCGCAATTGCCAATTGTGCGCTACTTCTGAAAAGGCTGCCGACCACTGCCGATTGGTACGACCGGGGCTCGAACCCAGGCTGTGATAGTCACTTCTGCTCCGCAATGCGGTGCTTTAACCGAGTGAGCTATCCGGCAGCTTAAGGCTGTTTTTAATGTGAGGTGTGTGCAGGTAAATGTGGTAGGGCCAGAAAAAAAAAAAAAAAAAAATCCTGTGTTTCCGGTAGTAGGGTCAGTGGGAAGGAATTTTTATTAATTTATTTATTTTAATTTTTTGGGGGGACCTGTAATCAATCCTAACCCCAATCCTCTCCAAAATCTATCCTATCCTGAATGATGCACCGCTCTTAAGAGAAGTACATTTATCATGTTTGATCAGTCTCTTCTTGCAATGGTTTTTTTTTTTTTTTTTTTTTTTAAATTAAAACACAATTGTACACCAGTGGAATTATAATAGGTTTTGCATACTGTAGTAGCCTATTCAAGGTGCAAATAGTTTAAAAAAGAAAAAAAAGGGACTTAGCATTATCTCACAAAGAATTTTAATGTAGGCCTTAAAAAACATATGATAATGTAATTTGTATTGTCAAATGTAAAACGTTAAAGCGTATAAAACAATAGCAGGTGACGACTGATTCAACAATGAAGATCAATTCAACAATCGAGCACCAAAGGGCTGATACAGGCGCTGAAGTTAAAGAACTGATTTAACTAACATCATCTAATGTAATCCCAACAAATTATGCTGGCCGAGCATTAAATGCAGAACACTAGATGCAGATGTGGATTCATCTTGGGCCAGTGCTCACACACAGCTTTCACCATGCAGTAGACCTCAGGGCTGAAAAAAAAATCAGGAATACATGAAAGATAAAATATTGGTGTACGCTGCCTCGTTATTAATCCTCTGCCACAAGCCAGCAAGCAAGAGCTTGCTATTCACTGTCTGCCTACTTTTTCTGGGGAAAAACAGTTGGCAACGATTGACTGCAATGAATCCACTTTCATGGTTTGTCCCCATAAGTAAAAGTGTGTGTCACAGTCATATCGAAGTAACTGAGGCTTATAATGGCTGCGGACAGTTCGATAGATTGTTACACGTTTCATACTTTGACGAAAAACATACAGTTTTTGTCTTATTAACCGTCGAAAGCAGCTCTCTCCCCATTCATTTTAATACTGGCCAGGTTTTGTTATCCCAAAATAACTGCTCAGGAGAGTTGCCAAAACAGACTTTAGTTATAGTAAATATCTGTACCTCTAGAAAGCTTCTTGTCCAGTCAGAATGCTCAGCTGGAACTAACTGCTGTATAATGTCACTCATACACTATATACACTTCCCAATGTCACACAGTTCAGGTCACCTACAGTTGGGCAGTGATACTATTCTTGTTTTTTGGCACTGTATTCCAGCTCATTGGATTTGAAAACAAGGAATGAGTTTGAAGTATAAACTGTGTTTCGAGTGGACAACACCCAAATTTCATGATCCGCACTGGAATTTCAGGCCCTCATTAAAAAAACCCTGACAGACTGAGATGCATCTGGTAATGTACTGCCTCCATACTTCACAGGACTTTATATGCTCGTCCAACCAGCAACAGGCCATGTAAATTCAGCATTACCTGCAACTGAAAAAGATCAATGTTTTCCATCTTGCTGGTTGTTGCTTTGGCTGTAGTAATTGCCTGTGATTCAGTGCTGTTTTTGGCCTGCTGTAAATGTGGGGTTTTCAGTGGGCTAGAGGTGGGATGTGAACTGCGGGCAGTTTGTCACTGACCAAATAAGTGCTCTTTAAGATTACAGAAGGTGGCTCATTTGTTGATCATTATGCTGATTGGATTTTTCAGCTGTAATTAACAGGCAATCCAAATGCACCGTTTGAATTGCCCATTTGGGCAAGAAAATAGTTGAGAAAAGGCTGGCTGAACTGCTGCATGATGGGAATTTTAAAAGGGAAAGTGTGTCTCTCTCAAAGACACTGTTATATTCACTGGCCGTCCACATCCCCGGCGGCATGTGCGGGCTCTCGGAATATAAATATGTCTTCCACACTGCGCACTCGTCCCTCTGGAGAGGGTCCCTCTTGTCACCATCAATAGAAGCACAGACAGAGGGGAAGAGACTGAGGTCCCGCTCTGGCTCTTCAGAGGACCTCTGAAAGACTCACACAGAGCACAGTCCACTCTCTGGAGCACTGCAGCATTGTGTTTCCTACACAGCGGCCACGGACAAAGTCTTGTCGTCCAGGAAAAGCCTTCAGGAAAATCATGAGAGTCACTCACTCAGTATTCTGAGTTTTACAGCTCGGATCTCAGATGAAAACATGGTCAAAAGGAGCTGACTTACTAAAGGCTGCTGCCGGGGATTGTGGGTAAGAGTTTGACAAGGCTGTTATCTCAGCTTCTATCACGTATTTGTCTGGTGTGTTTGGACTGGACACTGCACAGCCAGCAGCTGAACAAAAAAAACAATGGGTTTGTTTATTTTCCACAGGGCAGACAGATAGGTCAGCCAATGCAAATAAACACACTCACATTGCAACACACACACACACACACACACACACACACACAATTTGAGGATGAACATGACCAGTACTCATTTTTTCTTTCATACATCTGTGCCTGAGCTTGATAACACGTCTTCATCTCCATTCCCTGCTGCTGTCCTTCACAGCGCATGATATTTACAGGATCATTCGGCTTGTGTTACCCACTGATGCCCAGCCTGGTCAGCAGTACAATCACAGCTCCCTGGTCATATTAACACACAGCTGAAACACTGAGAGAAGCACCCAGCACCCCGAGGGGTTCCCCCAAACACACAGCACCCTGAGGGGTTCCCCCAAACACACAGCACCCTGAGCGGTTCCCCCAAACACACAGCACCCCGAGGGGTTCCCCCAAACACACAGCACCCCGAGGGGTTCCCCCAAACACACAGCACCCTGAGCGGTTCCCCCAAACACACAGCACCCAAACAGTGTCTGAACAGTACCTGCGCGTTAAGATTTGTTTCTTTTAAACTTTCCTCTGGCCTGCAAGATAAAAGTTTGTTCAAAAATTTGCTTCAGGAATTTCTCAAGAAAAGAAAATGTGACTTTAATTTCCCAAAATAAAAGATTATTATTAGATTGCATTACTATTTATGTCATGTGATTTTTTTATTTTTATTTGATTTTTCAGTTAGATTATAAAGCTTCATTTTCAAAAGTTATTTATTCAGTGTACACACCTGTCAGCTCATCTTTAGGAACCACGGTAATATGCTAATTAAACATGAGGAACCACTTCTATCACACGCATGACAAATGCTAGCATGAGGAATGTAATGGAGAGCAATGCAGGTTTTATGTCATTTATGTACATTTTACATCATTAAAAGGCATTTTCTTACCTTTTAACTATAACCAACCTTAGAATTTAAGTAGAATGGTTTTTATTGCAAAAATTTTCCAAAATTTAAATTTGATTTTTAATTATTGATTTTTAGATATTTTGTATGCAGAAGTTGATGAAAAAACTAGAAACTAGACATTTATGGAAATTGACTGTTGCAAAGTTGGGGTTGCCCAGTTTAGGGAAAGAAAAGGCCTTGAGCAATATTTCTGGCATTGAAAGATTTTGAGGCTCAGTGCTTTTCATTACACTGGTCAAAACAGGAGGAATTTCATTTTCTTTCATGCAAGCATCATATATTTTATTTATATTCTTCTACACTGTCAAACCTTAAGCCAGTGGTAATTTAATTGTGACTGATCAACTATTTTCACCATTAGTGACGCAAATATTTGTAAATTGAATGTTGTTACATTAGTTTAGAGAAAATGCACAAATAAAATGTAAGACAATTATTCACTGTGCTGACCCTTCAGTATTAATTAATAAAAATAAAATATTTGACAAATTTTTGAATGGCAACAGGTAGTCTACATTTAAAAACTGGGATGATTAATAAGTGCAAAAATAAAATAAAAAAATTCAAGATTTTCCTGTGGTAGTGTAACACTCGCAGGTGTTATTGTGACCTCTGAACTCTCCGTCAGTCTGTTCCAGACCTGCACACATTCTGCATTTGCTGCACTTGGGCTGGGTAATTAGAGTGTGCTCAGCAAAAAAAAAAAAAAAAAAAAAAAAAAAAAAGGTTGGGTTAAATTCAATACCAATACTCCAACTCTCTGTTGGGCCTCCAGTGAACAAACTCTCTGCCCTGGGCTGTGAGTTGGCATGAAATGACCAGACTGTGATCTCGGGAAATACTGCATGAAATGCTGCAGTTAGTCTGTGTACATTTACCAGACCAAGCACAGACAGGAAAATTGGGCCCATAGTGTGTCAATGCCAACTAATAGTTTGCAAACATAAATCTTTAAAAGCTTATTTGAGATCTGCTCATCTATAACTGTTCTGACATGAGCATATTAAAGAACTGAATAAAAAGAAAACAGTGGAAGGATTGCTGTGCCTCTTTCTCTGAATCTATTCTATTGTCACAGTCTAACCTCACAGTCAGCTATTTGATAAAGTCTTCTGTCCTGCAGTGAGGGTGATATACTGAGGCCAAACAGGTTAATGAGGTTATGAGTGCTGGTGTGGAATCAGCCACTGAAAAGACAGCATTTATAAAAAGCTTGGCTTCTATCTCTGGCACATTTGAAAAACTGAAAGGGCAAGGATTGTATCCCAAAAATGTTTTCAGCTTAACTCTGGAGTCACAAAGCTCCTGTTCAGTTTATTAAAAAAAAGGTTCAAACTGATTTACTGCATGCCAGCTTCCTCCAATAACCTTTCTATCGTGCTTTTGTATTCAACAAGCATTCAAATATTGAAGATTATCAATATTTTACAGGATTTGTGTACCGGTATGAAATCATTACATGCATTTCCAAAGTATGTAATTTCAAAATCATTATTCCATTACTGTTAGTCTTATAAAAACACACAGCTCTGAATTCTCGCTGAAATTAGTGGATTTTTCCCTTTCTTTTTCAGCGTAAAGGTCATGACAGATGGGTTGAATTGCAATTATGTGGTTAGAATGGGAATGTGTGTCTCTTGTATTCTTTATGAGATTTTTAGAAATGTCAACACCCTGAATGTGAATGACTTACACAACAAGCTCAGGTTCTCATATAACCTGAAGGACCAGCATAGGCCTGCTGCAGAATTATCTGTGTGGTTTAAATCCTCCATGAAGCATATACACTCTAATGCTGAAAATGAAAATTTATACTTTCTCTGAATTTACTTCTTTAAATAGTTATTACCCAATTGGTTGAGTTAGTTACGAACCCTCCGAAAAAAAAGAAAGAAAACAGTCAGCAGCACTCAGATGACCTGTAACACATCATGTGATGGTGCGAATTCCCCAGACGTCACCTGATCAAGCAGGAAGCAGGTCTGAACCACATATAATGAGTTTCCCTCAGAGAAACTGACCTCACAAGATTCATGATAAAGCATATATTCCTCCATAATAATGAACAAGTGGTGTTGGTTTGTTGAGAAGTCATTAATATAAATACCTGTGGCAGTGAAGAAGATTCGGGTCTGTGGAAGATGTGGTTTTTTGGATGAAATATTTAACCACGGTCCTGACTCTCTCTGGTCATTAAAGGTCTCATCGCACTCACTGTGAGGCACAGGAGATTATCTCATGTCCTGGCTAAATTCTAAAATAAATAAATAAATAAATAAATAATAAAAAATAAAATAAAAAAACAAATTAAAAAAACCCCTAAGGCCTACATTAAAAGAATATTAAAGGCCTAAAAGAGTTAATTACTGCTCACTTACACCACTGTCCTTTTGTTACCATTTTCAGCGTGATCAACATCATACTCTGAGATGTGTGCAGGGACGGGGACATTGTCCTTAGCCTCTTATTTCATTGAAAAATCGAGGTGCAAAAACACTCAGGAAAGTTATTGCAACATCACAAATGGACATTTGTTTACTGAGTGCAAAAGCAGAATTAAAGTGGATCATAATTCAACTATTTTAGGAGAGAAGACTTTGTGAGATGTTGTAGCTCACATCTGGTTGTTCCTTAAATTTAGATTTTTTTTTTTTTCCAAATTAAATATTCTCCTGTACATCTATCAGGCTAGGTTAGGTGGTGAAGCCTGTTACAAATATATAGTGCATACACAGTACCTATATATGCTGTACAGACAGCAAGCTTTTTCCAAATGGTACTGCAGCAAAGACACAGGAGAACATGAACGGCCAACAGAGGACCTTGTGTTCTTCTACTTGTATGAAATCTGCTACAGGCTGCAGGAAGGAATACAGTGTGATGTCACTGCAAGATCAATGATCAGCAGCTGTGATTGATGAGGGGGGACTGATTGCTTTGAATGGCGTCTGTAATTTTACTGATGCACGGCACATGCAGCTCTACATGCAACTGTTCCAGGATAAATTGGGGGGGGGGAGGTTGTGTAGCTTCTCATGAGGTTCACACATTGAAGGAAGGGGATTTCACTATGAACTAAACCCCTTAATTTAACCCCTTTAAAATGCCTTACTTAAATTTTAAGGAAATTAAGGTCAAAGTCCTTTTTAAGTAGAAATGTGCATGATTCACAGGTGATTAAGGGGTAAATAGTCCCCTTAATTTTTTAGATTTACTCCTTGAACTTACAAAGAAGAGAGGAAACCCCTGATTGAACATCTGAAATATATAGGTTTCTCACTCACACCTTAAATGACATTTTAAGGCAAAAATAGAGGGTCTATGCCAGAAATTAAGGGCCACTTGATTCAAATTAAGCAATTTTGTGAATTTTCAGGGGTAAATTAAGGTAAGTTTAATTATATTTGAAGTACATTGCGCTAAGTTGTGTTTCCCTGATGAATTTTACCTAAAATGACAGTATCCTCTTGTGATCACGCACAGGTCCCTCAGGATGATTGGGGCGGTTACCCAGGGATCACCAAAGACGAGGAGATCCCCTGTCGCCGGATGAGGAGCGGCAGCTACATCAAAGCCATGGGAGATGACGACAGTGGAGAGTCTGACTCCAGCCCCAAGTCCTCGCCCCAAAAGACCATCCGCCCCGATGCCCTTGTAAAGTCTGTCATACAGAGACCCCTCATAGACCCCCAGAGGTAGGCCTGTATGCAGCTCTAAACTCTACTGAGGGAGAGGGGGGCTAATGTGCTGATCTGCTATTCTGTGTAAATCTTATGCTTTTACCCAGTACTCAAACAATGTAATAGTGCACCCTTCTCATATTGTCACTACATAGGAAATTGTGCACTTTGATGGATACGGGCAGATGCACATGATCATATGCGTGTATTTTTTTTAATTACATTTTTTAACTTAACCTGGTGAAACCCACCAAAGCTCCAGAGCATCAGACAAAAAAAAAAAAATAAATAAATGAAAAATGCTTCCTGTTTGAGCTGCTGTAGTGGAGCTTGCGTTTTAGCCAAATACCACGTGAGCACTGTGTCAGAGACTAAGGGATGTCGCCTCTGACGTGGCCTTATACATGCATTTTGGCCATAAAGTTTGCCTGTTGGAAACTGTAATTTGGGATCATCAAAAAAAAGGGTTCACTTTAAAGGGTTAAATTTTCTTTATGTGAGCAGAGAGGTGCACTTTACTGTAAAGGAATAACCCAACCCATGCTGCTCTGGTTTTTTCAGCATGAATGTATATAACCAATGAAACATACTTGCCTCCTGTACAAGCACTTGTTCCAGTGCTGTTGAGGGTATTGCACTTGTTGCAAACTTTAGCTAACATCCAACTAACTTTGAATTTTGTCACTTTGCTGTTATTGTTGATTCATTCTGATTATGAGTTACAGATCCATTACAGACATTATTAGTAAGTTAGTATTCAGTGTTTGTTAGTACCTGTGTAAGTAAGTCGGTAAAATTAATATCCTGAATGCCTAAAATGTGCAAAACAGTGATTAAATCTCATAGGAGATACTTGGATGAAAAAAAAAACCTGGGGTATTCAATCTTAAAATTTATCTGCCCCCAAGAGCTTGAAATACTAAGTACTAAAGTAGCAAGAAGTTCATAACATGTAACTTCTAACTTCTTGTGTATTAAGGAGGAAAATTTCACCCAAAACTGCATCCAAATCTCTATCAATAACACAATCAGCTACTGCACGATATGCACAATGTTCTGCTTCACAAGCAAACGCTCCTTATCAACCCTAATGACAAGAAACATGCAGTACATGTGCGTCAGGATTCACACTATCAGCCTCCTGACAATATCTCCGCAATTTATGGGTACACCACGGATACATGTCTGTGAAGAAATGTGGCCGATCCATTAAATGGACCTATCTTTAGACCTTCATCTCGAGAGAGTGTACGCTGGCACCTACCAGAACATAGCTCACTTTACTCAAGCTCCCTCAGATCCCTGCAAGGACTTGATTGATGTGAATGAGGGTGAACTCATTTCTTAATGGTAAATGTACTCCAATGCCAAATCAAAGCTGATTTTTTTTTCACCGCTGAATTTTTAAAAAATTGTGTTTGCAGCACATCTATGTGACTAATGGTAAATTTTACTTTTAGATTCATGGAGTGATTTGGCTTTGCAGCAGTACTTGCTCATGAAACCCAGAGGACCTTGTAAGGAAAGGCTCTGTGGCGCCTGTATAACGGGGGTTTGGTTAGAAATACAGTGAGCATGAGGATCTGCTGACCATCCGGCATAAATACAGCTAAGCAGCCGCACTCAGCTTATTTTTACAGCTGGTTATCCAATTTAGTAAAGCCCTCCAAAACACTTTTAGAGTTTCAAAAAAATCTAATTTGAAGTTTAATATAATTTTATGAATGGGGTTAGCAGTATGCCGACTTAAACTACACAGAAGTACAGCTATTAAAAGTATTTACTGCTGCCTCTTCACAGGAGGAAATATGTGAGTTCGAATGCGGCCTGGGGCCTTTCTGTGTGGAGCTTGCATGTTCTCCCCATGTTCATGTGAGTTTACTCTGGGTACTCCGGTTTCCTCCCACAGTCCAGAGACATGCACGTCAGGCTAACTGGAGACTCTAAATTGCCCATAGGTATGAGTGTGAGAGTGAATGGTGTGTGAATGGTGTGCGGCCTGTGATGGATTGATGAGCTGTACAGGGTGTGCCCCTGCCTTTCGCCCAGAGTCAGCTGGGATAGACTCCAGCTCCCCCGTGACCCCAGTGAGGAAGAAGCAGTATCGAGAATGGGTGGATGGATGGATGGATGTATAGATGGGAAATAATATAGTTTCTAAATTATTAGCTGCAAAACATGTGCAAGGTGGTTGTGGATAGCATGCAAGTTGAGTTTTCCTGCTAATTTTAATCAGGGATGCTTGCTGTAAAGGCTGTGTTCACATTTGTTACTCAGCAAGGTCTTTACAATTATTTGGATTATTTGAATCTTTATCAGGATCAGAAATTTGTAAATACTTATGCATGTTCGTGATTCTAGATGGCTCAGGTGATGCAGTGAATAGTCCATTAGTGTTCTCTTTCCCCCAGAATGAAGAAGTTCTCACAGCAACCTTTGACTGAAGTCACCATCCCAGTGGGGTTTTCTTTTAAACCTAACTGAGGTGAAATGACTTACATACACCTTGTAATGAGTTCTCAATAACCTGATTGGTTACAGCAGATGCCTTTATTTAAGGTATTTTTACGGCAAGTGTTTGGTTTTTTTTTTTTTTTTTTTTGGTCTTAATTCTGTGGTGAGTGTTAAATTTAGCACACAGTTGCAGTTAATGGCTAGAATCATGTAATGAGTGTTTGGCTTGTGAAGAGAGTCTGATTGATATTCATCCCAATTAGATAAATGAAAATAAAAGTTAACACAGTTATCATGTGTAATTATTTCCCTAATCCCATTTCATGCAGATCTTGTTTTATCAGCAGACCGTGGGAATTAGCCGTAATCTAATGAGACAATGATCAAAGCTCATCTGAAACAGACTGCTGGTCAGTGGCAGCATCATTCGCCACAGAAATTAATCTCATTCAGGTTGACTCAGTCCTAATAATTTTTCTAATTCCAGCTAAGGACAGATGTACCGTAGAATATCCAGCAGAGGCCTGCAGCATGTAGATTATCTGCTCCACCTGATCACCGCTGCTGCCGACAGCAGAACATTAAATAAGGAAGAGATGCTGGTAAAGAGCAGCTCCATTTAACCTCCCCCAGAGCAGCTTACTGCATATTCTGGGGATCTTAGAGAACAGGAGAACAGGAAGCCACAAATGAAGACACAATAATTTCTTGGGTGGCTTTTTTTGTCAAAAGACCATCCCAGCCTCTTCTAAAGTTTCCAGTCTCATCCAGCATGAGTTGGTGTGGATGCAGGTTTTTCGCTCAGTACTGGTGCTTCTACTTACCTGAGTCCACATAATAGCGCTGGGTTGATTCAAACCTCTGACCCTTTTAGACACCCCCGTTGGGCACCATATCAGTCCCTGCACTGTGTGGATCACTCTTACTGTGTGATCTAACTCTTCCTGGCTCAACAAGAACAAAATGTGCTGGCAAAAATGCAGCAGAAATATTTCCGTTCCAAGGTAATGTGTTTCTGGAGCAGGATATGTTTGCTTGTGAGTCTAATTAGTTTCCTCAGTGTTGAGCTGAGTGTGACCATCTGCTGACCTCCTCACCGATCTCCCTGCCGTCTCCTCTCGTCTAATGGCTGCCCCTGATCGCTTCTCGCTATCAGGCTTGTTATTCACGAGAGATCCGCACTCCAGCTGTTCTGCTAACATGATAGCACTCCCCCAGCTGCCTCCCCTTGTATGGTAGTTTATTCACCGCCAGCTTTGAAATGAGTCCTGAACTATCCACAACTTTATTTAGTACTTGGAACCTGAACTCATCCATTGTACTAAGGCTTCACACCAACATTCCGAGACTCAGCCAATCAAGCCGACGATTCCTGCTGTGATAAACCTCGCCTGACATAAGTGAAAACCTGTTAGCTGAGATCACCAACTGTGTTAATCTCCGCATGAGATACAGCAGAAAGCAGACTAATCATAGAGGTGAAGGAAAGCATGAAGACTTACCATGTGCGACTGGAACATGATTAATTTATCTATGGCTATCTGACTCCATGCTAATATTTTAATTTCCCCCGTACTTACAACTGTACATATGCACAAGACTGCAAAAGTTGCCCAGTAGTTTTGCTCCATAATGATTGTTATCTACCTGTATAGACGTGGACATGCCTCTCTAGACCCCTGGAACTCTGTGTGGTTCAGGGGTCCAAGTGCAATCATGTCCATGGCTGGCTGCTGGGAGGAGAGGAGATGCCTGATGTAGCAGCTCTGGATGAGTCAGACAGTGAGGATCAGCTGACTGGTGATGCACCCTTAGTGAGCCCATCCCTCTAGGTGTGGGTGTTCTGCTCCGAGTGTGTGAATGTGTCGGTCAGGATCTGCATGGTCTGTTTTGCTAGCCAACATCCAACATGTCAATGGAAGACCTGGTTGCTTGCTCAAAACAACATGCACTCTCAACGGGGAGCAGCTACTGTGCCCGTCAGTACACAGCCTTGGATGTTTAACCCTTAGTGCTCTAAATGCAGCAATTGTCGCTCAGTGATATAAGATATCAAAATCAAAGCCCTTGAAAACCTATCATGTGGCGACTTGTTTAAAAGAGCTCCCGCAGGGGAGCTCTTTTAAACAAGTCGCCATATGATAGGTTTTCAACAGCACTAGAAAATTAAATTTATATTTTTTGAAAAATTTATTTCAGCCCTCAAAGGGTTGATTTTCCAATTGAGTAACTGTCCCCAGTTTGTGATGCAAATCAAGCCTCCACGACTGCTATAAGTTATTTCTAAAATGGTGCACCACTGAAAGTGTGGCACTTAGTGAGCATTAGTGAAACCATAGAGAGACGGTACATTCGGTAGTTATTGACTGACGTAGATTATGACTCGTTAAACACACAGCAGTAAGCACTTTCTCTGCGGCAGGAGTGGGTTGTAAAAAGAGCTTTGTTGCCCTTAAGTGATGTGACTTGGTCTGTTAATACAACTTAAAAGAAAACTTTATCAAGGCATTTTGAAGTAAAAGTGGCATGTTCATACATTTATGTGCATAAAAATCACAATGTACTACAGTGCCGGTTTGGATAAGCAGATATAATATTTTTTAAATGTTTGGCCAGGTGCAACGACCAGAGAGAAAGAGAGCAGCACAGATACAGTACAAACACAGAGAATAATACAGACCAAAGGAAAGTACTAGCGCTTCCAAAGGACATATAATAGTCCGAACCACGGAAGCAACGAGAGAAAGAAAAAGGGAAAAGAAACTCCAATAATTCGAAGATAGAAAGTCAAACAAAACCTGACTAAAGATATCTTCGGGTATAGTGCTTAGCTACAAACAGACACTCTAGCAAAGAGGCGTGGCGAACACCCAGCTTATATATACTATTCAAAAAAAGTAGGGGATATTTTATTTTGAGATCAAAATTTTCACATATACAAAGGGATCCGAAACCATGTTGTATAGTTCCTTTCCAAAGAAATTCATCACCCAAACACATCAATGACACTCTCACGATCTGCACGGGATGCTATTGATGATCAAGGGGGTTGTGCCAAAAATTTGCATGACTCTGAATTGGAAGGTTAGAGCCACTGTAAAGGAAGATTTTGAAGAGAAAGCATCAGATTATCAGTGGTTGAAGTCGTTAATTAAACAGAGACCATCGCCGTCTAACACAGGAGGAGAGGTTCGTGCCCTTGGCATGCTACTGGTTGGCACAAGACAGGTCGTTGTGGCAAGGGCAATGAATGTTTCCCAGTCTGTCATCAGCAGATTATGGTCCAGACATCGTGCTACAGGGTCTGTTCAGGATAGACCACGATCCGGTCGACCAAGGGCAACAACTCAGGCTCAGGACAGATTCATCCGCACTATTGTCTTGAGAAATCGTATGGTAACAGCAAATCAGATAAGGTCTCAACTTCAAAGGGATACTGGCTTGGTAGTGAGTGGCCAGACCATCAGGAATCGTCTGCACAGATTTCACTTACACGCCCGACGTCCTCGTGTCATTCCCTGTTTGAGGGATCGTCACATTAGGGCCAGACTCCAATGGTGTCGTCATCATCAATGCTGGGATAATCGCCGATGGAACAACGTAATGTTCTCAGATGAGTCGAGGTTCACTGTGGACTTCCTTGACAGACACAGGAGGGTTTGGCGCCGACGTAACGAACGCGTTTCCATGACGTTAACGTCATTAGACATGATCCGTATGGGGGTGGATCTGTAATGGTGTGGGGAGGCATCACTGCTGCCGGCAGAACAGACTTGCATGTTGTTGCTGGACGTGTCACAGGGCAGTACTACCGGGACAACATCTTGGCACCCCATGTTGTGCCGTTTGCACGCCGTTATGGCCGCCCGTTTCATTTTCCAAGATGACAATGCCAGATGTCATAGGGCCAGGATCGTTACAGATTACCTCCAGCAGCAGAATATCACCACATTACCATGGCCAGCACTCAGTCTGACCTTTCCCCATCGAGCATGTCTGGGACATGCTTGGACAGCGGCTACACCAACGTCAACAACCTCCTGCCAATGTCCAAGAACTTGCTGCAGCATTGCAACAGGAATGGAATAACGTTCCCCAAAATGACCTGGGACGTCTCGTTAGGAGTATGCCACCCGAATTGAGCTTATCTAGCCAACCGAGGGGTTTTACCCGCTACTGACTCTGTTTCACAATGGTGGTAAATTTGCTGTGTGACCCTGTGTTTGTGTCGACCCTTATTCTGGAGAATCTGTCCTTTACTGACTGTACACAGGGTTTCGAATAAATTGACGAATGTTTCCTTAATGTTTTTATGTCATTTGTTTCCTTCCTGACCTCATGATCTGCATTTCATGGTACTTGTAAATCCAATATCCCCTACTTTTTTTGAATAGTTATATAGAATCTGGGGAAGCGCCGCCCCAGTTCAATCAGCCAGCTGGGTAAAGAATTCGATTGAACAGGAACACGATATCGTCCCGGAACGAGAGCCACAAAGAAAAGTCCAAAACACACGCACAAACATCCAGAACCATGACAGGGCCCACCCCCAAGGGACGGCCCCAGACGTTCCCAAAAAACCCGAGCACGGAACTCTGAAATAAGGGTGGGACCCAAGATACCCCGAGTAAGGACCCAGCACCGCTTCTCAGGACACCAAACCCTCTGGCCAACCTGAAAAGCTGGTGCAAAACGGCGCCTCCCATCAGTGGCAGCCTTCTTTTTATGCTCCACCATGGGGACAAACAAACAGCCAGACGGCTCCCCACCAGAACCAGGGTTGGGCCGCAAGGCCTCCCACACAACAGACTCAGTATCCCACTGTATGGGAGCCACAATCCGAGCTGCCGGAACAACCGGCCCAGAAACGGGATCACGGCCCTAGCAGTCCTAAATCCATGACAAGGCGCCAGGCTTGATGCTCTTGGAGCCGGAGCGATAAGCCAACGCAAAGTCAAAGCGATTGAAAAACAATGCCCACCGCGCCTGCCAGGAATCACGTCGCCTAGTCTGCTGGACACACTGGAGATTCCTGTGATTCATCCAAACCACAAATGGATGTTCAGCCCCCTCCAACCAATGGCGCCACTCTTCTAACGCCAATTTAACAGCTAACAACTCCTGGTCACCAATACTGTAATTCCGTTTAACTGGTGACAACGACCGGGAGAAGTAGGCGCATGGGTGCAACTTATTGTCCCGAAGGGGGCGCTGGGACAAAATGGCACCCACCCCGACCTCCGAAGCGTCAACCTCCACCACAAATGGGAGGGAAGGGTCGGGCAAAACGACAATAGGTTCACAGCTAAGTCGTTTCTTCAACTCCTGAAAAGCAGCCTCCGCTGTTGGAGACCAAGTAAATGACGAGGAGGAATTCCTCTTAGAAAGCGCAATGATAGGGCAGCCACAGCACTAAAATTGCGAATAAACCTCCTTTAAAAATTAGCAAAGCCCAAAAATCGTTTAACCTCCTTAACATTCTGAGGGGCAGGCTAATTCCTAACCGCTGCCACCTTGTCAGGGAATAGTTTGATCCCACAATCGTAATCACGATGCGGAGGCAAAGACAAAGCCCATTGTTTGCCAAAATCCTCCGCGAGATCAACATCATCATCTGACACGTTGGGAGGTAAACCAAGGTTCAGCGCGGCTCCTACACACCAATCTTGTTCAGAACCCGACGCCTCCCCCACGGGTTGAAATTCGGGGCGACTTCCCAGAATCTCACTACAGTGAGACCTACAGTCAGAGCCCCACTGGACGATTAGGTTATTTTGACTGCCCCAAAAGATCTGTGGCCTATGCTTAAGCAACCACGAATGACCTAAAACCACAGGACAAACCGGGGAATTGATTAAGAAAAAACGAATTTTCTCTGAATGACCACCAAAAGGAATAAACATAGTCAAAAAATCAGAGACCTCGGTTATAAGCCCATCTCCCAACGGTCGACCATCCAAAGCTTTGATCGAGTGCAAAAGTGAGAGAGAGCGGATGGGAATGGAATGTTTCTAGCCCACTCCGCATCCATAAAACAATCAACAGCCCCGAATCCAAAAGGCTTTAACCCATAATCTCTTTTTCCCCATAGTCAACTTTACTGAAATATGAGTTTGAACGGGAGATTGGGTCTGTCCCTCTAGCGCCCCCCCCCCACTGCCAGAGGGGCTTCCTGTCTCCCTTTAAGCTCGGGGCAACTTGGACGGATATGTCCCGGTTTGCTACAATGATGACAAATAATTTGTCTGTGAACAGGCTTACGAGCCCGGCTCTCATATGAACCATCAACCTGCATGGGCTCACTAGAACTGGGCATTTCAATGCGCGGAGTTGGGGCTGTACGCCTGTTGCACGGAACATTAAGCTCGTTGCTATCAAGAGCCAATGCAGTACGTTTCTCCTTGTTTCGTTCGCAGATGCGATTATAAACTCGCACTGCAGTACAAACCAACAAATCTAAAGAAACGCAAGGCTCTAATGTAGCCAGAGCGTCCTTAACCTCCTCAGCCAAAGCGTGAACAAACACTGTCATAAGAGGTGCCTCTAGCCAGCCTGTCTCTGTGGCTAAGGAGCGAAACGAGATAGAGAAATCAGCGACGCTATCAGAACCCTGCTTCAAATGCATTAGATGCGTAGCTGCGTCCTGACCATAAACATCCTGATCAAAAACATTAATCATTTCTCTCACGAGAGTTTCCACTGAATTTACTACCGGCAATCTAGCTCGAATAAGTGGCCCCACCCAAGTGAGAGATGTGCCGGTCAACAGTGATAAAATAAACGAAACCCGTGATTCTTCATTCGAGAACTGTGAGGGTTGCGCTTTAAAAAATATTTCGCAATGAGCAATGAAATCTTTACATTTTCCTGCCTCGCCCCCATATCTTGGGGGTAACTGGAGTTTAGGCTCATGGGGAAGGTGTACTGATTGTGCTTGTGAAACACTTTGTGTAATCTGAGCAGACAATGCTCTAATACACTCAGAGAGATTTATTAGAAGACTTTCCTGGGTCTGCATAGCCTGCTCCTGAAGGTGAATTCTCTCTGTCAGCTCCGCCTGCCGACTGTCTAAGCTAGAAAGATCCTGGCCATACGCAGTAAGGACAGACTGCTGGTCAGCGACAATGCTCTCTAACGTATCCGCTGCTGGCGATTCCATGTCTGGCTAGAGTGTTCTGTAATGGCTGGTGGAATACGGAGGCCAGGTGCGACGACCAGAGAGAAAGAGAGTAGCACGGACACAGTACAAACACAGAGAATAATACAGACCGATCGAAAGTACTCGCGCTTCCAAAGCACGTATAATAGTCCGAACCACGGAAGGAACGAGAGAAAGGAAAATGGAAAAGAAACTCCGATAATTAGAAGATAGAAAGTCAAACAAAACCTGACTAAAGATATCTTCGGCTATAGCGCTTAGCTACAAATAGACACTCTAGCAAAGAGGCGTGGCGAACATCCGGCTTATACAGAATCCGGGGAAGCGCCGCCCCAGTTCAATCAGCCAGCTGGGTGAAGAATTCGATTGAACAGGAATACGATATCGTCCCGGGATGAGAGCCACAAAAAAAGTCCAAAACACATGCACAAACATCCAGAACCATGACAATCACATCATGTTGAGGTCACTAAATGTATAATTCCCACAAATGGCAACTCCAACTGAAATAAACCTCTCTCCACATGTGGAGGCTCATCACATCAGGGTCAGGAACTGTAGAATCCCCTCTTAGTCATGAAAAAAGTCAGAGACATCCCAGAAGTGAAGAGACATGAGTCGTTTTACTGAGTTACTGGATCGAAAGCAATTTAAAGGTTGCTAAAACGACCTGACTCCATTTGAAATAATATTTAACCTTCCTTTGCACTAACAGTGGCTGACAGGAGGCTGCATGTGTCCGCTGTAGTGTGACTCTGTTAGAGTTGCAATTTAGTTGATACTGTGTGATCAGTGTGTATGTAGAACTGACAGACCCCAGCTGCATAGTGGACTTCAGTCAACACTTTGATTAAATGAGTGTCATTAATTTAACAGATTTACAAATTCTGGAGTCTGTGTTAAAGAGTCTCCAAGCACCATTACACATTTCCACCTACATTACCGAAGACTATATGAAAAAATTTAAGTCCTGATCCTGCAAATACAGCAGATAGTCGGGCACAATACATCACACGACCAGACAAGTGTCTCTTACCGTATTTCTCTACCTTCACAGCTCAATATGTTTTGTTCCCATTGGTGGACTGACAGGTGACACATCTCAGAAAATACCTGACAAGTGTTTCAGTTTATATTTCATTTTTTTCCCCAAGGTGCACTGTGGTCACTCACTCATTCACTCATGGACATTTAGTGGGGCACATGCGTGTTACGCATCGTGAATCTGCATGGTTTCATGTTTGTTTTTGTTGTCACTCGTTGTAAGTTCATATACAGGAGGGGTTCAAATCATCGGCAGAACTGCCATAAACACCAGCTTTGTGGCAGTCCTGATATACTGTTTTCGTTGAGACTCATTCAGATGCAGATAATTCTGTGGTGATTTTTAGAGTGATACTCCCGTTGTTATCAGCTAATCTTTCACCAGGTTTCAGCCTATCCCTGTCGGAGTGTTTTGACTCGCGGCCAGAGTTCTTTTTCATGTTTGCTGTTTTTAGTGTTTGGCAGATGTTGTTAGAGCTCTTGACTCAGTTCTCCTGCTCACCGTACTGCAGCTGCTGTGTTTGTGGCAGATGCTCCTACGATTCCTGCAGGACCCTTTAGCTCCTCTGAGGCTCAATATCCTCATCTGGCTTCAGAGGCTTAACTATTAAAATCCACTGTCAAAGACCTGTTTATAATCAGACACATGCTGCTGATTAGTGTTAGGATTAGTAGGAATTGCCTGTGTTGATGGTTTCGTAATTGTGCTTTAGAGATCATTTTATTTTTAAGCAATGTTTTTGGGGGTACTTCAAATATTTTGTCCATCCCTGTACACTTGTCTGAGTCAACCAATTTTTTTTTTTTTTTGAACTTTCAAGCCAGGAAAAAACCTGCTTCCACTGCACTGGGCATCCATATCTTCCAAGTTTGGTTCCAAACACGAGCTCTTGAATGCTTTGGCCATAATTAAGATATTTCTAAATTCAGAAGTTGACATGCAAATTATTCCATGAGTGAAAAAATGGGAACTGTTTAATATGGCAATGTTTGTCACAATTTGACTGTAAATGGCAAGTATTCCAGTCTGTCATTGACTTACGGCCAGTTCTCATTAGGCCAATCAATTCACTCTTATTCTTGGACAATTACAGATTTATCTATGTAATTGCACATTTTTGTTTTCTCTTCTTCAAAATGTTTTTTTTTTTAACAGCAACCGACAAAGTCGGTGAAAAATTGCACTTAAAATGCTTTACTTTTCTCATTTGTTGAGGACTTCTGTGGTTTGAGACTTTTAAATAACAGTTTATAAAGCTGAACTGGTTTCTTCAAGAAAATTAGCTTCAATTTTTCAAAGAATGAATTGACTTGCGCTAAACTTTGCAGTGAGGAATGCCCTATGATGGAGCTTTCTCCAACATTTTAATAATATTCATAACCCTTCTCTGATTGAGGCCATGCTTTGTTGCAACTTAAAACCCAAGGTACATCCTGCTGCTGTAATGATTTGTGTATAATCATCCACCTGTGTGCTAGCACAGCCTCTTTTTTCTGCTAGTTTATCACTACTGGTTATAAGGCCATCATTTCACCAGCCACTGTAATTACTTGCTCCAGTAAGTTCTCCATTGCCTTTCAAGTACATTTAGTTCTTCTTTAAGCAATGATTCCAGGCTGACTGGTAGGGAACGGGCGGGTGAGATGTATTCCCAGCAGAGATTTTATCCTGCCATATCTGAGTGTTTCAACTCCCTCTGGGAAGTTTTTCCTCGCTCATTTAATGCAAGCTGTAGCACTCAGTTTCAGTTTCTACGCTAAAAATGCCTGGGAACAAACAAACAAGACGCCAACAGGAAGTGAGCACTGATACCCTGCTCTTGGGCTCACTCACTAAGTTGGCATTTGTGCATTCGTCCTAAGAGCGCTGAAATAAATTTTAAAAATATATACATTTAATTATCTTGTACTGTTGAAAACCTATCATGGGGCAACTTGTTTAGAAGAGCTCCCCTGCGGGAGCTCTTTTAAACAAGTTGCCACATGATAGGTTTTCAACAGCTTTGATTTTGAAATCTTACATCATTGAGCACCAATAGCTGCATTTAGCGTTCTAAGGGTTAATGTATTTGTAGCAGTGGCGATCCGTCGGCAGAAACACAGGGCCAGCAATAACTTCACCTTTCACTGCTTAATGACCCAAACCTCTCACAGTTTACCTCTCCCAATTAGCAACAGTTGCTCAGACTAATTGGTAGAACCGACGAGAGTCTAATTTATTTTTGAAAGCCTTGTTATACATTGCATCACAAAATTATACGGCGTTTTCTTCTGCACATCAATGATGACGTAAAATATTAATATGTCTTTATAATTTCTGCACTCGTGTAGCTCGTGAAACAGCACAGATTTGCGTAAATAAGTTTGCAAGGCTCATTGAACAATAAGCCACGAGAATCCGTTCTATAGTCTGAATGTAGTGACAGCAAAAGGGCGTTATTAGGTACGATGCACAGCTGAGTGATGGCTAAAATAATTACTGTGAAGTCAGCAAAAGTTTCAGATTTTTTGCAATTATGTTTCCATCCTAACGATATTGTATCAATTATATAAATGTTGGCAATAAGCATTCATTTTTTCATTACCATTTCTTATTATGGAAAATGGATTGGTCTTGGTCATTCAGTCGATAAATTGTTTGATTGTTAATCAGGCAAACTTGAATGAGAACAGCAAGTGGACAGTCGAGCGGTAAAGGGTAAGGTTACTGAAACCCGTTTTAACATGTGACCGCACGTCGCTGATTTGTAGAGAGAGCGTGAATGAGCAGGGATAAAGGATATCCAGCAGGAAGACTGGTGCATTTATCCTTCTCCTGTTTGGTGCCTTCATTTTTTTCCTAATGGAGTTCAGCCCACTAATTATTCGAGCATGATGGATCATGGGAGCTTTATCGCAGTATAACTGAGTTATATCACATCTCATGAGTCCTGCACTTCCCTGTCCTTCCATACTGCTGTCCTCCACGATTAAACCGAATGTCCGTTCTCATTAAGCCCCCATCATACTGACGAAACACACGAGTGACCTAATCAGTGAGGGCCAGGGGGTGGATCTTATTATTTTCCAGGTAATAATGTTATTTGTACGATCCAGTCCATGTCCTGTGTTTTTATGGACTTCCTGGATATAACCGGGGGAAAGATTTCATAAGACTGTAGCGTGCCAGGCTGACTGATTTCTGTATGAGCTCCACTTCCGTGTTTTAAATCTCACGCCATCAGCAGGCCTTTGTGCGGCGCTGAATTCTGTAGCTCCTCGCAGCGGGAAATTGACACTCAGTATTTGTGTGGAATTGTTGAAAGAAGCCGGGGGAGCGTTTTGCACCCTGCTGAATAAAGACGGAAGCAGAGAACTGCAATTTCTCACACTGGACACAACAGAGCCTCTTTAAACACACAGGAGCCGGGCAAAGCCAGTAATATTGATAATTCAATTTTCAGAAGTAGCCCAATCAGTGCATGATGGAAGTGGCCCCTAAAATGATGTCAGTGTATTTTTGTGTGCTCGACTGTCCATTAATATCTGCACACATACGGTCTTCGGCAAAAAAATGGGCCGAGTCCAACACGGCAGAACATGAAGCTTTCGACAATCTTAACACTACATCGTTGGTCAGGATATTAGCACAAATTTAAATTTATAAGCCTTGTATGTGAACGTACGGACAGCAATTTACAGAAACAAGAGTTGAAAAATAACATTTGAGAGTTTCTCTTTAGAAAACAGCTTTTCAATTGTGGGAAACAAGCCTTTTTGCAGTATTTTTGCTTCACAGTGAGGCAGTTTCCAGACTTTTCCCCCAAACAGTTCAGTGCAGCAAAAGTTAACGAGAGAATCATGGCATAGAAGCTCTCAGGAGAGCATTTGTTTAATCTTTGCTAATTTTCTGACCAATGATTTGTTGTTCAGACAAGTAAAAACTTTATGCTTTGTCATGTTGGCTGGTCCATTGTGAAGATCATGAGAGGCAGACATGGTGCTGTGACTGTATTTCATACTTCTGATGATTAACACTCATCGATAAAAGAGTCTAAAAATTGAGGTTTAATATCTTTAAGTTATTATACTGTACATTCTAAACCATTTGCCATTAGAAAAATGACACATAATAATATGAATAAAATTTCATGAAAAACCTGTTACTTAAGGATTGTTCATTTAATATTTGCATTTCTAATATACTATAAATGTTCTCTTTCAAGAAATTCTGCTTTAGAATGTGCAAATATATGTTTTGTTCACAAAAATTGGCTGAGAGTCACACAAAGATGTTTTACACTTTGTCTCTGTTGTTTTTCAGCTTGTGGCGCATAGAGAGGAAGAACGGCGATGTGTCGGACTACATCACGAATTTTGCTTCGGACTTGAGGTAAATACGGGTTTCACCTTCTGCCTTTCCGGTGTGGAGCCAGTAAGAAGAGAGTTTAACGCATTCATTATGGACTCTCACATTATTAGTTATTGCCAAAAGACATAATGAATGGATTACTGACATCTGTATCTGATATTCACACTGTACTCCCTTCATTTCTGGTCATTGTGCCAGATATTTTTAGAAGAGCCTGGAAAACCCTTCGACTCTAAGGTGAAAACCTGAAGTCCTGTAGGTCAGGCAGAATGTGAGGGGGAAAGCAGCTCTTACATTGATTTGCAGTTCATATGTTACCTCTGATGGGAAATTGAATCCAGGTCTATGCCCATTAGTCACTGGGTGTTTTTCAGAACAGAAGTCTTGGATCCCCCCTTATACTGCAGTGTAATATGATGACTTATGTTATGTGGCTCTATTCCAGTTCTGTGCATTTCAGCAGAACTCGCGAATTCTGGGGACTAACTGATGGGGCCACTGAAGAGAATACTGAATATTTTTACCTCTGAAGTGTCATTAATACTTGTAAAAAAAATAAAACGGAAAAATACACTGTCATCCCTGCTCATAAACGGGATGTGCTTGCTTCAAGACACTGCGTACTTCTGATTGCTCTTACGTTTTCAAACAGGAACCAAATGGCATCCTCCAGTTTGGAAACAGAATGTACTTGCACATATGCCTATTGAGAAGATAATTTAATTTTAATTAAAATTAAGGGTATAGTTAAAAACCTGCGCTTTATAAACACCGACAGCACAGGTAACGTACTCCAAGGAAGGTGTGCTACAACAATAAATGATTAATGTTCGACCCTCTCATTCGGACCCTGTTGATTCTCTTGGGGACGTTTTCCATACAGCAAGGAAAGCGAGAGTGGCTGATATAAGAGAGGAGAATGACAATATGTTTGTAGGAGAATGAATAGGAGAATAGGATCAGTAATCAGGCCCCCCCTTTCCCCAGTGCTCGTAATAGGAATCGTGTAATGACCGGATGTTGTGAAATAACCATGCTTGTGTCCAGCTGCACAACTGAAAAAGAGCACATGATTTATTGCTTTATTTACATTGTCCGACTATTGGTCTGAAGTTTTGCAGCAAATGTGATTGTAAGTAAAAATAAATGGGCAGGGATATTGTCGCCGATTCAGTCAGGCACAGAATAATTGGCACTCCTGACGGAAATGGAGAAAAAAGACTTCTCATTATAAGAGACAGTTACCATGGAGTCCATTCCTCCACGCAGAGATTTTAAAGATCATTCAACCAGAGATGGCAATTATAGAACATGCATGTTGCATTTAAACATCGACTCTGATGTGGGATATTTCTGTGTGTTTACAATTATTGACCTGCCGGACGATCCACTAACCACCGAGTCAGACTTTGAGCAGAGACAATTGGAATATTTGCCTAAAGTTCTGGCAATTTTGGAAAATAAATGGAATTTATTGTACCACTGATCATAGTTAAATAATAAAAAAAATCCCCAAACATCAGTTACCCAGCACTGGATTAAAGATATTATGGTCTTCTCGCTGTGCCAGCTCCCGCTGCTGCATCTGAACAAACAATTTAAATTTGACTTCATCTGACCATAGTTCTCATTTCAAATCATCGTTCCAATGGCAGTTTGGCAAAATCAGATGCTTGGCTCTGTTTCTTGTTCTCAGCATTTATTGTTCCTGGCATTTAGCGTAATCCTTATCATTGTGTTTAACAAGTGTTTTACTGTAGAGGCAGAATGTAATGTCTATTTTTTGAGACTCGGTGACCCAATGATTTCCATTCAACTTTATACTTTAGTATTTTTAATTTTTTTGTTAATGATAGCACACTTTAACTTTTTTAGGTGTTAAGCCGCTTTCACACTGGATGAAAAGAATTTTTTACGACAGATTACATTCAAAGTCAATGCAAAGACGCGAATACCGCAGAAACGCGTATTCGCGTCTTTGCATTGACTTTTGAATGTAATCTGTCGTCTTAAATTTGTTTCAAGGTCCGTGTGAAAGCAGCTTTAGAGTTTTAAACTTTGAGTACACAACAAGTTGACATCTAAGTTTCATTTCGTGCTGCAGCGATACTGTGAAATATTTGACAAAAACTTACGAGCTTATTTTCCGGTCTGTATCCTCAATGCTCCCTCCTCCCCCCCCCCTCCCAGGCCCCCCCCCCGGGCAGAAGACCCCCCCTCACAGACCCAGGATCTGCTGAAGGTTTTTTTCTCTCTCCGTGAGAGTTTTCTCTCCTCCAATAAGGGAGATTTCCCTTGCCACTATCGTCTCTGGCATACCCTTGGCAATCTCTTGTTATTAGTCGGACATCTGTAAAGCACGTTGTTATAAGTGCCGTACAATTAAAATTGAATTCAATTGAACTAGAACATTTGGAGCTCCAGTATGTTCCTCCCCCAATATTACGATTCAGACATGCTTAGACTGGAACACCTCGGCAAGTTTGCAACCCCCTGGTAGTTTGTGTAAAGAATGTAACTACCATCAGTTTCATGACTGTCATTCAGTCCTCTGAGCACAACTGCACACTGGATTAACTTCAGTTTTGACCTGCGACATGACGCATAACACGCCAAGCAGTTACAGGGATCTCATACCACTGGATGAGTGGGAAATAAAAAAGCACAGGTTCATGTGGTGTAAAGGCACAGTGCAAGAGATATGGAAAAAAGGTATTGGTGACATTGGAGTGTAAAGCTTGGTTATTCTGGTGCACATGGTACAGCTGATGTGCACAGGGGTCAGCTATGTCAGTGAAGCATCACAGATGCGCCCGTCAACATGAGGCAGATTATCGGGCACTTCAATTGTTCACAGCTGACTTGCTCGTGCTGAGAAGATGTCCAGATGGAAATGCAAATGACACCAAAGTGCCTGAATCAAGATGTACAAGTGAGATGGAACAGCACGTGTCACATGATTGAGAGTCTTCTGGAACAGAAACGGCCCTGATACCCCTCCTCACTCGACACTTCTCCATTAGCGTCCTCCACAGCTACGCTCATGTCGAGGGAGTGAGCACTAATGCAGAAATCTGCCATCACCTCAGAGCTCTTTGAAGAGCTGAGGGAGCAGGTGGGCACCCAGTCTGCATCAACAGCAGATGTAACCCCGGCGATGACGGTCCTGAGACGTCTCCTCACTCGAGAGAGGGACAGTAACTGTGGGATCAAGACTATGATGAGCACTTTTCTGGAGGAACTGGAGACGCACTTCAGAAAGACTGACACTGTGCCTCTTTAAACCACTGCAACTATGCTGGAACCAAAATACAAGGACAGACGAGTAAAATAAATCCATCGCGCTTCTTTTCCATTCCAGAGCTCTGAACCGTTCAATATTTCCTTCCATCCATCCATCCATCCATCCATCCACCCATCCATCCATTCTCTATACTGCTTCTTCCTCACTGGGGTTGCAGGGGAGCTGGAGCCTGTCCCAGCTGACTCTGGGCGAAAGGCTGGGACCCACCCTGTACAGCTCGCCAATCCATCACAGGGCGCACACACTATTCACACACCATTCACTCACACACTCATACTTTTGGGCAATTTAGAGTCTCCAGTTAGCCTGACATGCATGTCTCTGGACTGTGGGAGGAAACAGAAGTTCCTGAGGGAAACCCACATGACTCCGTACAGAAAGGCCCCAGCCCAGATTCAAACCCACAACCTTAACTATGTTTTGTTTGCAGGCCAGATATCTGCCATACCATGGAAGGGAAGGGATCTAAGTATTTCTAGCTAGTTGTTACTAATTATTCTTGTTTTTATTTTGTTGGGTTACTCTCAGTGAAGTTCTAAATACACAGTAGCCAATAGCAATGGTAGTTTCATATGTTTTATTTAAAAAAATAAAAAGAAAAAACAAATTACCTTCAATTGAGATGTATCATGAGGTCTGACAACTCAGAGTTGAAGAAGTGCAGGTGTGGTCGGCTCAGGCTGGGACTGTGGACTCAGAGCCAGCAGATGAAGCACCACCTGAAAGTGGACTTGGAAGTGAAGACAGAGTCCAGATACACCTGCAGAACTCCATCACCAACTGTGGAGGTGCAGACCTTCCTTATGGAACAAACAAGACCAAGGCCTGACAGTCCACTGCAATACTGGAACATACATGCAACACTATTTCCCTCTCTGGCTGCCATTTTATGCAGGGGTCTGTCTGCCTCATTCCCAAGTGTTTAAAATTCGAGAGACTTTTCAATGTATCTTCTAACACCATAGGTGAGAAGAGGAACCGTATGTATCTCTGCTGAGGGGGCTGAGATGTTGATATTCTTAATGAAGAACATTCATTTTATTTTGGAATTAAAATACTGTGTGGAACCTCTCTGACCAAGAATTACCACATAAGAATGGCTGCTTTGTTTTGTAAAGGGATTCAGCCCAGTTACTTTTTTTTAATTCTGTAGGCCTTCCTTTTGAATATGAATTAAAATTCTATTTTCATTATCAAAATCTACCATTGATCTATTTTGCTGAATTAAAACTTCATTTTTAAAATCTGTTTCAACCTATTTTGAGTAAACATTTTGATAAATCTTTGATTAATCAAAAAAGTGAGTATTATTACCTCCGCTAACAAAGTTGGGAAAAGTTATGTATTCATCTGTTTATTTGTTAATGTTTGTCCAGACAATATATCTCAAATTTCGCAATCAATTTTGCTGATGTTTTGTGGAAGAGTGGGCCATGGGCCTAAGAAAATTGATTAAATTTTGGGATGGATTCTTAATCAGGGAATCTGTAAACGCCTTGTTCAGTTCTTAGAGAAAAATGTGTTGGCGGGGGTGAGTGCTTTTTGGCTTGGCTTGTTATTTGTTTTTCATAATCATTTTGGAGTAAAAACAAACCCTGGATTAGAATATTGTCTGACCCTCCTCAGGAAAGTGCCTATTTTATTTTGTTAAAGGCCCAATATGTTTCAAGCCAAGATGGTAACATAAACGTAACGTTACTCCACTTCAAAACATTTTTCTTGTGATGCCTCATGACAAGCAGAAAGCTGATGTGTACGGCACATCGTTTGTGCGTTATGAGAAGTCAGTGCTACGTTAGCTACATTACTTGCAGTTAGAACACGGCTCCCTCGAATACTCGATTCAGTTTGGTCTATCAGCATGTCTCGACAGATAACCGCTGGCCAGCTGGTCTGTTGGGCACATCGTTGCTAAGGAAGCTATAGCAATAGCGGCAGAAGAAACTGAAAGTGTACATTGCCAGCTGACAGTGGCATTTCCTCAATATCTGTTACCTTTAGCAACAGAGTGTTCACATCTGTTATTATTCTCTACAAAAATGGGCAACATGAGCTGGCCCCACCCCCTTATCTCAGCCTCTGACCTGCAGCACATCATAAGCGCTGTAAACAGCCGACTTATCATTATCCCTTACATTTTTTTTTTTTGAATGAAATAAGATGAAGTTATATAAAAGTAAAAGAAATATAACCTTACCTCGTCCATGTACATGGTTTCGCTGCTCCTGTTTGAGTCACGTCGGAGAATTAAGCTGTCAGCGGTGCGTGTAAATTGATGAAGACAACAACTCCCATGATTCCACGCGATCCCATTGCGTCATAAAACTCGGCCTCTTGTTATTGTTTGGTTAAGCGCCCTCTAGCGGCAGAGAATTACATATTGGGCCTTTAAGGGATTCAGAGAGGTTTACTTTTTAACTGTTATATCTATATTTTTTTCATGTTATTATGTGACAAACTAGTTCCTGTCCAAAGACGTTGTATTCAAAGTTTAATCAAATTTGATCAATATTTGCGACTGCTAGAGGATACAACTTGTTTAAATGGATGTCTATAGGTGAAGGAAAGTCAAAGGTCAAAAAAGGGCCAATTTCAGAAAACGGTAAAACCTGTCATTTCTGTGTTGAAAAATGTTGTATATTACTTACATACCAAATTTCAGCTCTTTATCAATATTAGAAAAGTCCAAAATGGGCAACTGCAGTTTTTTTCAATCTGACCACCCTGCTATGCCCTGGGTAGTGTATATGCTAAAGACGTTGTTACCAACTTTTTCAGATTTGAGCAATACTTGCGACTGCCAGAGGTTACGGGTTATGGACGACAGATAATTGAGGACAGATGAGAGCGGACAATGTAGTTTACGCCATCTACAGCTGGTCAACAACCTAAAGAAGAAAAAAACACTGCATCTGAAACATAACCATAGATGTATGAAGATAAAAGCATATAATATCCAATGAGCTTAAACTTAACATATGGATAATTAAGTGATTATATTTGGCCTTTTTCTTGATTTTTATCAAGTGTGGCAATAATTCAGCCCCTGACTCAATACAACAAAATTCCTGCCCAGTATTTTATCTTGGGTGACTTTGAAATAGGGGAAAATGGAGAAAGCCATTTCTCCACAGTAGATTCAGTATCAAACTTGTGTACAGCTTGTGCCTTTTTGGAAACACTGTTTGCTAACAAGTGCCTTATTTGCATTCTGTGTCATTACCAGCCATTGATTGCACTCTGCTGCTCTGTGGTAAATCGAATTGCCATTTTGAGAATCTTGTTGAGCGCAGCAAATATTTTCTTCTAGGAAAAGTCCTTTCTTCCCTGGGGGTAAACGATCAAATGTCTTGTTGTGGAGCACAGGAGTCTGTTTATGCTGCCATCTGAGAGCTGTGCGGTTATTTTTCAATCAAAGTTTTATCGCCTACCGTTCACTGCCACAGTTTCAGAGGGAGCAATCAGCAGCTTCATCGTATGACTGCTGTCCTTCTGTCCTTCTGTTAACTGGGACGGATCATTAAACATTATACTTGCAACCCTGCTGTATTTCCACAAACACGTCACTGTGGTGGGGGGATGGGCTAGCCTGCCGATTTCAGAAGGGCAAGAGTGGACTGAAGGGGTTCATCCTTGTTGTCCCGTTCCTCTGTTCAGTCAGAGCTCCCACCTGCAGGCTGCTAGGGACCTGCATCCCAGTGTCACCATCGACCCATCGGTGAACTGCAACTCCCCCAAGTTTCGATCGCGAAACCAGAGCTACATGCGAGCGGTTAGCACCCTGAGCCAGGCCAGCTGTGTGAGCCAGGTGAGGGCAGCGTACATACGGCCTCTGCTGGGGAGAACAGGGTTACGCTGAGTAGAGAAAGAGAAGGAAGGAAATAATGTGAAGTTGCTGGCCAAAAAAAAAATACCAGTTCTTGTGGCTGCAGTAAAATATGAATAAACTTTGCAATTGGTCTGTGTGTGTATCATCAGATGTTGCACATGTGGGAAAATTAGGCCCAATGTTTTGTTTCTGTGTTTTTAATATAGTAAAGGGTGAACAGACTTTTCAAATTGCTGTTTTTTGGTTTTATTTGCATTTTTTACAGCATGCCAACTTTTTCAGCATTTGGGTTGTAGTTCTATACGATGTGCTTTAAAAATATAAAATAAAGGTATGTTATTATTATTGACTAAATTATAATTTTTCAGAAATGGACATCATTGAGTTGTCAGTACGCAATACTTGTGATGAATTTAATTGTAAATTAATATTAATAATGCATGATAATATTATGTTATTGTAGTCAATTAAACAATGATGAATAATGAATACAGTATGAAACTGCTTGTTAAAGAAAAATAGCACATACAGCATACAGACTTAGGAAATCTCTGAGTTCATAACCCATGTTTTGTAACCGTTTTAGGGAACCTGTACAAAAATTTTCACTTCAAAAAGTAAAAATGTACCATCCTTTCTTTCTCTCAGCTGAGTGAAACGACTGCATTCAATGGGCAGTTTGAATCGGTGTGCGAGTCGGTGTTCAGTGAAATGGAGTCGCAAGCTATGGAAGCGCTGGAGCTTCCTGACTGTTTTCGAACCCGGAGCCACAGCTACCTCCGAGCCATCCAGGCTGGCTTCTCCCAAGATGATGACTGTATACCTTCCATAACGTCCTCCACTGTCACCTCCACCATCCGATCTACAACTGGTAACTTTGTGATTCATTAGACTCCACCTTTGAATGCTTATATGGCATACATACAAACTTCTGTATATTTTCTTGTGAGATCTGGGATCTGGAAGGCGTTTTACCGCCCAGATGGCAGTTATAAGGGTTACATACACTAGTGAGAACAGGGTGAATGTCTTTTTCAAGCGAAGTAGCAGGGAGAGTGCCTCGCAGGCAGCAGGGAACGTGGGGATGTGCCGAAGTAATAGTCTGAAATATTTTTGTTTGAATCGAAAAATTCTAAATTTGTGGTATAAAAATAAATCACTCATGAGGCTTTACTGATTAGCTAGGAGTATGATATAGTTTGGATTAAAAAGCTTCCATTGAACCCTCTGACCTGCCAAGTTTTCCTCTCAGCCCTGTCTATCTATCCTTCTTCCTCCGAGTCCCCTAGAGGCTCTCGCTATTACTGGGTCTCTGTTAATCAGCATCAGCCACGTCACTCCCCCAGTGAACCTACTGATCTGCGGCAACTAGCATGAAAAGATTACCCACTCTACGAGCCCCTGTAGTACTGGAGTACCCCTGGCTCACCAAGCATAATTCCTGGGTCGATGGAGCTAACAAGCGCATTCTGAAGAGGAGCACCTACTGAATCCTGCTACTCCTGTTCCTGCTCTTGAGATGGGGACTGGCGACTTGTCTGCTGTTCCTCCCAAATATATGGATCTCAAGAATGCCTGCAGCAAATTCATAGTTCCTCATTATCCGTATGATTATGACAACAACTTACAGCCGGAGACTTCTTGCTGTCCAAGGTCACCTGTTCTCCCTCTCGTGACCTGAGACGGAAGTGATGGAGAAGAATATCCCGGAGTCGTTGGCAGCAGGCATCATATGCCCTTCTCCCACCTCTGCCAGGGCAGGATATTCTTCGTGGGAAAGAAGGATGGTGGTCCTCCACTCTGCATCGATCACAGGGGACTCAAGGCCATCACCGGAAAGAATTGTTCACCGCTGCTTCTCAAGTCAACAACCTTTAAGACACTGCAAGGGGCCACAAAATATTCACTAAACTTGACTTCCATAATGCTTTTCACTTTCTTTCTATCTGAAAGGAGGAAGAGTAGAAGACTGCATTCAACACACCCACTATGCACTATGACTACCTAGTCATGCCCTTTAGGCTCACTAATTCCCCTGTAGTCTTCCAGGTCCTAGTCAATTTTGTCCTCCAGTACATGCTGGGCCAGTTTTTCTACATCTACCTCAAAACAGCTTGAATTTTCTATCTATTATGATTGTTTCACTATTAAAACATGGTCTTAGATTTAAAATACTTGACTCAGTACTAGCATTATAGAATAAGATTCACTGAAGTGTTAGAATAAGATATAGAATATGCATAGCATATTGTTGCACAGTGTGGAAATGTTTGTTTTCTATGGATTTTCAAGGGGTTGATATTTTACTATTATCATGGTGTATTTAGCTTGTTATGGATTAGGTTTTTTTTCCCCCCTGCATTCAAATTGCTTTTTGCTGAGTGTTGATATTTTTGTAGTGAACATAGTATTGACAACAGAATAACATTCGGTGGGCATTTACATTTTCATATGGGTGTTGCAACTTGTAGGCGATTGAATCTTGCTCCTTAACCATTGGCTGTCATGGTTTTTGGTTTCAGGAATCCAGTTTTGTCTCCCATCTCCCTGCGTTGTGGAGCAGGTATCACACCAACTTCCAGGTAAGGTGTTCCCTGTGCTTGGTGTTAGTTGTGCCATGGCCAAATATGAAAACATTACGACCCTGTTTCCAAGTCATGGTCCTTAAGGGCTGAGAACATCCCTAGGAAGTCAAGCATGCAGGGCCAATCAGTAACAATAATTGTTAATTTAAATTTGTTAACATAAATTTTTGGGAAGAAATTTGGATTCAAGGATCAGATTTTGGAATCCGTGCTCTAGGAGTCAAAACTCATAGTATAGAAACCATACACAGTACATTATGACAGCATTCATAAGGTGTAAAGTGTCAGTACAAAGGAAAGTCAGAATGGGAGGAAAAGATAGTGATATTTCAAGGGGAGTGGCTGGAGTGGGCTCATATGGGGTTATTATAAAAGACATTATTTCTTAGGGAAGATCTGTTTCAGGGGCCCCAGTATTTTTTTTTTTTTCTACGTCCTTACCTCTGCACAAGGAATAACTCGCCCAGGCACAGTTATCGTGGATCAGTCAGTTGCATAATAGAACCTTTGGATTAAAAAAAATTTCCTCTTTTTTTACTCAGCAAAGGCTTTTGATTTTTCTTTACTCGGCAAAGCCTTTTGATACAGTTCATCATGATATTTTGATACAATATCTCATTAATGTAGGTTTTTCGGATCAAGCTATTGGTTGGTTTGTTAATTTTCCTGTCTGACAGGACTTGAGCTACCCAGTTTGATGGTCATATTTCTTTTGCGTTATCAGTAGGTAAGGGAGTCCCACAGGGTTCAGTCCTGGGTCCAGCTTTATTAGTCCTGTATATCAACTACTTGGGTCAAAACACTGTCGTATTAATTGGCTATCGCATTCTGCACACTGGCTGAAGAATTGGATTGTTTTTACATATTCTGTATCTGCTGATTGCAGCGTTGGCTTATGACCATTGTTTTTGTTGTAATATTGTTCATTTTCAAACCATACGATCTCCTTCTCATTAACTGCATTTTCTAGCTCTGGTAGATCAGATGCACTGAAACACAGTACAGCTGTATCATATAGATATCTTAAGCTTTGATTTTATTCTGTCCAGTAGATGCTTCTCTCACTGGCTGTTCTTCTCTGATTATCTTCCCTGTGTAAAGGTTTAAAAAAAAAAACTGTGACAGTACACAGTCTTGTCTTACTCCCGAATCTGTAGCAAATTTATCTATTCATACAAAAGTAATCTGTTTCTTATGCATCTTCATTATTATCCATAAATCTTTACCATCTGTTCCAGTTTCTATCAAATATTCAACCATTTTTAATGACCCAATCAAATGCTTTGGTGTTGGCAATAAAGCAAATATAGATGTCTTTCTGCATGTCTATTGCTCTCTCGCAATATATTTTCAGGTAAAATAGTCATTCCCTTGTATACATACCTGATCTAATCCCACACTGTTATTAGCTTACTTCTTGCTCTACTTTAGACATTATTCTCCTCTGTTTTACTTTAAATAATACTTTGATAATATGGCTCACCCAGCTAATTGCTCCAAATTCCATAGAGTTTTGTACTTTAGATTTCTCAGGTAAAGTAACAGAGATTGAAACAGTACATGTTAAATATGCTACAGTTCTCTGGAGTTTACTGTGTTCTCAACACTTCAGGGTGTTAGTTTGGAGAGGGAGCCCTAGACTGTGAGAGAACTGCTGTCTTCATGTCTCTCCAGATACACTTATTCACAACCTTTAAAAAAAGACAAACTGCGTCACCTTTAATTAATAATCCCAGAAAATGCTTGTCAGCTTGCTATCAAGCCTTCGCGGTCTCGTGTCATGTTCTCCCCATACATCACTCTCCTTCAGCGGCCGTGTAATCAGCTTCATTGATTGATGAGGGTGCAGGCGTTTATCCGGAATGTAGATTGGAAACGGGTGCAGAATGTGAAATTGTCTTATTCCCCGTTCCCCCAAGCTAAAGGAAGAGAGAGCCAATCAGAATGAGTGACCTCAGCTTCCAAAGTGCTGCTTTCTGTTGACTGATGTTCAGTTGATGTCGTGACCAAAACAATGGAACATGGTTCTGATAAATAACTTCATTGAATACGTGGCCAAAAGTATGTGGACAAAGCTTGGTCTACGGTCATTTTCATAGTACCAGCTAGGCCAGTTATGACCCTATTTCCAAAAAAAAATAAATAAATAAATAAGGAATGCAATTGGAAATGCAAGTAAAAACAAAAACATCTTTTACAAGCAATAACTTGAAAGCATTTTGTGTGTGCGTGTGTGTGTGTGTGCAAATAAATGCATATTTTGAATTTGATGCCTGAAACACGTTCCAACCAATTTGTGACGGGGCAATATAAGACTCATAAAGTCTTGGAATGCTGTTGTAAAAGGTTGTTAAGATGTTGATTCGGTCTCACAGTCATGCTTGGATACACAAGGGCTGTCCAAAAAAGGCCAGTTATGTACATTAAACCAGGGGTCACGGCATGCCACTGATTACAAAAAAAAAAAAAAAAAACTGCTGGATGAGAAGGATGAGGTTAAAAATCGATACTCAGCGCACCAGATCTTTAATTTTTTAGATGGCGCTACGTTTAAAACCAGCATGCTTTTGTGATGGATATGACTGTATGGGCTTTGGAAAACTTTGGAAAATCTTTGCCAGTAAATACCATACATTATTGCATCCACAATTTAAAGCTGTACCATGCTCTGAGGAAGCTATACGTCAAAAAATTCAAAAAGCTCTGTCGCTGTCTCTGGTCTCGCGTTAATCTGAAATGGACTGATACACTGTGGAATCATGCTGTTGTTGAGCCAGTCAATTTGTCCATGGCAATAATGGACATTGTGGTTTCCTGGCAAAAGAAGAAAAGGAACATCCCGGTTATTACCAACATTGGGTTCAAAAGCCAGTGTCTGGGGGAGTGTCAATGCCCATAGCTTGTGTAATTTGAACATCTGTGTAGATAACATTGATGCTGACGGCCATATAAGCATGTTGAAGCAACATATACTGTCTTCTGGTGGACATCTTTTCAGAGATGCCTCTGCTTATTTTAACAAGACAATGCCAAGTCATGATCTGAAACAGACTACTCTCTAATTGGAGCTTGCAGATGCTAGACTGGCCAAACTGCAGTCCAGATCTGTCTCCCGCTGAAAAAAAAAAATGCAACCCACTGGACCCCATTGCACCTTTAAGTACCTTGAGTTATTTCAGTCTCAAGCCCAAGAGAGTCCATAATTTTGAAACTATTTAAAATGTTTTAAAAATGTAAAATCAAGCCATGAAATTCGTTTTACATACGCTTAAACTTGTTGTCGATGAAGTGGAACCTCAAAATGTGAGTCAAAGATTTTTCACGCGTTCATGTTTGATAAAATAATACACAATTATCTGCTATATAGTGGGCGGGATGTACACTGTGATCACGACCACAGACAGAGAATGTTTTCTGAGAGAGAGAACAAAGAAGACTGAAGGCTGGCGGCAACCTTTCTGCATATAAGTTTGATGCCAATTGTAGTCTGGTCATAATTTATTGCTGTTCAGGTTGAAATACGGGAAATTTTGTATTTTTGATGACGAGATAGATCTGTTTCAGAGACTGTGAAAGTTTACAGAGGAGGAAAGCGACTGGGAGAAATACTGTGGCTCAAACGTTTATGTTGATCTTGAGCTGAAGCTGCTTTCTGACTAATTTGCATATCTCTCATTTAACATTGTAATTGTTCGACATAGCATATACGATATTCATTTTGTATGATTTAAACCAATGTAAATAGACATGGTGTGATTCTATTCTTTGATTTGCTGACTCTAAAAATAGAGGGAGCAGTGTTGTTGATCAAACACATCATGTCTGACATAAATTTGCCGCTAAAGAGCGACTTGTGCTTTTTAATGAGTATAATTGTGTGTCAATTGCCCTTTATTTTTGAGTTAGAGAACTTTGCTGAAAATGAGTGGCAAAAACTCTCATACAAGCTAGAATTCTCAGTAAAGTGCAGGAACATTCTAGATTTCTCCGGGGGTCTAAAGGGTTGAGAAACATAAAATATGTTAATGAAGAGCAGATATGCGAGCGGCTCAAAATGTATATAAAACAAGATAGAGAATAATCCTTCACTGGAACAACCATTTGTCCTTAGTTCCCCAGATGGTTACTGATGGAAAGGTCAGGTGACACGGTGGTAAACGAACCCCTGTTTTAACATTTTGGTCAACCCACTCGCATAGACATAATTAGTGATACAATTAAATGAACAGAATTATTGTAGTGGTATTGAGGTTCTGATACGATCATTCTCTGCATGAATATTTCTGAGTTAGCCGAAAGAAGCAGGGATTAGCAGTATTGATCTTGCAGGACCTGTAATCAGAGCTGCAGGTGGATGCTGGGGGGCCGGTTGAGTGAAATAGCCGCAGCAGTGTAGCTAGCAGGGGGCAGCAGCTGTGTAGAGGAGTCAGTGCTGAATAAGCGGGATTTGCTGGTTTAAACAGGCCGCCATTTTTTTTGGGGGGGGGTTCCACTAAAGTTACATCACATTTATACCAGCCAGCAGCCATACCATTCGCCGGCAGTCATACCTCTATTTGATCTGCTCCAGCTGCATGGCTGAAGCTAAGCAGGTGTGTGCTTGGTCAGTACTTGGATGGGAGACCGCGTGGGAAAACCAAGTTACTGTTGGAAGAGGTGTTGGTGGCCAGTAGGTTGCGATCTTCCCTCTGGTGGAATAATCCCCAATGCCCCAGTGCAGTGACGGGGACACTGTACTGAAGGAGCCGCCGTCTTTCGGATGAGACTTGAAACTGAGATCCTGACTCGCTGTGGTCATTAAAGAACCTATGATACTCTTCGATAAGAGTAGGGGGTTCCCTGGTGTCATGGCTAAAGTCCCAACCTGGTTCTTTCGACCTGCCACCCAATCACCCCCTGATCTAATTGGCTGTGCAAATTGCCCTCTCCAGTGTCACAGCTACCCATTTTTGGGGCAGTATGCAACAACAGCGCCCCCCCAGCACCTACACCCAGTGTTCTCCACTTAATTTTTCAATGACCGGGCGGTACGTGGCATTCTTTTGCAAGCGGGTGCTACACATTTCATTTTGTTGAGTGGGGGGGACACGGTTTACTTTGTTGAGCGGGGGAGAAAGTTCATTTTGTTGAGCGGGGGGTATACTCTTGTCAATATATAATCTTGTATCCTCATCTGCTTGCGGCCAATTGTTTTGGCGCCCCCCTTCACATAGCGCCTCTATGCACTGCATACACTGCAGACCCTCTCCCTCCCCACCTCAACCCCCAGGGCTCCCCTGAAAAATAGATTTCAATCTCAACGGGACTTCCCTGGTTAAATAAGGGTTAAATTAAAAAATATATATATATATATATATATTGGAACCCAAGACGCCATACTTTTATGGACAATGCATTGCATCAAATCGAAAATATCCAGATTTTGTGCATCATTTTATACACATTTCCCTGTAATTCAGCAGGACATATTGGGGATCATTGGAAACCCTGGGATCTCCACTAGAATGTAAAATAGGCCTGAAGTTCCACAGGTTTGAAAACAGCAGCTGGTCCATAGGTTTTATGGAGTCAATGTTTCCCTTGGTAAATCAAACCTGACTTGTTGCAATATACTTCAGCATGATTTTTATTCATAAAGCCGAAATATATTTTACCAACAGAACAAAATTGGTATGCCAAGAAGCGGCAGCTGTTAAATCATTTGGGTCTTAACAACATCGTAGCTGTGAGACCTCGTATCTCTTCTATTAATAAACAAATTTAAACTTGAGATAGAAGGCTTTGTGATGATAGATAAGCCCTTAAAAAATCTAAATCAAACTGAGAACCCTTTATCTCCTGGGTATTCTCTGTGGAGGAGGGTGATAATCTGCACATGAAAGAGGGATTTCTGAAGGAGCTACCTTACGCATCAACAGAGTGCATTTAGAGGGAGCTGTGAGGGGGTTATGTGGTCAGCTCTGTGTCGTTTTACTCTGTAAGTAAATCAAGGAGAAGAAAAGGAACCATTTGCCATTCGGCGTAGCATATGCATTCAAATCATTGCGCTTGTATACTACGATATACAATGTACTCCATATATTCAAAGATGGTGGTATCCTCCATAAGGTGTGAGTGCAAGGCCCCTTAATCTGTATTTAACATGTTAATTCATGTTAATTTTACTCTTTAATCGGCCGCGAATCATGCTAACTTTTACTTAAAAGTTTATAAATTTTGTAGCTGCCGGATAGCTCACTTGGTTAAAGCATCGCACTGCGGAGCAGAAGTGACTATCACGGCGCGGGTTTGAGCCCTGGTCGTACCAGCCAGCAGTGGTCAGCAGCTTTTTCAGAGTAGCGCACAATTGGCCAATGCGCTACAGGGATGCAAATTGGGAAGGGTCTGCCGGGAATGGTAATATACAAATGGTAGCTTTGTTCATTGCTTAAGCGCCTCCTGTTGGCCGGACGGGCGCTCGTCAGGAAGATTCTAAGCCTGTTCATGTTCGGGTATCCTCCGCCCTCGCTCTGAACTTGCGAGGATTCAACCAATGAGTGTATAAGAAGCAGTGGCTGACAGGCGTGTGCTTCGGAGGAGAGCTGCGAACTGTCTTCACTCTCCTGAGTTGGCAGCACGAGGTCGCATATGAGCAAGCCTGGTACATAGTTCACCAATTGGGCATTCCAGATTCAGGTGGGATTGGAGATGCCAAATTAAAAGAAAAAAAAAAAAAAAAGTTTGTAAATTTTCAGAAAGTTAAGGTCAAAGTAAGCCTTTTTAAAGGATTGCATTATGGGGTTCGGTTTGTACTAAGCTGAAAATGCAGTGCCTGCATGCTGCAGAATCACATGATATTTCTTACACTGCGTGATGTTCAGCGCATTCTGTGCTCAGTGTGCTGCTGCAGTGGGCAGTGCTGCTGTAACCCCTGTACCCTCCTGTGGTGAGGGGACACGTTCTCCTCGTGTTCCTGTGGCACTGATGACACTCGTACCCACCACCCCCGCCCACGACCCTGAGCAGCAATAAGCCAGTTACATAATGGATGTTATGCATTTTAATGCTGATCTCACATAAACAACCTTAGCATTAGATGCATATTTTTTGTTAACTTCTCTTGCGATCCCTCCTCTTATTTTATCTTTCAGCAATAACATACACGCCCAGTTATAAAAAGACTCCGCCCCCCGTCCCACCGCGCACCACTTCCAAACCGCTCATCTCCATTACGGCCCAGAGCAGCACCGAATCGACACAGGACGCCTACCAGGAGGGTCGGCACCGCCAGGGGGTGCCGTGGACCCCAGACAGCCTCGGGAGAGGTTTGTACAACTCCACTGACAGCCTGGACAGCGCTAAAGCAGTGACCATAGCCATGGAGATGGCGGCCAACAACCGCCATCCGTCGACAAACAGTGCGGTGCTCACGAGCGACAAGGCGGTCCTGGTGTCCCGGGCTGAGGAGTACCTGCAGACCCCACGATCCTCCATCGGGATTCAGGTGGGTCCAGTCCATTCCCATGCTGCACCACTCTGATTGGCTAAATTTGCAGCAAATGTTGTGACGAACTGGGCAGAAGGGGAGCAAATAACAAGATCAATGATGAGCCACTAGGGGGCGTTTATAATGAGGAGGATGAGGAGAAATGGAAGACGGCTCAGAGAACCCACTGTACCTAATAATTTGCTCACGAGTAATTTAGCTCCCTGGATGGGACATCAGGGAGGATAACTAGAATACAGAGTAAACCGTTAGAGTAACCCCTGAGTCTCAGACAATCCAACCACCACTGAGACAAAACCAGAAACTTCTATGCACAGTATCATCAAAAGGAGTAGCTACAGCTGATCACACTAAGAGAAGGGAAGACAATAAAATAAAATAACAAGACAATAAACCAGGTAACCTCAGAGCTCTTGCAGACTGCCAGAACTAATCAGAACTCTCACCGACTGCCAGAACCAATCAAAGCTCTCGCAGACTGCCAGAACCAATCAGAACTCTCACAGACTGCCAGAACCCATCAGGGCTCTCGCAGACTGCAAGCACCAGTCAGTCAGACATGAGGCTGTGTTAAGTGTGTAATTCAGCAGCATTCTTAACCCTTTCACTCCCAAGGTCCCCTATGGTTTTTAATGTCTCATTGCCCAAGCAGATAGGACAGGAATGGAGGTTTATTTTTTATGTTTTTAGACCCCTTTTCTGTTGTAATATATATTCTTAAAAATGAGGAGATTTCAAGTGTTATGGTATAAAAAAATATTTGCTGTACATATAAAAATCTCCTCTTAGTGGTTGAAGTACAATGGCTAGTATTTCTACTCATATTCCAGAGGTCTGATTGCTTAAAGTGGGTATAGTGGGAGTGAGAGAGTTAACCTAGTAATTAGGGTTCACTTTGCATTGGTTCTTTAGTGATATTAGAAATTGACAGCGATCACGGTAAAGTGGCTGCTTTGCCGCCCCTTCCTCTGACTAACCCCTTGAATGAATGCAATCTTACAGCTGCAGCTGAAAAATGTCAGACCTGCCGCCAAATATAACAGAAAACGTGTCGGCTCCATTCCTTTTTCTTTTTTATTAATCACACTTTTTCCTTGACGTCGCTATTGTTATATAGGTCTGCAGCCTGGCTGCACATCTGTTAGAAATCCGCACATATTTACACTCCGCTGTTGGAAGCTACTAATCTGTAACTGTCAGGCTGTCCCTAAATCTCTCTGCTTCACTCCAAACACTGCATCGCAGACCCATACGCACTGCGCGGCCCCTGGTGCACGGCCAGCACACGGAGAATGATGAATGATGAATTTAAGGGCTTGTGCTTAATGTTGTATTGCAGGCTCTGAGCACATATGGTGTCTCTGTGCACTGAAATTATCGCCCCAGCGACGGGTTTGATTTACACAGTTTTTAATCAGCTTGAAAGCAGCAAACATTCTGGGCGCCAGGAATATGTTGGTATTCAGATGGACTCCAGTGTTGTGGGTAAACTACAGAATGCTTTGATTTGCCAGTGGAATCTAATGTGGCCTGAGAGAATTCAGTATTGGACCTCAGTGAGACCGTGTAGACAGCAGTGTTGTACAATTCTTAGACCATTTTTTCTAACAAATGGGGAAATTGCTGCTGGATTAATACAGTCAAATTAGCACTGTGTCAGCTGCACTTAGCTAATGCGGACTTTAGTACACTTGACTGTATAATTCCCACGGTACAGGCCGCAGTGTGGCGCAGGAAAGAAAAAGTCACGCAAAGCAGAGATGCGTTTATTAACCCATAGATGCATAGGGTACATACATATGCCTTGGACCATTTGTTGGGATTTGGTGCATTTTTGTGTGTGTGTGTGTGTGTGTAGGTGTCGACGGTGGGGGTGGTGTGGTGGGGGTTGCAAGTGGGTGGTCTGTCTGTCCATTATTTTGGGCATTATGCTTGCGGGATGCTCACTGCCATCCAGTATTTTGGACATTATGCCTGCGGAGAGACAGAAATAATGTGAAGTTGAAGAAACCTGGTCATTGATACGCGTGATGATCTGTCTGTGTTCTGGACATTGCTTATTTGAGCTATTTACTCGGCATGAATAATGTCCAATATTTCTGATAGAGCATAGACTCAAATTTATTCCAACAAATACACATGCATTACATAGGTTATGTGTTTTCAGTTGGTGCTGTATAATGTATTTCCATCCCCCAACAGAAAAAAGTCTGATCAAAACTTGAACAATATAAGACTATTTCTGACTTCGTCAACTTACCTCTTACTTGTAGATGCAGCCATTGTGATTGTTTGTGGTAAATCATGTGATAAATCAGAGAGGCACCTATTGAGGAAATTATTATCTGGAAATGTCCAGTAAAATGCACATTTTGTGTTTTCAGGGTATCTATGAGCCCAGAAAAAATAAACCCCACTTAACTTATGTCCAAAATATTGGACAACATGCCACAAAGGGTTAACTAGGCTGGTAGGCTGTGGACTGCCTGTTATATCCCTCCTCAGGACTGTAATGACCTTGTTTTGAGCAAGTACAATGCAGCTAAAACCACAAAAATTCTGGCTCGCATAAACCTGCTCAGCCTTTGTCCGAGTTAATCAAAGTTGCCACTGATCGTATGTCTTTTTATCGCAGCCTGACTTTTCAGTTACCGACAGTAGTCATTGCGAATTGACCCTGTAACACTATTTGTATCATATTTGATGCACAACCCTCTGTGACCTCCATGTCATCCACAGGATTGATACTTTCCTTAAAAACCTGTGCAATGCAATGCAATCTGATACATGTCATCTTTCCCCTGGTGGACTACCCATGCACTGCAGGCAGTAGAGGTTTGTAGAATACAAAATCAAAGATGGCTGCCCCCTTTCACCAACCTAGAGGTTTTTTTTTTTTTTACACGGGAGACTTTGTTAATTTTGACAAATTTACGATAACTTTTATATTGTAACTAATAATTTAATATGAATATTTAACGGATTGTAGCAAATTGTTTTTGGTTCGGTTTGTTTCTGTGTTTGTTTGTGTGTTAACACTTTAGCAGAAAAACTAATGGCCAGATTCACCCCAAATTGGGTTTAGGGATTGCCACTGACCCAGAATAGATGCCTATTGAATTTCGGAAAAGTAGGTTAAAGTATGTGCGAGGGGCGGGGTTTGTTGTGCCTGGCACCACTTGTTTTATAGTAAAATCAAGTTGAAAATGTATGTATCAAATGTGGTACTACAGGTATATAACCCAAAGAGACCCATCAGAGGGCCAGCGGTCTCACCTGACATTACTTTATTTATCAGGCTCATTTTTAAAGCGAACACAAAGATGGTGGTATCCTCTTAAACTAGAAGGCCTAAGGCATTGATTGGTAGCACCCCTATCATGCTTGCTTGTGGGCGAGGGGGCGAAGTAATGCTACAAATGAAGGGTTAGAATGCAAAACCCACAAAGTCCACTCAACCTCTTTTGTTTTAAATTGAGTTTTTTTTACTCAGCATAATATACTGTGGGTTTTGCATTCCAACTCTTCAAATTTGGTCAAAATTTTGGCAAAGGAAAAACTGTCATGGCCATTTTTTTCCTTGTTATGGTTATTGAAGGGTTATCGAATCAGCATGTGGGAGACAATTAGACAAAAAAAAAAGCATTCAATGAACAGAAATTTTCTTGTGGGGAAAAAACTGCTTCTGAAAATTGCTCCCAAAATATACGCCACGGAGGGCAGAGTGTAAACAGATTCTTACTCCAACCAATCACATCACCTGCTAATTTCACTAGTCAGTTGTTTCTTTTCTGTTCAGAGGTGTGTCGGTAAGTGAAATGGCTGTGGATCCTTCAGAGGTTTATTGTTGTTCGTGTTTTTGCTGTGACAGGTGGAAACTGCGACAGATATAGAGCCGCAGAGCAAACGACCCCCTGAGTGTCACTCTATAGGGATTCAAGTGGAAGATGAGAAACGGTATGTGGGGTACAAATCAGATCTGCTATTAAAATAATATGGTTTTACGTACGCATCTATGATGGCCTGGTATTTTTCTATATTATTACTATTTTGTGTATAGGTGACTAAAATCAACATTGGGAATCCTTTTACTGCATGCTTCTGTGACTCATTATAAAGTGATGCTTTGTCTGCAATTGTTACCTAACTGTCATCAGTGCAAGAATGTTTTCTGCATAGATACATATGTTCTGGGAAAAAGTATTGCCCCATCCTGATTGGCCCGCTCGAAGGGGGAGGGGTCTTGTGTTTGGTGACATTTGTTTGTCTGTGTGTCTGTCCGGAGTTTAGGGCAAAATCAGTTGAATGATATTAAACTAAATTTTCATGAAAGTGCACTGATTTAAATTGTCTCCTTTGTGCGGGATATGTTATTCATGGCACCTCTTGAATAAATTAATTTTTTTTAAATTTATTTGCATATTTGTCACACTTTGTTTCATATCATCAAACAGAATTTAATATCAGACGAAGATAACAGCCCTGTGTGAAAAAGTAATTGCCTCGTTAGTAAGTCAATCAAAATATAATTATTAATAATTGGGTTAGACAAGACAGTCAGGCTAAATAACTGCCACCTTCATTACATCTATCCATCACCTGAATCTATCCATCAGTTTTCCAGGAATGTCAAATGGGTTTAAAGGTATCAACAAGCACCACACTGTGCTGCGACTAAAATAAATTTCTGAGGGATAAGTTAATTTTCCGAGCATTTCAGTCTGGAAAGGGTTACACATTTTCGAGGCTGTTGGACTCCAGCAAACCACAGTGAGAGCCATTATTTTTAGAAAATATGAAACAGTGGTAGATCTTTCAGGAGCGGCTGGCCTTACTGTGCACCACAGCAACTCAGCTGGAACATCACAAAAGGACCCCACAATCTAGAACCGCGCTGGTGCTGTCAAAAGTCAAAAGTGAAACGTTTTGGGTCCTGTTACATTTGGGTCCTGTTACATTTGTTGTAAAGCTAACACAGCATTCCAGGATAAGAACATCGTAAAAATAGTCAGACGTGGCGGTAAAGTGATAGAGTGGGAATTCTTTGCTGCGTCAGGATCTGGGTGAGTTGCCAATATTGACAGGGCCATCAATTCTACTTTCTACCAGAAAATCCTCAAGGAGGATCTCTGGGCATCAGTTTGTGACTTAATGCTCAAGCGCAGTTTAGTTATGCCGCAAGACAAGGATCGGAAGCACAGGAGCAAATTCACACAAGGCAGTTCACCCTCAAAAATTCTCCAGTGCTCCACAAATAGCTCCATGGTGATATGAAAAACTGATCTTCTACAATCTGAAGAATTTGGTTGCATGCTCTCCTTCTAAAGGTGGGACAACCAGTTATTAAATTTATACGATTGATTACTTTTTCTGGTTTTTTTTCTTGCTTCCTTGACTTCTCCATGTCACATATTGCATTTTCATGAAGATCTGAAATTTTATAGTGGAGGGATGGTCAACTCTGGTCTTTGAGAGGCACAAGTTGTGATTGTTTTGATTTCACAGAACGATTTAGATGTAAGAAGTTAGGTGAGATACATTAACTATGTGATCAACTCGATTAGGTGCTTAAATCGATCAATCGAGATCAGAATGACAAAAAACCTGCTGACATTGCCGTTCTTACCCACGAGGGATGGTCATCTCTATTTCAGTATAGAAAAAAAATAGAGTAAAATGGGAAGAGGGAACAAATACTTTATCACAACACTGTATGTATATTTAATTTGCATATGTACATACTGTATATGGGCATGTTTCCCCTGTTTGTTTAAACAAGTGGTAAAGATGTGGATACACCACTTTGTGTATATTTCCATATGCATGCAATTGTGGTTATGTGTTTGAGCGTGCTCATGTCCTTGGGTGTGTGTGTGTGTGTGTGTGTGCATGTGTGCCTGCATGGATGTGCCCGTGTGCACATGTATCTCTTGCTTCATAAGCCTGCTAATTTCTCATGAGGAATTGTGTTGGCATAAAGCGGTGGGTCTTATACAATGACATTAAATAGAGACATAGAGTCTGTGAAGTGTCTCTGTGTTGGGTGCGAACAGAAATAGAATATCTCTGTGTTGGGTGTGAACAGAAATAGAATATCTCTGTGCTGGGTGTGAACAGAAATAGAATATCTCTGTGCTGGGTGTGAACAGAAATAGAATATCTCTGTGCTGGGTGTGAACAGAAATAGAATATCTCTGTGCTGGGTGTGAACAGAAATAGAATATCTCTGTGCTGGGTGTGAACAGAAGTAGAATATCTCTGTGCTGGGTGTGAACAGATATAGAATATCTCTGTGCTGGGTGTGAACAGATATAGAATATCTCTGTGTTGGGTGTGAACAGATATAGAATATCTCTGTGCTGGGTGTGAACAGAAGTAGAATATCTCTGTGCTGGGTGTGAACAGAAATAGAATATCTCTGTGCTGGGTGTGAACAGATATAGAATATCTCTGTGCTGGGTGTGAACAGATATAGAATATCTCTGTGTTGGGTGTGAACAGATATAGAATATCTCTGTGCTGGGTGTGAACAGAAGTAGAATATCTCTGTGCTGGGTGTGAACAGAAATAGAATATCTCTGTGCTGGGTGTGAACAGATATAGAATATCTCTGTGCTGGGTGTGAACAGAAATAGAATATCTCTGTGCTGGGTGTGAACAGATATAGAATATCTCTGTGTTTGGTGTGAACAGAAATAGAATATCTCTGTGCTGGGTGTGAACAGAAGTAGAATATCTCTGTGCTGGGTGTGAACAGAAATAGAATATCTCTGTGCTGGGTGTGAACAGATATAGAATATCTCTGTGCTGGGTGTGAACAGAAATAGAATATCTCTGTGCTGGGTGTGAACAGATATAGAATATCTCTGTGCTGGGTGTGAACAGAAATAGAATATCTCTGTGCTGGGTGTGAACAGATATAGAATATCTCTGTGCTGGGTGTGAACAGAAGTAGAATATCTCTGTGCTGGGTGTGAACAGAAATAGAATATCTCTGTGCTGGGTGTGAACAGAAATAGAATATCTCTGTGCTGGGTGTGAACAGAAATAGAATATCTCTGTGCTGGGTGTGAACAGATATAGAATGCACCCCTGTTAACAGCACCTGGGGTCCATGTATCTGAGGCAGCAGGGGGAGCCTAGTGGGAGGTGGTTTGACTGGTAACTGCAGAGTTGCTGGTTCAAATCCCAGTGGGGTTTGGGACTCTGACCTGATCTGGAGAGATGAAGTTGGGAAGAACTCTGCGATTGGGCCCTTGAGCGAGGCCCTTAACCCCAGAACTGCTCCAGGGGCCTTAACCCTGTTTCCTTCTGTCCCTCCTCACCTACAACTATTTAATCTGACATTTCTCCCAGGGCATCCTTAAAAAAAAGAAACGCTCTTCCCTAATTCTGACGATTGCAGCGTGTGTGAATGTGTGTGTTTCCGTGTGTGTGGCCGCGTATATGCGTACTTTCATCTGTGCCTCTCTGCTCCAGACTTGGCCGCTTCAAGCGCTCCAACAGCGTAACGACGGCAGTACAGGCAGACCTGGAGCTGGAGGGCTTCTCCGTCACCACGGAGGACAAGGGCCTGCAGTTCGGCGGCGGCTTCCAGCGACAGCAGCACTCGGAGCCCAGCACGCCGACCCCCTACGGTGCGGTCCGCACCGTCCGCACACAGGGCCTCTTCACCTACCGCGACGATTACCGCACCCCCACTGAGCCGCCCAGCCCCCAGCGCCGCCCCGAGACCTGGCGCCCGGACGAGCCCCCAGAAACCCCCGAGACCGGCCGCGTGTCGCCCGCCCGCCGCGACGGCAGCTGGTTCATGCAGCTGCTCCACACCGAGACCAAGAAGATGGAGGGATGGTGTAAGGAGATGGAGGGAGAGGCGGAGGAGAATGACCTGGAGGAGGACAGTGAGTGCTGGGCAGCGGTTGGGGTGAGAGAGGCTGTAAAGGAACGGTGCAGAGATCTGCGTTACATATTTCAGATGTGCACCACTGTTTTCACATTTTGTTCATGTTAGTCCCCTTTTCACCCCAGTGTGCTGTAATTCCTATTGACGAACAGCAGGGGTCACTAATAATCAATCTGGCATAATTCCTAGATGGAGTGAGTTGCGACAACTCGAGAATAGGAGCCATTTGCTTTCCATTGCGCCTAATTGAGCTATTTCGCACAATGGCAATCATTGGATTTTTTTGGTCTTTTCTTGGAAGGGAAGCATATTAATTTTGGGAGAAAAACGATAAACCAGCCAGCAATGGTAATGACGAGCTTAAAAGGGGAAAATGTTCGGACATGAGAAAAGACAAAACTAATTCACTTTGAGATGATGCCTGATAAAACTATAAAAACAAAATGGCTCCATGACCAGATTTTTCTGGAACCCTATTGTCGCAACTCACTGCATCAAGGAACTCTACACTGTTTACCCAGCCAGGATAAACTGTCCAGTCCTTCTGTGTGATTACATTTAGTGAGCTGGTGGTGCTGGATTTACAGGATAAATCACCCCACGGCCCGGTATATAATCTTAAAACTGCTTCTTGATTACAGCATAATTAATTACCATCATCAAATGCAGTTATGCCTCTCTGATGAAGCTTAGCCTTGTCTCAAAACTTCATGTGATATGTACAATGTACTGCATTAGAGCCACGGGTTTCCGCAGTAATCCTTCAGAGGAGTTCTGGCAGCGGTTTTGTTGGGTTATTGGTAGAATCGGTAGAACCTCTCTCAGGCTAGAAAAAAAAATAGTGTTTGAAAAGGTTATTCCAGCAGATTTTTGGTGATGTTACCCCAGAGACTCTAACCCAGAGTCCCTATCAAACTCTTTCATTCTTCATGCTTTGCAGGGCGATGTGATTGAATTCTCCTTGCAGAATGATGCTCGTATTTTCTAAAACTGTTTTCTTTTTCTCTTTTTTTTACACCTTTGTCTTTCAGTCCTGGGTAAAATTCGAAGCGCAGTTGGAAGTGCACAGCTCCTCATGTCCCAGAAATTCCAGCAGTTTTACTGGCTGTGTCAGCAAAACCTGGTACGCAACCGGGGTCCAGTGTGTGTGTGTTTGTGTGTGAGTATGTGCGCATATGGGTGCATGCCTGTGTGTATGTGTGTGTGCGCGCATATGTGTGTGCATGCGTGTGTGCGTGTGTGTGTGTGCGTGTGTGTGTGTGTGTGTGTGCCACCAATGGCAAATACATTATAGCTCTTGTAGGATTTTTACCCCCCCAAAAAGGCGGTTTTTGGTTCGGTTTGTTTGTGTGTTTGTTTGCATATTTGTTTGTTAACACTTTAGCAGCAAAACTAATGGCCAGATTCACCCCAAATTGGGTTTAGGGATTGCCACTGACCCAGAACAGATAACTGTTGAATTTAGGAAAAGTAGGTCAAAGTTCAACATGTGCAAGGGGCGGGGTTTGTTGTGCCTGGCACCACTTGTTGAAATTCTCTTCCCTCCTTCAATTACAGGCTTGTTTATCTATTGAAGAAATTATCAGTATGTGGGTATAGTTCTGTAACTGTACTTTTAGGGGTTAGTTATTATCAGTATATCGGTATAGTTCTGTAACTGTACTTTTAGGGGTTGGTTATTATCAGTTATGTTATTAGTTCTGTATGTCAGTTATTATATCAGTATAGTTCTGTATCTCTTTACTTTAGGGGTTGGTTATTATCAGTCTGTAAGTTCTGTAACTTTTTTAGGGTTGGTTATTATCAGTATATCGGTATAGTTCTGTAACTGTACTTTTAGGGGTTGGTTATTATCAGTATGTCAGTATAGTTCTGTAACTGTACTTTTAGGGGTTGGTTATTATCAGTATGTCAGTATAGTTCTGTAACTGTACTTTTAGGGGTTGGTTATTATCAGTATGTCAGTATAGTTCTGTAACTGTACTTTTAGGGGTTGGTTATTATCAGTATGTTGGTATAGTTCTGTAACTGTGCTTTTAGGGGTTAGTTATTATCAGTATGTTGGTATAGTTCTGTAACTGTGCTTTTAGGGGTTAGTTATTATCAGTATGTTGGTATAGTTCTGTAACTGTACTTTTAGGGGTTAGTTATTATCAGTATGTCAGTATAGTTCTGTAACTGTAGGGTTCTTATCAGTATGTTGGTATAGTTCTGTAACTGTGCTTTTAGGGGTTAGTTATTATCAGTATGTTGGTATAGTTCTGTAACTGTGCTTTTAGGGGTTAGTTATTATCAGTATGTTGGTATAGTTCTGTAACTGTACTTTTAGGGGTTAGTTATTATCAGTATGTCAGTATAGTTCTGTAACTGTACTTTTAGGGGTTGGTTATTATCAGTATGTTGGTATAGTTCTGTAACTGTGCTTTTAGGGGTTAGTTATTATCAGTATGTCGGTATAGTTCTGTAACTGTACTTTTAGGGGTTGGTTATTATCAGTATGTCAGTATAGTTCTGTAACTGTACTTTTAGGGGTTAGTTATTATCAGTATGTTGGTATAGTTCTGTAACTGTACTTTTAGGGGTTAGTTATTATCAGTATGTCGGTATAGTTCTGTAACTGTACTTTTAGGGGTTGGTTATTATCAGTATGTCGGTATAGTTCTGTAACTGTACTTTTAGGGGTTGGTTATTATCAGCATGTCGGTATAGTTCTGTAACTGTACTTTTAGGGGTTAGTTATTATCAGTATGTTGGTATAGTTCTGTAACTGTACTTTTAGGGGTTGGTTATTATCAGCATGTCGGTATAGTTCTGTAACTGTACTTTTAGGGGTTAGTTATTATCAGTATGTTGGTATAGTTCTGTAACTGTACTTTTAGGGGTTAGTTATTATCAGCATGTCAGTATAGTTCTGTAACTGTACTTTTAGGGGTTAGTTATTATCAGTATGTCAGTATAGTTCTGTAACTGTACTTTTAGGGGTTAGTTATTATCAGTATGTCAGTATAGTTCTGTAACTGTACTTTTAGGGGTTAGTTATTATCAGTATGTCAGTATAGTTCTGTAACTGTACTTTTAGGGGTTAGTTATTATCAGTATGTTGGTGTAGTTTTGTAACTGTACTTTTCAGGGTTGCTAGTTAAGAACACAGATTTGGCTGTCTCTGAAGGCTCTGTTTAGGAAACAGTGCACTGAGGAGAGCTGTAATTTTGTTTGATTGGGCGGTTATTTATTGCCAGGTTTACTCATGCATAAAAAACACCAAAAATAAACCGGGGCGGAGACTCTTTTGGGAAGGCAGTGCTGGATTCAGTCACACTGTGACACATTGCAGGTTCATCTCATGGGATGCTGGGATGAGTTTGGACCCGCTCCCAGCGTAGTGTTCGCGGCGACGCCACCTGCTCATGATGGAGCCACACGAGTCCAATATGAGCAGCGATATCTGCCAGTGTTCTGAGGAGCCGCCTGCCTTACCGGAGGATTCCTGAACTTTCTAAGCATTTGATCCACATACAGATTTCATGATCTTACTGTTTTAGTACACCCGCTCCACCGGATTAGCAAATATTATCATCACCACTGTCTGTCCGTCAGTCTGTCCATAGGTCCGTCAACAAATGATTGTTCTCACTCTACGAACAACAGATTTTGTTGGATTTTTTTCATTTTTGTTTTGTGGGTAAATGGTGATCCCTACTGATTTTGGTAATGATTGGAAAATATGGAGTCAAATAAAATCTCGTCGACAAGGCTGCCATAAGGTTGTATTACCAGGTTTAGCATAGCTATCTCTTGGCATTTTAATGTATGCTCTAACTGAGTGTAAATATCATTGGACCGATACGTACATGTTTCAGCTGAAAGGGTGAAGGCAGATTTAGAGCTGTGTTTCAGTACTAGTAAATAGGGCTATTCCTTCTTAAATAACCCCCTTTCATGAGTATTCATACAGAGTCAGAAAATTTCATATGTACTCAATTTTTAAATTTTCAGAATCAACCCATGTCTGTCTAGAATGGGGTAGTCTGGAGGTTAGCAATGTTGGACAATTATAAGAAGCAATTTTTGCACTTCAATTCATATCGTCTCAATGGCAAAGCTTCTTCAGACAGTGATATCGGTAACAGGCTCTCTCTGCTTGCCAAAATATGAAGGGTAGATAAGTAAGAGTCCATTTACTTCAGCTATATGCTTGGTTTTCCCTGAGGAGGGTTGCCAGTCGACTCCGGCCGTTAGGACATTGCAGCACAGCTAAAAATGGGCTGCAAACAGAGAGGCCTCGGGGACTAAAGACTTGAATTCTCAGTCTCATGAGAGAAAGGCCTGAGCCTTGAGCTAAACTCCCTGGTGAATAATCCAGCTAAAGCCATAAAGCCAGGCTCACATCAAAGGATCATTCAGCTGATTTTGGGCCGGCCTTCCTCCCTTCCCACAATCCTAAGCAAAGCCAGATTTTTTATTTAATGGCTCTGCAGATTAACTTGCCTGAATCTCTTGTGTCATGAGATGTGTTCCGAGTGTATTTAACGTTAATAGATCTAATAAGAAGCCCATCGGAGCCGCACCGATTTCAAGTCAGCAATATTAAGCATTTAATACTTACGGTGCAATATCAGGCGGTGTAGGGTCCAAATCGTTAAGTTAGAGTGCTTTCCACACACCAGAGGACCAACAAACCATGAAATGTACGTTTTTTTTTTTTTTTTTGCTATATGTGGGGTTCCTCACATCTAAACATTGGTTAAGATTTAAAAAATTTGTGGGTGTTGGCCAGGCTTATGCTGGCTTGTGATGTGTTTTCTGCAGTTCTGACTGAAGATACCTGATCTATTGCCAGTTAGTGAGATATGCTGGTAGACTTATGCTAACCATACACTAGAGGACTTTAAAAACCATTTCAATAGACAAAATTCAGATGCCCTCTCGCATCTAAGGACAATTATGAAACATCACAGTCTATTAGGTTTTACAGTGACTCGGGATCTCGCAGAGCGCCCTGATAGGTCGTTTACGATGTTCACATCATTGAACTTTCCTATTTGCATGAGCCAAGATGAAATACGTCTCATAATATCAACGTTTGATTTTATCAGAGCATCGATATGAGAAAAGGGTCGAGATGGACTGAGTTTTATCTCCACATTAGATCTAACCATCGAGATGACAAGTGTGCACAACTTGAGAAAAACTCTCATGATGTTATTCTGACATTGGAAGTTTGTCTGTGACAGAGAAATCGCTTCAGAAGTTATTTGGTAACGGTTGGTATTAGCTGAACTCACTTTGAAGTGCTGAAAATATGTGTGAACGCCGAATTAGACTGGTTTAGCCGGAATTTCCAACAGGGTTACGAGGCACCAGAAACACTACTTTATTTCACCGCTGAGTTTCAGCTGTCATCTACAGTCATCAGTGAAGGCTACTCTCCCCTCATAATCGTTTACGTCTCCGCATGCCCTCCATTTCTGTACTTAAAGCTGCCTGAACTCTATAAAACCCACAGACCCGTATACGAGTCCATCAAACGCAGCTGCTATATTCAAATCTGTGAAACTGCTGGGTTATTTTAAATTCGAATAGAGAATTAGAATCTTCCATTGAATTTAATGCTGTGGCCAGAAGAGCATGGTGTCCTGGATTTGAATATTTCTCAGTGTAAGTGTGATGTAGCGTCAGTGAAGAGCTGCAACCAGCAGATACAGAATAAGTGTGTAAATTGTCCTGTCCTAAAAAAAAAAAAAAAAAAACATTTTTTTTTTTTTTTTTTTCTGACTTTGAACCTACTTAACGGAAAATTTGAGAGAGAAAAAACACAGTTTAAGGGGTTAATGCTGAATAAGTAGCAGGTGTGTTTCTGTCCTAGAGCTGATCATCTCACAAAGGGCTTATAGTGCCACCTAGTGATTGTGGGGTGGAACTCAGTGAAATCATAAAATATCCGTCATGCTCAGTGATTCGTACCAGGTACCCTGTAATACCTACAGTTCTGATAAATTTTGTCACTGTTTATGTTACTGGTCTTGTTTTTGTATGAGGCCTCAGTTACTCTCAAGTCTAAACATTCATCTTAAATACTGTTTGCTGAATGACTGACTTATGGCAAGTCCACATACACAGGAAATATCACTGTTTGCACCTTAATTAAATAAGGCCAGTTCTCTAATAAAAATGAACTCTACCTCTGTAGAACACACTAATGAGGGATTCTGGGGTCTTTGCACCGCTTAGTTAAGTGCGTTTCGCGTGTATTTGCGTCTTTGCATTGACTTTGAATGTAATCTGTCGTGCGAAAAATTTGTGAAAGCAGTTTTACTCTTCACTGCAATTCTCTCTCCTGATAGGACCCCAGTGCCATGCCCCGCCCCACATCACAGGACCTGGCAGGATTCTGGGACCTCCTGCAGCTGTCCATCGAAGACGTCACCTCGAAGTTTGACAAACTGCAGCGCATCAAGAATAACAAGTGGGTGCCCATCGAGAGCCCTGAGAAGAAGGTGTGTACCCCGATAAACACCTGACTCTTCCGTCTGCGCCTGTCCGTCACCAGCCAAACACACTGGGCCAAATCTTCATAGCACATAGTCTATCATGAATTCAGAGTACGGTTCTATGTGCTTACGCAATAAATCAATCTTAATTTCTTCATCCGTTCCTCTTCCAAGTACAAGTCACTTAAAATTGTTTGAATTGTATGTTGTGGCTTGTTTTTGTTTTCTGAAAAGGTTTTTGTTTCTTAATTTTCACTCAGTTGCGTAACAACACATGAAATTGAATCGATGAATTCAATAAGGGCCCAACTTCGTGTTGAAAATGTGTGGAGTTGGGCCCTTGTTGAATTCACCAATTCAATTATCTGAGTTTGAAAAGTCGAGGTGTGAAGTTTTGGTGTGGAGTGAAATTACCAGCTTCAATACGAGGTTGTCAAAACAAAGACAAAGTGCTGAAACTAGACGTGTGCGCTGTGTTCTGGGCTCTGCTCTCAGTTCTCACAGTTCCCACCTCTGGGGTGGCTCAGAGTTCAGACTTCAGAGTACTGTAAGAGTTTCAGTTAGATTTGGGCAGTTAGTAGTCGAATCTGATACACCACATCGCTAATTTTGCACAAACTTTTTTGAACTTAGATGCATGGTGGCAAGTAAGAAAAATATTATTTTCGGTCCTTAACCCTTATACCCTATTAATACCCAATTTCCAGGGTATTTTTACTGCCTTTACTTTGAAGCTGGTCATTATAAAGGCTACACATATAAACTATATGTTGTTTTTTTCAGGACACTCTGGGCTATCTGAATCTGGTGTCATTTGGTGTGCTAGTATGTTCATTTAATTTATATTAATTTGTTTATCAACAAAAAAATATATTGCATATAAAAAAACTTATATTTTTGCATGTTTCTCACCACAGAAAGCTGTCACTAAAGATATCTTTACATATCAGTATAGAGGAGACTGTCTGGAATCTGGCAATATAAGGCCCATGGCAGTGGGATGTTCTGTGACTTAACAGAGTACAAAAACATGTGGTGTGTGCCTGACGGAAATAAGTGCCATTTTTTCCTTTTTACTGAAAAAATTATATGGTATTACTCAGTGATAAAAAAATCAGTTTTAGTTGAAAACTGGATCACGAGTACTTTTTGCAACGAAGACATTTTATATTCTCTCCAGATAAGGATTGGTAAGCTTTGCCGTTCACATTATAAAGCGTCTGATGACTAAAAGTGTAAAGTCGGTTCGGCAGAAAGTCATAATTTTCCATATATTTCTTCTGCATGTATACCCTGATTGCTTCGATGTAGCACGGAGTGCTTGGTATCATTAGAAAGCTGTTTCTGCTCTTTCATTTTTTTTGCGTATATGTCTGTGCGATCGCGGGTTCTTGAGTAATTTAACTTACAGACTAATGTGGTGACAGCACTGTTTGCCAACTGTACTTACAAATTTGAGGTAAATTCATAAATTCTTTTCTCAACATCACACTGGTGCACAGACAAGTGCTGTAACTCGCTGGAAAGCGCTGGCTCAGTTCTTTCCAATGATATGCGTACTATTCCGCTGTGACGTACCGTTCCGGAGAAATTTAACAGAGAAGGAGGTATGTGATTTCAACCGCAAAGTGCGTCTCTCGGTCTCATAGGGTTAATACCCCTTCAGTAATTTTTAGGGTTTCCTAAAGGGTCAGTGTCCATGTAGGCCATTTGAAGAAAATCCCAAATTATGATTTTCAAGTGCAATTTTTTTCAGTATGCCCAAAGCCACCCATGAAGGTAATATCAAATGTGGTTGTGTGGGCTGAAGTATGGTTTTGTGCAGTATGACCCTTTAGGGTAGCTATAGTAATGTATCCATTTATGCAAGTCATGATGGGCGACTCAGGACGCAATTTAAAATTACGCAACAAAAATCAAAACCAAAGTGATTTTCAGTGGCCCCTATGATCTGCTGACTCAGGGACAAATTTTACACAACACCGTAAGTCGAGAGGTCACAGATATGTGATAAGAATGTTCTTAACTGCTCATAAACTGCTGACTGAGAGCAATGGTGATTAAGAATGCTGATTTATTTTGAAGTGGAAACATATTCCAAAATGACCCTTGAAGGGTCAAAGGCCTGGAGCACTTTTCAAAAGAGTTTGTCTGTTATTGGTTTTAAAGATAAAAAAAAACCTACCAAAGCTTGCTTTTGTTCATTTACATCACCTCCTCAGCATATGATTTCTTCAAAATAAAACGCCAGCAGGGCTGGTCGAGACTAAATATAATTCTGGCCAAACAACAAGAGTCCTTGAGACCAGGACCTTCCCTGGAACACAAAGTGTGAGTTTCTTTGAAAACACGGTTTCCCTCAGATCTTTTATCTCTGTGTTTCTCTCCCCTTGATTCTGAAATGGAGAAGCCGCTGCCCCCCGTACCAAAGAAGGCCCTGAGGGGGAAGTCCATGACGCGAGACCGATCGCTTGACCTTCCAGACCGGCACCGGCAGGAGGCTCGGCGCCGGCTCATGGCTGCGAAACGGGCCGCCTCTTTCCGGCAGAACTCCACGAGCGAGAGAGCGGACAGCATTGAGATCTACATCCCCGAGGCCCAAACCCGGCTCTGAGGAGCAGGACCTCTGCAGAGGCGCCGGGACCCTGCTGAGGACACGTGTCCCCACATCGCCAATCTAACACCATCGCCCAAACATGTGGTCTTCTGTTTTTCCTTCCAGGCAGTGAGCGACTGCAGCCCTGATGTAGAGAGAAGATGTTCCACTCCTCCCCTCCTTACAGAGGAATGGACCGAACCGTCCCACACAATGTCCCTTTTATATTAGTTAGAGTTTAATGTAGCAGTTTGTTTGTCATGGAGCTAAAATTGGGGATGCAGGAAGGAGGTGGGTGCTGACGGAGTCCCTCTGCTTTATGCCTGAAGTACTTCCATCCCTGGGAGTGTTAACGTAGCCATTGTGAGTGCGGATGGGGTGAGTTTACCAAAATGCTCCGGGGCTTTCTATCAGAGGCAATCACAAAGTGCAACTTCAGGACCTCCCAGCAGTGGTGGCATTTGACTGACCTTTGGAAAGTCATGTGGTTATTTCCTTGATCTTTGGTAAAGATCAGTCATGACGTCCATTTTACTTTTTTATTGTTTATTCATTATTTTTTTCTTTTTTTATTGATTTATTTTTTTCTCCCAAGAGATCACCCCTTTTCCTCAGTTTCTTGAATTTCCTCTTGTCTGTGATTCTGTAAAACTCGCCCTGACTGTGTGAACCCCACACCAGGGCTCGAGTGCTCCCTTCGACAGGAAATAACGAAACAGTGCCAAATGCTTTAAATACCTCATTCGTGCACACAGTACCATGCCTCACAACTGTGGGACAACTGCTCACTTCAGAAGGGATCACTAAAGGGATCTTACACAGCTACTCTTGGGAAATTCACCATCCCTTGGGCCAGTTCTTCAGCAGTGTAGGAAAGCTGCTAACATTCTGATCAATATCAGAGAATTTAGGCCGAATATACTACAGCCATCCCAATACTGAAGTAATTTGACTGCGTTCACCATCCGACACTTTTGGTGGAAATACTCTTCATAGTATCACTTGCCAAGTTTGAAGCAAAATCATGCTATTAGTGTAGTCAAGTTCTCCCACTGCTCTTCTGTCGCAAAGCAAATGCTGCGATACGCACTATCAGCCTCTTGGTAATCGCCCTTGGTGAAGTAAGACATTACAGATGTTTATATTTCACATCTGATTCTTTGAGATCAGGGAGCAATTTTCATTTTCTTGTTGATTTTGTTTTAATCTGGCTGGCCCTGTACCCAGCCTCGTTCAACTCACTCACATTAGGAGCTCTTCAGCGCAACAGACTTTTCTGAAAGCTAGATGATTATACCATGTTTCATATCACAGAATAATATGTTCTGTGAATTTTATGAGCTATGTTCAGAATAAACTATGACAGTATAATGATATTGGTCAAAAGCTGTCATGGACAGTCATAACTGATTACAGCAGGTCCCATGCAGTACTGATGAGGTTATTTTGCTGTTTATGGTTTTATTTCAAGCAAATTTTTAACCTTTTCAGCGACATTCGCCATTACCTACAGACACAAAAACATGCTATTAATTAAAAACTCCAGTAAATAGCCTGCAATACATGTTTAATATGAGGAGATAACCATTTCAAATTATTCTGTATGTTGGCAAGAAACAAGGTGGCAAAGAGGTCGCAGATTTATCATCAGTCTTTGCTAATATTGTTATATTTTTCCTGAACTTTAACCTGCACTTAAATGCCTTTTTTCCTTTACAAACCATAGTTCCCTGATCAGATAAAATCATCTCACCAGCTCATCAAAAGAAAATTATTTGCAAAAACATTTCATATACATTTGTGAACATATTTTGAATTGTTGATTGAGTAGAAAGCTTAGATTTGTTGAGGGAGTTTGGGAATATTTCAGACTTTATTTCAGCCACTGTATGATGATCGTTAAGTTTGTTTGACTACAGGCCTCTCTGTGCAATAGCAGTGCTGTGGTCTGTGCTGCGATAGGGATATTTTATTGCATTCTGGCTCTGCTGGGCTTGTTTGTTTGAGGCTAAAGCTAGTCCTATGCATCCCATAGTAGTCCCATGATGGAGCAACCAGGTGTGTGTATCGCACAGGTCGACTGAGGTGGTGTTTATACACAGGATATATTAGCTCATTCAGCTGAAGAAAAGTCACAGTGACTGAACAAGCCCGATCTACAGTAGCATTCTGTTGGGAGGATTGGACTGCTCAGTATATTACTCAAGCTAAATAATTAATTCGAGCAGCAAACATGCAAGAATTTAATTTGCTTGGAAATTCTCTTGCTCACATCCGTGCAAAGCATCTGATTACTCTTTGAATATTTAACATATTTATTGAGGAAGAAAGTGGCTTAGTTACATTACACTGGACAAAATTCCCTATAATGCCCTGGAGGTGACAGTGGTGTCATAACTCTAAATCTCACGCACACACACCATTCTGGAGAGTCGCACGTAATACTCGGTTGAGTATGGGATCAAAGCCGCTCTTAAAGGTGGTTGATACAGAAATCCTCAGACTGTGTCTTGACATTTATATGCTTATTTCCTTTAAGTGTAATAGTGTACTTAAACTCGCGCCTGGATTCAATCCTCCTTTTAAGCACACTCTGAGGAGATAAGATTGTCTGAAGTATGCTGAACTTGAAAAACACAAAAAAATGAATGCATTTCCTAATTTTTCCCCCCATAGTTGGTGAAAATTTTCAGATTTTTTCATTGAAAGCTCAAGACAAATTTTAATTGGATGAGTGGTGGCCAATCATGTGCAATGGAGAGCCGAGAGTACACCAGTTTTCTTTCCGACCAACGACTACCCTTACTGATCTCACTGATTAGCACAAATTCAAGGAGAAATGAAATCACTAATTTGTGTAATCAGCTGGAGTAATGATTGGCTGGAATAAAAATGCTTTCAGGATGTGTTTGGGCATTACTGAATTAGATCTTGGCAGTAGCGCCAGAAATAACTCAGTCACTGGGATTATAGGAAGTTAGGAGACATTCAAATAGGCAATTAAAGTCAAGGTTCAGAGCTTAAGATAGCAAAATTATGAATAATAATTTGTTTTCACTGCTTTGATTTTTTTAGTTATTTTATAGTTTATTTTATAATGTTAGGTGTAGATTATTTGGCCCATATTTTGCATTGTCGTAGATACTGTTCTATAATCTAATATTGAAAATGAATTGAACAAAGTGGTGGCATTTGTTTAAGCCGTCATTAACAGTACATTGGCTCAAATAGAACCAAACCTCCACCACTCTCACAGGTAATTCATTCATCGCCGCCCAACCCTTTTGACAACAGGGCCACGGCTGTATTATCATCTCCTGCCCCAAAATTACCAGAGTTAGACACGCCCAGTTTTTACCTGCGATGTCATTAGCGCTTGTGTTTGCCGACTGTGTTTAGATCCTTAAATAGGACCCAGAAAGTCTTATTATCCTAATATTATCCTAATCAACGTTATTCAAAATTACTCTTGGTATTGAGTGAAAAAAGTGGCACTCGGCAGTGAAATAGGCTATAAAAAGCATGCAGCTCAAGCTATTTGCGCAGGTATGCAATTTTGAATAACATTGATTTAAATACAGCAAATAAGCATCCAGATGAATGATTGTCGGCTTACCTAATCGGGGAGAACAAGCAGCACCTGTTAAGTGTGGAGTGCTCTCGGAGTGAACCTTCTGTTAATCATGAAAATGACTGAGAACATGTCAGGACTAATAATTGTTTAAAACGGATGTTTTGTCCACCCCAATTCTCAGTTCTACTGAATTTAGCCCATGATTTCATCGCTGTTAGATTGCATATGGAGAGAAACCGTGTCTTCAGTTGCCAATTACGATAATTGGAAAACGCGTCAATAAAGGAAAATAATTGAGAACTCACCAGGACTATCCTAATTGTCATAAAGGGACGTGTCTGTGCCCCCCCAATTCCCTGTTCTAGCGCCAGGCCTGGGTCCATATTTAAAATTCTGCCCACTCCTTTTTGGCTCAGTTTAACTTTTATTGCAATGCAATCATATTTCTGCACCTTTGAATGACAGAGTTTGTTAGGAACGTCGAGGAAGAGAAGTGTAATGGTGAACATCAGTCTGCATGATTGCCAAAGAGGTGTGAGATTTGATTGGATTTTGAGAAGCCAGATTTGGGCCAGTGGTAGACTGTGATCAGCACTACCCTCAGGGCTGGCCGTTTTCAGTGCACTGGGCTATATATTTATTTAATACACTTTCCTGATAGGGCAACAAAATAATGATAAAATGCAACTTATTTATAGATAATAGGCACTGCTTCATCTACTGTACCTGTTAAATGCTTCATCTGAACTTTTTTCTCATATCTGCTGTGCAAGTAGATTCAAAATTACTTTTTTTGTTATTTTACAAAAAAATATATTGATTGCAGATTTCAAGAGGTGTGTAATCAGTTGCATAACTTTGAATTACTTGATATGAAGTATATGATACACAATGATATACATGTTGTATCCATTATATCTGATGCATAAATTATTTTCATGCTGTGATGAGGTGTGTGTTTTAGTGTAGATAATAGTAATTGAGATTAAATATATTTTAGTGCCTTAAAAAAAGATTTCAATTAAGCCTCAGGAAGCCTTCAATCTGAAATTAAAATCTTAGTTTCAAAGTGGCTAATAGAAGGAAATCTAAAATATTGAAAGAAACCTGACCATCCTTGAAGTGCAGATATAGTGTTTGAACAAAGTATTTAATTTCAAATCAAAGCGCAGGCGAAACCGTCGATGTGTATTTAGTCTGTAGAGCGTAAATGAACAAATAGGCTTCACGGATAATCAAAACATAATTTGAACACATTTTCCTGGAGGTTATTCTTGGTTCCAAAGCAGATGCAGTGCATCTTTGAGCATTAAGGAATGTATGGCACTGCTAGATACCTGCTATGACTTCAAAACATTTATGGATGCATAAAATATCTATGTATTGGGCTTTACACTTTACACAGGCAGCCAAATAGTTTTTGTGACTAAACACAAATTTCCCAAACTTAAAAACACTAACATTTAATGGTTCTGTATTGACTATTCAGATAGTTGACCCTATTTTGTTGGACGCGGCACACAACTGCTACTGTAGCCATAACGTGATTTACAGTAAATTAGGCTGATATGTCCTATTTATAAACTTGCTAACAGTCTGCTATGCGACTGCAGCACAGTATAAAAAAAGTTCAGATGTTATTGTACAGTCAGAAGAGCCATGTATTCATGGGTGCAGTAGAGTTTCAAACTCAGTACAGCCTGTTCCTCTGTATACCTGTTCAGAAGCTCAGAGCAGCTGATGGCTTCTCCATTTTCTACTGAGTTTGTTACAGATTTGCTCCATACATCTCCATATTTGTGGCCCTTTTCAACAAGCCTGAGCATACAGAAGGGCCCTCATTTATGATGCTTCGCTTGGCCTCCAAACAAAACCTGTTTTGTTGGAGTGTATTTTCTTCGCTGGATAAGCAGTAAGCTGAAAGTTAATTAATTGGTTTATTTGAAAGCTAAATTCTCTGTGTATTATGATATTCAGTTCAGTTAATGTCACATTACTGCACTTGCACTTCTCTTGGCAGCCGATTGGTCCATTCCAGTCCACCAGTCCCACGGAGAGAATGAGCCACTTAAGCCTTGATCCCGTATTTTTATATCTAATGAACTGTACAAACATATTCTTTCAACTGTACATACATAAATGTATTTTTTTAATAAAACATACCTTAGGAATGCATAAATATGGCCACTCCCACATCTGTCAGCATTGCACAATCACCTGTCTGCCTTATATCCTCATACTCAGTAACAACCATTAAAAACAATGCATATATGAATTAAATCTAACAACAAGAAATCATGTTTTTCACATTAAAATATAAGGATGGCTAGCAAACAATATTTTCTGCCCCTGACTCCATCAAAAGTGAGGGAGGGACCCATGAATGCTCATAATATTAATTCATTTACATATTCTTTTAAATATTCACCTAGATTTAGTCCATTTCCTGAAAAATGGCTGATGCTGATTCCTTTGTACTTCATAATTTGAGATCCGTTGAAATCAAGAAAAACTACCAGACTGGCTGTTTTCATATTCACTAAGTTTTTCCCTCCGGCATTTTAAAGTTCATGAAAGATGAAAGTTTTTATTAAAAAAGACTGGGATTTTCGGTGGAAAAATCAGCAATTTATCTACATGAAAGACAAGGTAACGACATCTATCATTTATTCAGACAGCACTTAATTGCAGTAACATCAAATTAAAAACAATGACAGATTTAGCAGGTTACTGAATTTGAGGAGAAGAGACCAGGAAGCATCATGTCTTGGGGGGGAATCAAGAGCCAAAGGTGGATTCTGGGGTGAATGTAGGATGGTAACTAGAAGACACCAGGGTCTGTATGAGCTGTTACAGTACCACAGAATGGAGGATATATTGTGTCTGTTATGAGTGGGAGGGAGAAGCGAAGGCGCGAACTAAAAGATGTACAAAGGCAACATTCCAGAGTAGAGTCAGAATTGTTGTATCTAATTTGTGAAAATTATAATTTTTCATTCACAGTCTGAATTGGTGCTACAAAGTCCAATGTTTCATGTCACTTGAAACTGAAACATCAAAATTTGACAAACACAGAAGTAAATTGACTGTGTCTTGGTCTGCTCTGTTATTGAGTAAAATTACTGTCATAGAAAGATGCTTAATGGGTTAGTTGAAACAGCATCCCTACCCTCAAACACTGCCCCCTGACTGCTGCATCATACCTGATTCTGACGCATTTAATAACTGAAAGAAAGAGGGTCCCTTTGTTCCCAGAAGACAGAGCAGTTGCGCTGTGCTTGATCTACTACTGTCCCTTTTATTAGGAGAAAACATGTAAAATATGACCATTTAAAACACATCAAAAACACACTTAAGTGACCCTGCTGTAGAAGCATCTTCACAATAGAGTCATAGGCACTAAAACATTGATATTCCTTATCCCTTCTGGAGCTGATTACTGATAATGGATTCCACTGCGTGTAAATCTGCTCTTCAGTTGCTGCGCAAAATCGTGTGTTTGTCAGTTTGTCAGGAAGCACAACAAATAAATCAAGAGTCACACTTCGTACAATAAACTTAAATGGTTTACTATGGTTTTTCAGCGCTTTCAAACAAAGGCAGAGGTCCTGCTGGCTCTCCAGTTCAGATAGAGAAACTACGAAAAGTCATTTACAACATTTCAAGTGGATTGTATGGGAAACGCTTCGGTGATTTATAACGTGGGGAATATAGGAAAAATAACATTAAAGTAGCTGTCACATGGAATAAGAATGCGTTCGCAAAGTTTGGCGATACAACTTCGCCGAGTTATTTACAAAGTTCGTAATGATATTTGTCTTATGTGGTGTTACTGCGTTTGATGTGTGGTGGGACTTCTACGATGATTGGCAGTAGTTTGCCAAAGTTAATCATAGTTTGCTTGTGCTTTTTGCGACCGTTTTGAATTTTTAAAACTGTCACCATTTTCCTCAGTCTAGTGCTATTCATTGGGTTGTCGCCGTTGTGTCGCCGTTGCATGGTCAATGTGTTGCCACTTAATAGTGCTTTGTTGTATTAACTTGTCTTATTGTTTTCATACTCTACATTGGCAACTATGGAAGTTTAATGGTACCACACAGCGCCAGGCAGTACTTTGACCCACATCGAGCAAGACATTGCCAAACATCTTTCCATTGTTGCCAAACAGTCGCCACTCCACAAACACGTGCCCAACAGTCGCCAAGCACTTGCCAAACGCTCACCAAACACTTGCCAAACACTCGCCCAATGAGCGGTGCCACTGTGGCCACAATCTACATAATTTGCCAGCATGCCTGCACATTTTGCTGTTGAACCATGATGATAATGTTGTCGCCCTCTCTAGCTTTGGTATCCAATACTGCCTTCCTACAGGTTCAGTTCTGTTCAGAGGTGTGGAGTCACTCTGAAGTGCTTATGCTTCTGAAATAAACTCACACTTTCATTTGCAAAGGCACCATCACATTTATCAAAAAATAAGGCCTTTAAATGAATAATGTTACAATTTGCTATGACTGATTGAATTAGTTGTTCCTTATTTTAGTACATTGGACACAATGCCACATTTTGGGCGATGATTAATTGAGATAACATATTTTATTGCACTACCAATTCCTTAGCTGTACTTCCTGAAGAATTTAGTGGTATGCATATAAAAATAAGGATCAATTTCATCCAAACGCGCAGAAAAAAAAAAATCCCAAATGGTACCATATGTCAGTGTCCATTTACCTGTGAGTAAGGTTAAAACAGAAATGATGAAACTCAGGCAGTGCACCTTACATATAGAGTTTCACTGAGAATCACAATCCAATAATTAATCAGGCGCAGGAGAGTTTCCCAGTGATGTGTCCATCATCATACCATGTGTTAGGTGATGTAATTGAATAGATCTTGTAGACGGTCACTACCGCTCAAGAGTTTGGAGCATTTGTTATCTAAGAAGTCATAGCCATTTTAATCTAAGTCTATTGATTGAGCTGGCCTCTCCATAATGTGTACTTTCCTTTGCAGAAAGTCCCTGTTCATTTGGATGAATGCTTTGGGTTGATGTCTTGTTGTAACCCAAAGTTTCTACCATTTAATCTGTGTGAAATTCACCTCTAAACTCTTTTGTGGCCCTGTATATCATCACCAACATAAATCACAGCATATATTTAGCAGAGTAAAGAACTAAGGAAAACGACCCTCATGAAATTACAAACTCAAAGCTATGAAAACTCATGTAAAATTTCCTGTAGTTTTTCCATTTTGCAAAGTGCAAATGAAACGCTTCATCAGAAGGAGTGCGGATGATCAGATGAGACAGAATGTTGAGGAGAGGAGAGTCGTGATTGAAGATGGGAGGCAGAGTCGAGTCATTAATTCAGTTCGGCTGAATGAATATAAATACTCTGCACTGCTGAATGATGTTGATACATGACCTTGAAGATGCCACAAATGTTTTGCCCTTGCTGGTGAAACGGTCAGCATAGTCATTTGTAGGTAAATGGAATTTATGTTGGTAAAGGACAGCGCTGTGAACTAAAGCCTTCGTTTACAGCATATAGCACTTCTGTTCATGGGCCAAATAGTCATAATGAAATGAATTACAATGAGTTACATTTCATTTCTCACTGAAAATCGGTGTGATAATGTTCAGATTTATGTGAACGCAGGTCACACATGCCATACAGCATTAGTCACTTTATAATTTATTGTGCTTACAAGGACCTCATGAATGTTCTGGGGATATATACATAACAAGGTCCTTAAGAATGAAAATCCTTGTACATCCATTTCTCCACATCAGGAGAAACAAACAGTGCTGCCTTTCGTGTCAATAGAGAAGATGTTGATTTAGTAAACATTGTTTTTTTTTCTCTCCCTCTCGCATTTCAAGCAGAGAGGAAACTGTTCTGCACACGAGGTTTCAACTTGGCAACCAATGATTCTGTCCTTTAAAATGTTTTACATCTTCGTCATGTTCTTTCTCTAAACCAAGGAGTTCCCCAGTAAATTAATCTGAACTTTTGACATTCAAGAGACTGTAAGGGCCAGTTATTCAAAACAAAAACAGTTAAAAAGAAAGAAAACAGTTGAATACTGAATACATAATACAACCCCAATTCCGAAATAGTTGAGACTAGGTGTAAATTGTGAATAGAATCAAAACGCAATGACTTTGAAATCACACCAGCCAGTATTTTATTCACTATAGAACAGAGATAACATAGCAAATGTTGAAACTGAGAAATTTTACAATTTTATCCACAAAATGAGCTCATTTCAAATTTGATGGCTGCTACAGGTCTCAAAAAAGTTGGGATAAGGGCCTGTTTACCATGGTGTAGCATCCCCTCTTCTTTTTAACACAGAGTGGAGGCGTCTGGGCATTGAAGAGACAAGTTTCTTGAATTTAGCCATTGGAATTTGATCCCACTCTTGTTTAATACAGGCTTCCAGCAGCTGGAGAGTTTTGGGTCTCCTTTGACGGACTTTTCGTTCAATTATGTTCCAAATGTTCTCAATCGGTGAAAGGTCAGGACTGCAGGCAGGCAAGTTCAGCACACGGACTCTTCTACTACGAAGCCATGCTGTTGTAATAGCTGCAGTATGTGGTTTTGCATTGTCCTGCTGAAATACACAAGGCCTTCCCTGGAATAGATGTCGTCTAGAGGGGAGCATATGTTGCTCTAAAACCTTTATATACCTTTCAGCATTCATGGTGCTTTTGAAAACATGCAAGTGTCCCACACCATATGCACTAATGCATCCCCACACCGTCAGAGATGCTGGCTTTTGAACTGAAAGCTGATAACAGGAGGGGTGGTCTTTCTCCTCTTTAGCCTGGAGGACACGACGCCCATGATTTCCAACAAGAATATCAAATTTGGACTCGTCTGACCACAGGACACTTTGCCACTTTGCTACAGTCCATTTTAGATGAGCCTTGGCCCACAGAACACGGCGGCACTTCTGGATCATGCTCAACAATGGCTTCCTTTTTGCATAATAGAGTTTTAGGTGGCATCTGTGGATGGCAAAGCAGACTGTGTTTACAGACAGTGGTTTCTTGAAGTATTCCTGGGCCCATTTAGTAATGTCAACGACAGAATCATGCCGGTGAGTGATGCAGTGGTGTCTGAGGGCCCGAAGATCACGGGCATCCAGTAAAGGTCTTCGCCTTGTCCCTTACGCACAGAGATTTTCCAGTTTCTCTGAATCTTTTGATGATGTTATGCACTGTCGATGATGAGACCTTCAAAGCCTTTGCAATTTGACGTTGAGGAACATTGTTTTAAAGTATTCCACAATTTTTTTACGCAAGCCTTCACAGGTTGGAGAGCCTCTGGCCATCTTTACTTCTGAGAGACTCAGCCTCTCTAAGACATCCCTTTTATAGCCAATCATGTTACACACCTGACGCCAGTTAACTTAATTACTTGCTAAATGTTCTTTCAGCTGATTCTCTTATATTTTAATTGCTTTTTCAGCCCTTTTTTTGCCTGTGTCCCAACTTTTTTGAAACCTGTTGCAGCCAGAAAAATTGAAATAAACTCATGTTGTGGATGAAAATGTGAAATTTCTCAGTTTCAACATTTGAAATGTTATCTATGTTCTATTGTAAATAACATATGGCCTCATGTGATCTGAAAGTCATTGCATTTTGATTTTATTCACAATTTACACTTCGTCCCAACTATTTCGGAATGGGGGTTGTATAATAACATTTACTTCTTCTCAGCATCTTTCTAAATCTTGGTGAAGGAATAGTCCAGAAGATTTCTAAAAAGCCAACTTGTTATTGGAAAGTGCCATCTATTAAAATCTAATCTCCTGGATTAGTTCTTGCTATATAAAGTGCCATCTTTTAAAATGTAAAAAAGCATCCAGAATATTCTATAACCTGCTGCTTCTCAGCACCATTTTCGTTACCTTGGCGAAGGAATATTCTGATTTCCTGAGGCGGTGCCAAACCTTCTCACTCTTACCATGACTGCCTGACCACCATAACATGTGCCACACCTGTGTATGATTGTACTCTGTGTACCATCACAGGGAAAAGAAAATGCTATATTGTACCATTGTTCTCTCTCTGCTTTGCTCAGTAAAGCTGCTTTCACACCGAACACGAAACGAGTTTTTCGCGCAACAGATTACATTCAAAGTCAATGCAAAGACGCGAATACACGCGAAACGCGTGTATTCGCGTCTTTGCATTGACTTCGAATGTAATCTGTCGTGCGAAAAATGTTTCGCGTCCGGTGTGAAAGCAGCTTTACTCATGTCCCATGCAAAACTTTTGGATTTTTTTTTTAGAACTTTTTTTGGTGTTTAATCGTGTCTTTCTCCCCAAACAATGTATTTGTACACAGTGGGTGATTCAATTAAATCATATTAAATACATGCTGCTCTCCCAAGACCAATTCCCATGTCAAACATGCTCACCTTCATAGATTTTTTTTTTTTTTTTTTTTTTTTTTGTGAGTTTACCCTCACACTGAAAACAAGATGGTGACATAATTCTGAGGGTGATGCATATGCAATCAGAGGATAATTCTGAAGGTGAAATGTCAGATATTACACAGCTGGAATTAGTGGGCTATATAGCAGGATAGCTACTCATCTATTCAATGATATTTTAACTAGCTTGTCTCTTGCAAACTGCCTAAGGATATAAATACTCCCTACATCTCTATCTGCAAGAGTGAGAACAATAGCCCTGGACTAACTTATGACTGACATATCCAATATCGCAAAATTTGTCATTAGTATACCCCATTTAGTATGAATTAATTGTTGGTAATTTATTTATTAAAATAACCTAATATCAGGAGAAAAATTTATTTTAACATTTATAACCCTTCAAAGTTAACCCGTCTGGTTGGATCTTGATTGTCTCTTTGTGTTTAATCACCATATGTGTCAAGTGGGGGGAAAAAAAGAAAAGAATTGACTGTACTTTTTTCAGAGAGTGGAGACAGCCTACTTAAATTTATTTTGTGGAAACCAGCATAGTACTGAATTACACTTCCACAGAACTCTGGGGTATTGGGAATGTAAAATAGGCAGAAAAGAAGTATAAAAGGTAGATGTTTAGCCAACACTATTTTCAATGAGTATATATCATATCAATAATCAATTAATACAATACCAAATATTCAACATTTATTACTCGAATGTGTGTGCCAAAAAATAAAACACACAGATATAAATTTGTATATACATTTAATTTAAAGTGTATGCTTTTTAATATGTTTTTATCAACCAGTATTTATTTTTTTATTATTTAAGTATTTATTTATTTATGTATTTGAGAAGTGTTGGGAAGGGCATGCAGGAGACTGATACCTGATGTATAATTTGTGTTTTGATTGCCTGTAATATTGCTGCTTTACCACAAATCATTTCGTATTTTATCATAAATCATGTTTCTTCTTTTGCATAAATTTCAACTTTAAATTTTAAATGTGTTTAGTTTTTGCCACTGATTAATGTGCTCATATGTTTCTTTTCCTTGACTTCGGTTTGAATTATTGCCAGAGATGTTCTCATGTAAATAGTTCTGCAATTAAAATTTTTTGAATAAAACAATTTATCTTAATGTTGTTTGAAGGTTTGTTAATGAGGTTCAACAATCTCTGGTTAAATGCATCCTCAAGCAAATACTGCTCTGAAAATATTGAAGCACAGTGACTGCAGTGATTATTTTTATTGTTGCACTTCTTTTCATATGGAAGTGAAATTCATTTATTGCTTACAGGGGGCCTCGGGGTCAGAAGGTTTAAGGAGCTCGACAGAAGACACTGAAACACCAGCGATCAATTTACACATGAGCGAGACGGTACGCCACAGAGTCTGACCCACAGAAGTGTCGCGCTATCAGTGAGGCGTGATAGTGGATCACCAATCACCATCACAGTCCCATACACACACACACACACACACACACACAGATCTATGTACTGAATAAAAATCGAATATGCATGCTGTAAACACTGATGAGTGTGATGGTCAGTGGTTGTGCAGGCCTGTGAGTTGATTGGTTCCAAGGTTTTGCTTCTCCAACTGTCACAGGTAAGCTAACCAGTCTGTTATCTTAAAGCATTGTAAAAAGCAGATCCGTTTACAGAAAAAAACTTCAATATTTGAGTGCACTCTTTTTAGTACATGCCTTTTTAAATGTTAATTTCCCCAATAAGCCCTCAATGGCAAATTTGTATTAATTTACACACAGGAAGTAACACATGCACACACTTCAGATTTATTTACAAAGCAATTTACGCACGTTCAATAAAATATTTACATTTGCACGAACTTTGCTGCAAATTGAAAGATGGAAATGTTCTGGTTTCATAATTGTGCATTCAACATTTTTTAATTATCAAAATATATTATTTAATGATTTTTTTCAATAATACAAAAGGGTCACACAAATAATATAAAAGTGTAAAACAGAAACTTAAATTTCTTTCTTGCAACGACTAACACAAGTGATGATAGATATCGGTACAGCCTAAGGTCTTCAAAACGAGTAAAAATGTGTTTCTCGGTTGGACTTCAGTAATCTCACATGCAGTCTATAGCACAGGTCATTATAAACTAGTCCGGCTGCCTACCTTATTTTCTGCTAAAAATGGCAGAGAGGTTTACAGACTGAAGCCCCTTAACCCTTTGAGCGCCACAGGCAACTATAGTTGCCCAATGGTGTAAGACATCAAAACCAGATGCTGTTGAAAACCTATCATGTGGCAACTTGTTTAAAAGAGCTCCCGCAAGGGAGCTCTTTTAAACAAGTTGCCACATGATAGGTTTTCAACAGCTCAGGATAACTACATTTTTAATTCCTTGAAAATGTATTCAGCACTTAAAGGGTTAAGTGGAGAACTAATACAGAATTAATGTATATGTTGGTCACAGAATCCGCATCATGATTCAGTAGGCAGCAATGGTGTGCAGTAGAAGTTGGGGCAATATAGTGCCAAAGTGTAATTATTATATTATATTAATTACAGTATATTAATTATATCATATTATTATATTATATCAATGGGGCTACACTGACCCCCCCCAGCAACAAACCCCTAACTGATAAGATGTGAAATTGCAGCTGTCAGTTATCGGGGTGTGAGTGTATTAACGTTCCACTGCTCTGGAGGTCTGGTGTGGAGGAGCAGGTATCTCCTGACACCATACTGATGGGACCGGACTGAAGCTTTGTCTGGAGTCAAAACACTTCTTGGGAGATTCTTCAGATGAGATTAGCCACCACGTATTTCACCATACGACCAAATCCCTATGAACCTCATGTCTTTCTGTAATCACCACCAGTAGCATAACCAGAGCTGAATATTGGGTGGACCGAGAACTCGCCTTTACAACAATCGTAAGTCCTGACTTGTTCTCAAACATGTTTGTTATTAATGCATTTTCTGTTTGTAGGAATAAGCCATTGGCAATTAAAGACACAGATTCTCTCTGAATGTGATCGAAAGGTGACCAAACTATAGGCCAGTTTGGTTCAGTTAAGAAAAGTTCAGTTCAGTTCAGAAAAACAATTTACTCACAAGCAACCCCCTGCTTTAACAAAGGTAAATTGCTCTGGGCCTTCCGTGCTACCTTTTTGGCACATAAGGCGATCTAACTTGCGCTTCGTGATCGTTTAAATTGTTTCAATCAAAGACAAAGATTAGAAATGCCTTTTCCCAATTTAATATAAGGCTTAAATGCACCAAATTGCGCATTCAAATGAAAGATTGTAATCTTACTTTAATGAGGAGAACTAGAAACACCTGATAGTGCAGAGTGTTTTTTGAGAGAATGTGTTTTTAATCAGGAAAAATGATTGAGAACAAGTAAGCTTTAATAACTGTTGTAAAGGGATGTTCTGTGCCGACCCTTTCTCTGCTCTGGCTACGCCACAGGTCACCACAGAGGCCACTGGTCATGTGCCGGGCAGAAACCTATTTACACTCTGAGAATGACACTCTCACACTGACTTCACAATGTCCTGCCTGACAGTAGCTGTGGGGACTCTTGGCAGTTCAGTTTTGAGTTGAGCTTCTAATCTAAAATTGCTTCTATAATTCTCGCTAAATCACATTATGTTTTTCACTCGGTCATCTTGCCATAAAGCAATTTCAACTAGCTCCTTCAGAAAAAAGTAAACACATTGATATTCTCAGTGTTATTCCCTTGTCCATATAAATATATTCCCTGAAAAAAAAAAGGTATAAATCAATTTCACGCGCTGTAACTTTGATGATTGTGGATCATTTGCGGTGTAGTATATAGCGAGTTTTCATTGAAGAGCTCCAGAGTTAGGTAATAAGAAACTGAATGGATATTGAATTTGCGGGCGAGATCCCAGGTAATAAACTGCGATATGGTCTTTAAAGACAGAATTTAACCTGAAACTGACTTACAGAAAATATCAAGCCATATGAATTCAATATTCAAAGAATCACCCTGCGACCAACATTTCGGAGAAAGCACACACAATGTGGGGAAAAAAAACAGTAAAGGAAGAAAGCATAGTGATGTGCAGATGGGCTCAAATTACTGATAGATGCAGGTCACTCGAAATTATGAATGAGAACCATAAAGATAGGCAAATTTGATCCAAGCAAAAACCACAATTGAAGAACGAAGCTTGTACTGTGAATGTAGTGTTGGGGTTGCGTAACGCACCTGGCTATCAGTGGCGGCAGGTGAACTGAAAATTGGTGAAGTACAGAACATCCCTTGGAAATAATGACTGTTGTTCTCTCAGGACCATCAGTTGTAGCCAGTTATACAGACTAAGATGAGCATTAATAAGTCTTCATCAGTTTTCAATCATTGCTCTTGATTAAAAAGTTTTCCAATGGTAAGAGTGAGCCGTGGCAGTTAAAAGTACGGCTTCCTTTTTAATGCAATGCTGGTACAGTGAAATAGAAAATATTCTATTCACTTCATAAAAACAATAAACAACCACGTCAACGCTAGTGTTTGCTTTCATACATCCTGCACTTCCTAATCTTGCCTTTATGATTATTTAATTATAATAAAGAAAGCAAACATTAGCGACGAATATCTGCAAATGAATAGCGTTGATTGAAATACAATTTTGTGTCGAAATTACGTGTTTCCTTTCTCCGGTTACCTTAATGAGAGTCGCACCAGATAATAATGAGTGTTTTCGGAGTTTGCATTTATTTAAATAAATGATTGAAAACAGGTCAAGAGCAATTATTATTTTCAAGGGATGTTTTGAGCTTCATTCATTTTCGGCTCACATCTTTGGAAATGTGAGGAATGCTTTTGTTTGTCATTCATTTACAGATTCTTCTCCCTGATTCTCACCTTCTGCTGAGGTTCTACTGCTGGTAAACAAAAGCTTTTATAGTGCATGTGATCATAACAATGTTGTTGTCAAATATCTCAAGACATGCGCTGCTATGCACGGAGACTATCACGCCGTAATCTGATGTTACAGTGAAACTCCAGGTTCTGCCCAATCACGCCTGGAAAGCACAAGTGAAGAAAAAAAAAATACCCCTGAGATTGAGGTTAACTCCAGGGGTCGCATTATCGTGCTGCTAAAATTCCTTGTGACCCCGGAGTTGTGGTGTCAGGCTATTTTGAGCCACGGGACCAGGGCCTGAAGAATTTTCTACAGGCTTAAATGGAAGGAGGTGGGGAGGAGGTGGGGGGGTTTAAGGAACTTCTACTTCACTTTAGGATTATTTGTGCTCTCGCTGCACAGCAGACGTCATTCCCACGAGTCACATCACAGCACCCTCTCTGCTGTGTAGCGTTTGTATGGAGCTGAGAGTGAATGAATGTAAGAAGGGGAAGCTGGGAAAGCAGTGTAAAATAAGCAGTTAGAATGAGCCGTTCGTCTTCATCAGGGTCATAAAAACAACTGCTGGCACACCGCAGTCACACCTGTTACACTCCTCTTAACATTAGGAGATGCACACAATATACAATACAGAACTATAATGCCAACAAAACAAACCATTGACTATCACTACTCAACACAATTAAAACCAGAAGGCACTCGGGCAGCGCATTACCTCTGCTGTGTAGCAGTTCGTCGGCGGAAGAATTTTCATTGAAGGTGAGTGTTAAACAACTCTTGACAGTGTTGTCTTTATATGAGCAGAAATTCTGTCGTATCCTGGATCAGGAATATGAGGCAGATCTTCGCCAAAATTTAATTCCTACTTCATTCAGTGTCTGTCAACACACACCATCCATAACTTTTTGAGATATCCTGTTAACTAACAAACGGATGAACTAACAAACAAATGCCAATTATAACATATTATCCCTTGGTGGAGGTAAAATCACAAACACAAATACTATTCTGAAGTGTTGTAATAGTTACGCAATAGGAAACAAAACAATGCTGTTACCAAACTGACTAGAGAAGCTGTGACTAGATACTATATTGGAGTGGTACCCAGCTCTACCCTCACATCCAAAACAACATGACTGCCTGATTATAGGCTGTTTCACATGGTTCCCAGCCTCAGATAGCACTGGAGATATAGCTTTCCTCTGCACTAAGGTCTACAGGAAACCTTACCTTGAATACAGCAGTATCTTTTGAGTGAAGGCGTCAATTCAATTAACATTTCCTCAAACTACCACTGAACCGAACAAAATAAATAAAGAAAGTTTTGGAGGTCCTGGTTTGTCAGGCTAGCATGCTCACCATCTTTTAAAAGTTTCATCTGACAATATCATTTGAGGGGCTGGATATAAAGGACGTAATAAAATAAGTGGTCACGTTTTTACTAATGTACCCTTTAACTCCTTCAACCCCACAGCCCTCTACAGAGGGCTGACCAACATATTCCCTTCAACCCCAAATTCCTGTAGGGAAAATTCAAACAATCTGACTAATTGATTGGAACATATCAGGTTACATTTAATGGGATTCCAGAGATAACAGTAAGATACAATGTCCAGATAATGACCAGCCCTCTACAGAGGGCTGTGGGGTTGAAGGGTATAGTGATGCTAGAATATCTGGGGTTGAAAGAGTTAAAGAGCCACAAGATTTTGTAAAATATTTGGTATTTTATCTAACTTGCACTTATCTCACTCCGTGAAGAATTGTTTTTTATGGTTTTGCGGGCAGTTGAAGTTGTCAAAGGTCATCCCTAAGAACCAAGTAACATCGGGAAAGATTTTTTTTTTTTTTCAAAACCAGTGTGTTCCCTTAAAGATAAGGGAATTGTAGATTGTGGACGTACCAGACACTCGACATGTGGGTGTTGTCTCATGGCTCGAATTTGATCCCTGATACTCCATCTGACCTTTGGTTTCAAAATTTTGACTAAGTATGAAACCTTTATAAACGCATCTAAGAACAATAATGCATTAACAATGCCGACTCGTACAAAACATGCACACTTTGTGTTCTAAATAATGATAAGTAAGAATGAGTTGGAGTCAACAACAGTTGAACACTTTTATGAATCACGTATCATTGGTGGACTAACCATATATTGAGTGCTGTTCCCTTGGTGATAAATTAGCTGTTCAAAAAATCATCTAGATTTGGAGTTCCTGGTATTCTACATGGTACATGTTTTTAGTATTCTTTGACCCATATAAAAATTTAAGACTGTTAACTTACAAAGTACTCACTGTTAAATTTTGCTCAATATACCCTGAAGAAGAAGAAAAGTGGAAAAGGGGAGGTCTTCTGAGCCAGCATCTTATCTAGTGACCCCAGAAGAGCAGCCCCTCCTTCCTGGGACGGGTCTGAAAGGGTTTACGAGTTTTCTTGCTTCTATTAATTTGCTTCACTGGTCTTTAACTCATTATGGCAACAAACAGAACTATTATTCACCAGCCCTGGACTGTAACTGTTTTCCCAAGAACCGGTCTCACACTGCCCATGCAGCCAGAGCGAGTGATGATGACCCGAGACGCTTCCTGCTCTGGTCTGGTCTCATGCAGTCAGCCTGGTACCACAGGATCAAATCCCCATCAGCTGACACCAGGAACTATGTTACCATGTTACTCAAAGCTCAGTGACCCCTTTCCCTTCCTCAGTGCAGGTGCTCATATGACTCTGCTCAGCTAATCTGCCATAACCTCTGTTTCTGTGTGAAAACAGTCTTATTAACAATGAAACCGCAGCACCATGGGGCAGGAAAGGAACTGCTGAGGGCTAAAGCTAAGCCACATTCTTCATTACATAAAACTTGGTCTGAAATTCAGTCCAATAAATAAAGCGTCAAAAAGTAAAGCTTTGGTGAAATAAGCAGTAAATTAGTTAGATAATACTTGAAAGGTTGCTTTCTCAGTGGCTGAAGTCTCTGATAGTCTCACAGCTTTTTCTGCTTCTACATTATTAAGCTCAGAAGTCAGCTCTGAAGTATACTGAAATACCTTGTCATTGTAATTGGCACAGATTGGCAGCAAGGTTTGGGGAAACATAATCATTTGCTTTTTTGTTGATTTATTTGCATTTTTATAGTCATTAGTCAAGATCATTTTATGATATTATATTAATGAACAGATTCAGAGCTGAGATAGCACTTACCAAAGTAAGTGTTAACTAGAGTATTACACTTCTGCAAGTTGAAGTAGTGATATAACAGTCTTTTTCTGCTTTGCATACAATCTTAGTACAAAAGCCAGTTTTGAAAAAGGGAAAAAAAATTGAATGAGTGGATTTGGTTAGGTCTATAATAATGAAATCATTTTGAATGTGCAAAGCTAATGTTAAAATTAATTCAGCAATACGTATCTGATAAGTATGAAAAAATATTACATGTTTTACCCCTTTGCACAGATATAGACGCCGGCGTCCAAAATTACGAAATTTAATTCCTAAACAATTCTGTAATTGAATTTCCAAATGTCTTGCTTCACTGGAATAATTTTTGAGAGTCTCTGTGACACAAGTACTGAGTTATAAAGCCTAAATAGGCTCATGAATAACAGAAAAATTGGCATTACTTTGTACTCTGCGCAAAGGGGTTAAACAATAATACTGTGACAAAATATGGCTAATTTCTTTTGCCTCTCGTCCGTTTCCTGTATTTGCATGTGCCATAATTCTGCAACTTAAGAAAACTCATACTTGATCGTTCTGTTTCAAAGATGGCATCAACACTGTTTTCAGAGCATCACTGATTCCAATCTCACCTGCTCAGCTCTGACTGAAAAGCAACTGCAGGATGAGTTAGGACGGGTTCTCATAGGCAGGTGAACTAATGGACTAATGGTGGGGAAACTCCTTCCCATTCGCCTGATAGGAGTCGTGTGGGGTTCATCTGAACATAAAGGGCTGGAGCACTGACTGAGAAGATCAAAGGGAGAAATAAGGGGTGGTCTTGGCGAGGTCTGGTATGGTGAATTCAATAATGGATTCCTTGGCACATGAAAGTGAGGAAAAAACTGATGAGACTCCAAACGCCATAAAAAAAGGCAACTATTGCATTCATGTGAGAAATGGTGAACATCTCACCACATATGGCACAAAAATAACAAGAAAAAAAGCAGATATTCTGATGAATGGCTGGGAGAATTGATTTATATTGGGCAATAGAATTTGCTGGACAGTGTATTCTGTATTCTGGCCCTTAAAGGATCTCCAAAGACACAGGAACAATGAGGCTAAAGTGCTGACTGTCAGCTTTAAACTCGGGGTCTTTTTTCCATGTGGGATTATCCAGTGAGAAATGACAGCACCTTTTGAATATAGTCCCCTATGACCCCATTTTTGAGCGCATAAAAAAAAAATAATTGACAGTTGAGCCCTGTTCAGTTCCTGCTTGTGTCATGGACTTTTTCGCCATCAGTCTCCTCTTCAACATGCAAAATGAATGTTCATTTGAACTCAGATCTGGTGATAGACTGGGCCAACAGAATCAAACTAACAAAAAACTGCCACTGTACAGTGAACTATGCCGCTCGTTGTGTATCACGGAGGACTGTGTAGCCTTGCTTGCGGTTGGTTTTGGTTATACTTCAGTAGAGTCATAAATAAACAATGCCATTTACACAACACTATTCATAGACAACGCTATCAATTCAAAATAATCACACTAGAAGTAAAAATTAAGCTATTTTAACCTGAAAAATAATTATAAAAGTATACCAAGCAAATATAAATAACCTATAAATTAATTGAGAAGTTTTTCAGCACTTAGACATCTTTCTTTGTATGCTTAGCACAGTGATGCTTTCTCCTGGTTGTAATCCATTTGCTTGCCGTTTCGCATGTAACTAAAAAACTGCTGACAACACATTTTTCATATTGTGTAGTTTGCTCATGCGTTCATCATCCAATTTCACTTTTCCTGTCTCATACCATGTTTTTTTTTTAATCAAAGTTGGGAATAATCTCATCTGTCCTCATCCTCTGAGTGTGAGTGCAAAAGAAGTATGCACTCACCTCTACACAGTAATCTCTCATTAGTTCTAACTAATAATCTTAGTCTTAAACTCTGGAGATTCAGGACCCAATTGTATGACCCAACGCAGCCAGCAGACTCAAGTGCTAACAGTATCTCAGATCGAAATCAGGCATGTCTCACTCCGTCCCAGTAATTTCTTGACATGCGGTGATAGCTCAACTGTGATGCTGTTGTCAAAAGGGTTATACTAAGGCAAATTAATTACCTGTGGTGGGGGTTCAGTTCCACTGAGGCCTATCAAAATAGCCACGGTCATTCCCTTCAAAACCAGTGCACTAATGCCACAGTGAACTTCCTATTCTGTCAGGTGAAGAACAAGCACTGAACTCGCATTACCGTTACCTCCTTCAGTCCCCTGAGAACCGCGCTCCGATGTAGTAATGCGCAGAGTCATTTGAGGGGATGGTGATTGATTCACCAGGTAATGCATTTGATATGAGACATGGGCACTTCAATGCGTATAGAAAACTATACTCGTGCAATTAAATTAAAAAAAAAAAAAATAAAAAAACCGGCAAGAATGAAGTTAATAATTTGCATCTTCCCAACACAAAGAAAATATTCACATGTATAAAAAAATACACCCTCCCGTTCCCATTAGACTCAACCACCATTTTGTTGGCATTATTTAGAGGGCACATAATGAAAATGAAAATGGTAAGGAAATGATATGAGTTTATACGCGAGCAGCTCTCTGCTGGCTGCGATGCAGTCCCATCAAACTAGCATACAGGTACAGCATTTGTGTTAAAAGATGGTCAGGGGCAGTCAAAATGCAAATGACGTCTGTGACACTAAAATGGCCCACTGCCAGCTTTATGCATTGACACACGTCCTATTGCACTGTCCAACCCCTTGAGAGGCAAATGCTTTTAATTTAGAGCAGGAAACAATTAAACTGGGTGAAGGAAATATACATGTTGCTTGCAACGGAGGAAATGCGCACAACCTGACTGCCGGATGCATTTCCACAGAGTCTTATATGTTCAAGGGATTTTCTATTCTTCATGGCACTCATGGGTAAATCTAATAAAATGTGGCTTAAGATGGTTAATAACAGCTATACAGGTAACCCTGAAATGCATCTAATCAGGACAAAATAAAGCTTCTTTGAATCCTTTGATTGCAATTACGGTTGGAGGAAAAACCAGCGGGGTGCCTCAGGACCGGATTAGGGAATGTCTGCTCCAAAAGGCCAGATCAGATATGTAACTCTTGTTTATGAAAAGTTCATCAATTTCATAGATTATGGTATGTGACAGTGAGAGCTCAGCTCTGGCCCAAAGGAAAATACCCAGCAAAACAGTTCACAATGTTATAAACATATTAAATGGATAGAACACATTCAGCAGCTTAAGAGGAAATGGAGCGACAGAACTGAGACATATTGCATTATCCAGATCGCAGTCCGTTTATTTTTATGGAAGAGCATGAATGAATGAAGGAAAAGAAACCAGAACAACGGACCTTGAGATCTCAAAATACCTGCGCCATTATCTTGATTTAACAAAAAAAACACGAACCAAAAAACAACTCATGACCCATTCCTATTCAAGTAATTTTTAGTTCAACTTCACATTTACTTGCATGTGGTCACCAATTAATATAATGAATGACCTTGTTCCCAGGAAGAGTACTTTCTAAACATATGGCACGGTAATCTACATGCAAAATAAAAATAAAATAAAGAAATGTCATTAAAAGGCAGTTCTACTAATTGCTATTTTTCAGAGTTGCATTTCTGAAGTATTAGAAAAAAAAATAATGCTGAGTCTTTTTAGTGTACTAGGCATGTTTTCCGGGGCAATTATTGTGATAAACCAGGAGAGGAAAATATTCAAATTAAGCTTTTAAATTCCACCCTGGTTTTAAAGCGCCCATATCATGAAAATCATGTTTGCCTTGCCCTTGCACTTACACTATGACCCTCTGTCAACCTATTGTGTGACAAAACATGAAAATAAATGGCCTCAGCATTGTTTTTGTAGAGCTCCTCCAATTAAATCATGCACTTGAACATTCTGTTTTGATTCTGTGCCCCTGTTGATGTCAGGAAGGGGGCCTCATTTGGTTAGTACAGCTTAATAGGTTTCAACCCCCCAGTATTCACTGCGCGCTGATCAGAGGTTCACGAGTTCTGCTCATATCTAAGACCAAGCTAACACACCCAAAGCTGGGTTTTGACAGCAAAGAAGAGGAAATGTATTTCTTTTCCTTCCCACAGGCAAAAGACAGGAATGAACAGTGGCTAAGATTTACAGTAACTTACCAGTTTTTCAGATCACATCCTGGCGCTGTGGATTAAAGAGACAGAGTGCGAGCCCAGCCAGGCTTCTGGGGGAAACTCAGTAAAGTGAAGAGATGTGAAGGGACTCACTGCCATTCCCTTGGAAAGAGTGAGATTTCTGTCAGGAGGCCACTCAGGTATACAAATAAACTCACTGACCACTTCATAAGGTAGAAGCAGAATTTACTGAATTTGATAACATCAACCAGACCGTTACACAGAATAGAATGTTACTTAATCCCATCCTGTGGACTCATCGTATCCCCCGAAAGACGTTCGGTGGATGCAGTTGTTCTGGAAGGAAGGTGCTGCCGCTGCCACATCTGTCCGCAGAGATTTTGATGCCATCGCAGGGGAGCAAGAATCCATGGATTTCCTTCATTTTTGGTAAATAGCTAGATAATGATCTAAACCAGAACAAGATTGATAAACCAGGAGTCTAAACCTAACTAACTAGTTCATTCAGGTGCCTTATGCTCCGTTCACACTTGGACGCTTCTTTGTGTTTCTGTTTGCGTATCAAGGAAAGTGAGAAGCGCGATGATTTCAATGTGATTTGGCCAAAAGTGCACAAGGATACACCATAAGTATGCATAAGTTGCGCTTAATTGCATTAGGTTACTAACAAATTACTATTCAAATGCGTATGTCGCAACAATACGCTTTGGGCAGCGAATCTTGATTGACAACCTTTGCGTATAAAATGTGTTTCATTGCGTCTGTAACTACTCCATACGCATCAGTTACATTTTCTTACGTAATACTTACTAGTAATAGCGACTTAACTGTATGACATTTGCGTCATGTTTGCATTTTCATTTTATAATACATTTCTAGCGTCCCCACGTGACCACACACACACACACACACACACACACACACATACATTCATATATATATATATATATATTTTTTTTTTTTTGGTCACTTAGAGATAAGTAATTAGTGGATCTACAAGAAATATATTTTTCCAAAATTTTGTTTTTTCTACAGCTGACGTGTGACAGACGTGACATAAGGGGACGGAAAATATTTGTCCATTTTCATAACAAAAACCTCTACAGACAGTAATATTGGAACAACCCTTATATATAATATATATAATATAATATACAACCCTTTCCTTTGCAATCTGAGAGAGGAAGCCTAGCACAAGTGAAAAATGCCAGTAGGATATCAGTAACGCTGCACTTGTACAGGAGTCTTTAAATGTTGATGCCTCTGAAAATTTCCATTTTGTGCAAAGTTACCCCATATTGCCAAGGCCATATTTCCAGAATGTATAAGGATAGATGGATTGATTCTTCACTGAAAGAAAGCTCAGGACATCACAAATTATATCTTCTACTGTTATTTTAAGTGTAGAAAAACCTCTAGAATTGTTTTTTTTTCAAATTTATATTAAAAACAGCCTTTCTTTAACCTTAATTTGTCTACTACATTGCCAAAAACCAATGAATCCTGCCAAAATTTACTTTACAAGTAGGAAAGACCATATATCCTTCAAATAAAATACAGGAGTCTAAATTATCACGTTGAAAAACCTATTTGTTTATCCAAATTTCTGGAAAAATGAAATTGTTCCGTTTTTTGTGACTTTGCTCATATGGAATTCAATCCTGTGCCAAACAGAATCTTATACTCTTGGTCCTGCCGTAAGAAAGTCATGAAACTCGCTGAGCAAATTTAGGGTGCTCGCTAAAGCTCGTAGAAAACACAAAATTTATTCAACTCGTTTCATAACTTTAATATGACACGCCCACTCGAGTAAGATCCTCTATTTGCACAACGTCTCACTAAAATTTAAATTAATACCCAGATGACAGTAGTTTATGGGTCTTGTTTTTCCAATGGAGTCAAACAGCTCAACATAATTGTGCTTAATTGTTCAAAGGAATAAAATCGAATGGCTAATGCTGATGTACAAAGCTTTGTAGTTGTTGTTAAAATTATGTAGTTTGTTCGCAAATGAACAAGAGAAGCTCATCAGAGTTGTGTTGACATCACACTTTGGCTTATGGAGAGGTAGAACTTGCTTGGGTATGCTGAGAGGAAGAGAATGCTGACATTGCAAATCAAAACTGCCACGTGATACAATTCTTTTTGTTTAACTTGGACCCCTTAATTGCTGTTTGCATCTATATTCGTTATTACTACAGGTGAAATGTGTGCATTACTCCAGGAAGACAGTAAATAATCTTGATTTTAATTTGAATTTGAATCCGTCAAGTTCCAGTGGACGCAAGTCGCAGATTGGTCGCTCCACAACAAATGATGACAGAGAAATCAGAATTAACTGTTTTATCCAGTTATATAGATATATAAACATATAGATCGCTATATGTTTTTTTTTAAATAAAATAATGACCATAAATAAAATGCATAATATGCGTATTTATTTCTTCCGGCAGTTCAAACAGACATTTTTTTTTTTTTTTTTTTTACAGTTTTAACGAGGATATTCCATGAGAAGGATGCATAAGAACTCCACTTGGGAGCAATCAAAGAAGCGCAGCAGCTGATCATAATTACGGTGTATTTAATCGCGTGGAACTATCAACGTGACTTCATTGTTTGAATCTGAGCGGCAGGCGGACTTTGCAGGAAGTGGGGAAACACCAAATGATGCATGAACGTACCTTTTTCAAGCACTGAGCTCTTGTGGAAGGGAAAAAAACATTAGCTTAGCTGGAGTGCAGTCGAGGACATAGATAATTGACAGTTGTTTGTAGAGCGTTCAATCGACGACGGCAATTCCAAGTTGCCCGTATTAAATAAATTAAAGAAGAAAAAAAAGAAAAAGGGGGGGGAAAAAGATCGATGGTGTATAATTACTATAGCGTTACCGGTAGATTCTCCTGCTGCGGGACACCATTTCTCACGAACAGGTTTAATAATCCAGCGGTCAAATTACCTTGATTTCTCCGGAGCTGCAAGCACACAATGCATGATATTTGCTCGCTAGCTACCTATCTGCTCCTCGGCCGCTTGAAATGAGGACCGCATGCGAAGCCTGCCCTGTGTGAAAGCGTGCACCATTTCTGTTCTTTCCCTTGTCCACAGTGCGCAAAAGGGACGAAATATTACAGGACGGACGCCCCCGTTTTTCGCACTCGAAGACCATGGATCAGAGAACGAATTTCAGCGTCTCCAAAAAAACCATCATGGCAAAGATTTTTAAAGTTCGCAAGAGGAGAGAAATGCTTTTCGTGCAGGTCTGTTTCATCTGCAGTGTCCTCTTCATGGCATGGTGTATGTCAGCACTACTGACAAAAACAGGTGAGTAAGTGAAGGAACTGCTCGTGACTACGGACGCCTGAGAATTCTGCAGTGTAATTCCGTGCCGTGACTGTCACTTGTTTTCTCTAGAATTGCAGCGCCTTAACTTGGAAATCATACCTCACGATGATTTGGCTGCATTTTAATTAGCAGCTGATCGTTACTTTAAAAAAATTGTATTTAATTTTGACTTGCCTAATTAAAGTCCACGATGCATTATCGGGTATCTTGAGCGTAATTAATGGTAGTACCCGTCTGTATGGCTACATGAATACGATACATCATCTCATTCCCGAGACGTGGGACGAGCGCTTCACGACATAAGCAAACAGCCCGATAAAACGCATAATGCTGACTGATTTCTGCCCGTAAGGCTGGGGCTTAGGATAGTCATGGATACTTGCTTAGGTGAGATGGCCTTGACTCGCACCGTATAGGTTAAACTGGGGTGTATTTACTCGTGTGTACGCGCGCGCTCACGTGCACTCGTTGTGCGTTCACTCGTGAGTGTGTCGCAGTGTGCGAGGTGGAGGTGAATAATATCACAAATTGGCGTGCGATCAGGCGGCAGTTTACTGCGACGCTTTTGTCCTTGATGTCATCAGTGCTCACTGATCACATTAGATCCACGTTACAGCCCAGCTGATCTGTGGGGAAAAGCGAAAAGTCGCGCTGCCGCAGATGGGGCTCGCGGAGGGACTGCTGCAGCACGTCTCGCGCAGGACATTTACGCCGTGATCACAACCACACTTGTTTATCCTGGCACACACCATACTCACTGCCGAAACAAATGCATAGCTGTGATCTTAACGCATATTAGCAATGCGTACGTGTGGTCATACGTACAGTGCTAATAATCACTGAAAGTGCAGAGTGAATTTGGATTCTGCACTGCCTGCGAGAGCACTTATGCAATGAGTACAGTTCTGCAAAAGTATCTCGAAAATCCCAATGCACTGCTTTCACTACAAGTATGCGTGGCAGTGATCATACTGAAATTGAATATTTGTTTGATATATCTGAGTTGGATATGCGTGTTACCCATTGAACCGTCAACGTAAATTAAATTTGTAAATCTTGAACCTGCTGTAATAGCGAGTGATTGGTCTGCAGCAGTTTTTTAGGTCAGAAGTTTTGCTGCCTGCCTTCTCACTCGCTGGGCATCTTCCCACACTAAACTGCAAAATGCACTATTATGTCACGTGCTTGAGGCTCTCATGGTGTAGAGCGGGCTACATCTGGGATGCCTAATTCTTGATCCTGGAGCTCAACAGTTTTGAAAGGTTTTTGTTTAGCGCATGATGTTTTCATCATCCTTGGTTATTTAAGAGTTTGGCATTTGGTGGTGTTGTGAAGGGTTTTCTTTTTGAAACGAGTGTCACCATCCCACAAGATAATTTTTGTTTTGTGTGTTTTTACTGAATCTATTAATTGTATCGAAGTTATTTTGCAATGGGTTATTTTTCCCCCCACCACCTGAAACGTTGGTCACAGGACACTGATTTAGGCCAGGTCTGCTCGTGTTTTGTCCATGCGGATCCTTTACTCTGAAACTATATGCAGCAGCATTCCCATTTTACACCGACTTTATCATCTTTACCAAAGCCTTTTTTTTTTTTTTTTTTTTTTTTTTTTAAACAAATTTTGTGACCTCTTGCAATTCACCTTTTAGCTATGACCGAAGTTTTTCATTTCCGGAGCTTGTTCCGGACACTGACTGTGGCCTTCTGAAATTGCTTGTGTAGGTTGGCTGTATGCTCTTCTTGTGCCTTTGACCTTTTCCCCTATGACTGTTCTGCCTCTGCCATTTTCAACTTTCAGAAAAAATCTGATCTTTTGCTGTAGCTCATAAAAAAAGTTCAGGTCAAGGAAACCAGAGCAAGAATTGAAATTTAATTACGACCTCTACGGGACATTTAATCTGACCTTGAACTTGTGATCTTGACCTCAATACTGTTTCTCCCAAACTACTTGTAGTGGCCTTTCAGAACTGCTTTTATGCCAAACTTTACTCTCAACTCCAAGTTTCCTTGAATACTGGGCAATACACCTCCCATGAGAAACTTCTGACAATGTAAAATCTGTGGTCTCTCTTTATCTATTCTGGAATGTACTGTAGCCAGCGAGAGAGTGAGCTGTACCCTGCATGTCTCTCAGGGATGTATCAGGGCTCCCCTCTCAATAACTACAGTGTGTACTTCTGCAGAGAGCAATGCACTACGAGTAAATATGTCCTGTAGATCTCATGAGCAATACTCCCATGAAGTGTGTAGCCGATCAGATGAATGATTGTCAAGAGAACTGAAGGAAGGGCGTGCGTACTTACAGACAGACCACTTCCATTTAGTTTGATTGTGTTCAGGCTGTTGGTAGGTGGCACACAATTTACTTCTAGTGCATCTTGGGAAAGCTGTGCCCCCCCTGGGTAATTCTGTTGATTCCAGACTTCTTAGCTGTTCTGTATCACATGGGGACTGGTCTAGTCTGCTGCTCTGGGCTCTGCAGCGAGGAGTTGTTGTTGATGTTGTTAGTAGTAGTATTATTATTATTATTATTATTAATAATAATATTAAATGTATTTTTTCCATTCTCTGAAGCAGTTTGGGATCTGACTTAGCTTTTTTGAAAGAGTGGGGCTGTACGGATTTGTTTTCATTATCTCACATTAGTTTTGGCCCTCCCAATTCATCAGCCTGGAAGAGGGCTTACAGCCGTAGGTTGGGTTTGGTAAAAAATTCAAGAGCCCACTTTTTTTTTTTTTTTTGGACCTTATGGAAGTGATATGATTTATTCATTCAGACAGGACAAGAACAGTGGGCGGCTGTACACATGACATGCATTGCAGTTTTGACAGAATGGTTGGAAAATTATTTTTCAGAAAATTTCTTTTTTTTTTTTTTTTTTTTTTTTTTTTGCCAACTGAGTTCAGTAGTGATGCATAAATTTTTTGTTCAGCAGAGAGAGAAATGCTTCTATTCAAACTGCAGATGGGAAATCCCTGCAGACCCGTTTTAAATTGTGTTCTGCTCGTCAGGACACTCTATTGCAAGAAATGAACTCATTTCCACCCGAGTGCCTCGGGGATTTTAAAGGATTTAACCCCTTAAACTCCAGCTTTTCACTCAAGTTTTCCCTTAAGAAGGTTCAAAGACAGAGAAAGCATTTTTTTATATTATAGGACAATATCACCAACATATTATGTATCTGTTGGTTGGTGAGCTACTGAAGCTACATCACACTTATACTGAGAGAAATATTCAAACCCAGGATGCCATGTTTTTATGGCCACAGCATTACTTAAAATGGAAAATATCTACAACCCCAATTCTGAAATAGTTGGGACGAAGTGTGAATTGTGAATAAAATCAAAATGCAATGACTTTCAGATCACGAGCCAATATGTTATTTACAATAGAACATAGATAACATTTCAAATGTTGAAACTGAGACGTTTTACATGTTTATCCACAACATGAGCTTATTTCAAATTTTCTGGCTGCAACAGGACTCAAAAGTTGGGACACAGGCAAAAAAGGGCTGAAAAAGCAATTAATAATATATATGAGAGTCGGCTGAAAGAACATTTAGCGAGTAATTAAGTTAACTGGCATCAGGTGTGTAACATGATTGGCTATAAAAGGGATAGAGAGGCTGAGTCTCTCAGAAGTAAAGATGGCCAGAGGCTCTCCAACCTGTGAAGGTTGCGTGAAAAAAAATTGTGGAATACTTTAAAAACAATGTTCCTCAATGTCAAATTGCAAAGGCTTTGAAGGTCTCATCATCGACAGTGCATAACATCATCAAAAGATTCAGAGAAACTGGAAAATCTCTGTGCGTAAGGGACAAAGCAGACCTTTACTGGATGCCTGTGATCTTCGGGCCCTCAGACGCCACTGCATCACTCACCAGCATGATTCTGTCATTGACATTACTGAATGGGCCCAGGAATACTTCAAGAAATCACTGTCTGTAAACACATTCCGCCGTGCCATCCACAGATGCCACCTAAAACTCTATCATGCAAAAAGGAAGCCATTGTTGAGCATGATCCAGAAGCGCCGCCGTATTCTGTGGGCCAAGGCTCATTTAAAATGAACTGTAGAAAAGTGGCAAAGTGTCCTGTGGTCAGACGAGTCCAAATATGACATTCTTATTGGAAATCATGAGTGTTTGTGTCCTCCGGGCTAAAGAGGAGAAAGACCACCCCTCCTGTTATCAGCGTTCAGTTCAAAAGCCAGCATCTCTGATGGTATGGGGATGCATTAGTGCATATGGTGTGGGACACTTGCATGTTTTCAAAAGCACCATGAATGCTGAAAGGTATATAAAGGTTTTAGAGCAACATATGCTCCCCTCTAGACGACATCTATTCCAGGGAAGGCCTTGTGTATTTCAGCAGAACAATGCAAAACCACATTCTGCAGCTATTACAACAGCATGGCTTCGTAGTAGAAGAGTCCGTATGCTGAACTGGCTTGCCTGCAGTCCTGATCTTTCATCGATTGAGAACATTTGGCGCATAATTAAACGAAAAGTCCGTCAAAGGAGACCCAAAACTCTCCAGCAGCTGGAAGCCTGTATTCAACAAGAGTGGGATCAAATTCCAATGGCTAAAACCCAAGAAACTTGTCTCCTCAATGCCCAGACGCCTCCACTCTGTGTTAAAAAGAAGAGGGGATACTGCACCATGGTAAACAGGCCCCTGTCCCAACTTTTTTGAGACCTGTAGCAGCCATCAAATTTGAAATGAGCTCATTTTGTGGATAAAATTGTAAAATTTCTCAGTTTCAACACTTGCTATGTTATCTCTGTTCTATTGTGAATAAAATACTGGCTGGTGTGATTTCAAAGTCATTGCATTTTGATTTTATTCACAATTTACACTTTGTCCCAACTATTTCAGAATAGGGGTTGTAGATCTTGTACATCGTTTTTTTTACGCATTTTCCCATAATTGAGCCGGACTCATCTGGGATTCTTGGAAACCTTGGGATCTCAAGTAGAATTGAACCCTTAGAGCACTGAAATAAATTTATATTTTTAAAAAAATGTATCTTGTGCTGTTGAAAACCTATCAGCTGGCAACTTGTTTAAAAGAGCTCCCCAGCGAGAGCTCTTTTAAACAAACCGCCACATACTGTATGTTTTCAACAACTTTGATTTTGATATCGTACATCATTGAGCAACAATGGCTGTATTTAGTGCTCTACGGGTTCAAATAGACCTGAGGTTCCACAGGTTTGAATCCAGCCCTGTGTTTGACAGACCCATATATGGGTCCACAGGTTTTATGGGGATAACTAAGATTATTGATCTCACAGCATCAAATACAGCAGGAATAATTTTTTAATTCGCACCAGTGGCTGCTCAGATATCAGTGTTTGAAATCTGGCCTCTCGGGGGCGCCACTCATTTGTAATACATCTTAAAGATAGAGCAGCTGGAAGTGTCCCAATACTCCGCACGATAAAATGCATTTTCCTATTTCCTCATCTCCTCATTCTTTGAGAGAGATGATGAAGGCCTGAGTGTGGCAGGATGCATTTTTTATTATTATTATTGGGGAGCCCCCTGCTGTTTCTCCCCGTCTGTACTTCTGTGCACCTGCAGTCATGTGAGCCAGGGTAATGTCATATTTAGCAGTCTAAGTCCTGCTCCCTTGTCAGTATTGCCAAGAAGCAAGATCACTTAAAGAGACATAAAATGTTCTGTTTCCTTGAAATGTGAACTTCAACTTCAATCCGGGCCAGCTGGAGAGCTGAAAATAGGAGGCACAGAACATCCCTCAAAACTAATGATTAGTTGTGACCATTTTTTTCAATCATTCATTTAAAATAACATTACATAAACTTCAAAAACACTCAACGTTATATCAGACATCGCCAGGTTTCCTTGTCATGTCAACACAAATATCATATTTACGCAAAATTGCATTTAAATTAACATATTCAGTTGAGGATACTTGTTGCTAATCTTTGTATATTTTGTCGTAATTCAACAATCATGAAGCTAGACGTCCTGCACTAACTGCTATGTTAACTTTTATGTTTATTTTTCTTTTGAAGTGAATAAAACATTTTGCCATATTGAATTCTCTATTTAATCACTCCTTCAGCGGATTAAGAAGGAAGCTGTGAGTTTAACTGTCGATGGCTTATGCTAATCTCTTGTTAATCAAGGAAAATGATTAAAACCAAATTAAGACTAGATGACTTATTACTTTCCATCATGCCTTAATGAGAAGAGCTGGCTACACTTGATATTGTTGAGGGTTTTCTGAGTTCACGTAATGTTAATTTAAATAAATGATTGAAAACGGGTCAAGATCAATTATTAGTTTCAAGGGAGGTTCTGTACGTCCTATGTTTTCCATTTACCTGCCGTCACTGCATCCAGTCCATCTTGACTCAAAGGGAACGGACCCATCATTCATTTTGCAATGGAGGCAAGCAAGGCTAAACTAAGTCTCTATATTCAACATTGTGTTTCTACAATGAATGTTGTTAAAATCTAAGAAGGAAAATTAAGCCAGAGATCTGTTGAAACGGCTGACTCCCATCTCACCTTTGCTATGCTACAACGCAAGATACTGTAAGAGTAATAAGACTTAGCTGCCGAATAGCTCACTCGGTAAAGCATCGCGTTGCGAAGCAGAAGTGTCTATCACGTCGCTGGTTCGATCCCCTCCTCGTACCAGCCAGCAGTGGTCGGCAGCCTTTTCAGAGTAGCTACAGGGTTGCAAATTGGGAAGGGACTGCCGGGAAGGGAAACTAATAGTTGCTCAAGCACCTCCTGTTGGCCAGACGGGCGCTCGTCGGGAAGATTCTAAGCCTGTTCATGTCCGGGTATCCTCCGCCCTCGTTCTGAACTTGCGAAGATTCAACCAATGAGTGTATAAGAAGCAGTGGCTGACGGGTGCGTGCTTCCGAGGAGAGCCGCGATCTGTCTACACTCTCCTGAATTGGCAGCAAGGGGTTGCATACGAGCAAGCCTTGTACATAGTTCACCAATTGGGCATTCCAGATTCGGGTGGGATTGGAGAAATTTAAAAGGGAAAAAAAAAAAAGTTAAGATTGCCTGCTTTGGGTTTGGCGAGTCATCCAGTGTGCTGTAGTAAGTGCTATGTGGATGTTTTGTTTTTTTTGTTTTTTTTTTAAGTTGGTATGCTCAGTATCGTGAAAGTATTTGCCACCTACAGGTGTGCAAAGAAAGTAATTTAAATAGACCTTTTTCATGCCATTTAAAGTTGGCTGAGAGGTCTCAACAAGTGGCACACTGTTGCAGTTGGAAGTAAGATCTGAGAAGCTGCAGTGCGGAAGAGATAAGAAAGTGAGTGACTGAGATGCATCAGTCTGGATGGGATTAAAAAGCCATTTCTGTGGCTCTGCTACTGCAGCAAACCACAGCTGGAGCCATTATCTCCCAGTGAAGAAAACAACTTAGAATAGTGCTGAATCCTTTCAGGAATGGACAGCCAAAAAATTACTCCAAGAGCGCATGAACCATTTATCTGGGAAGTCACAAACCCTGGCCCACTACAACAAATTATTGAAATCTTAACCAATGTGTAAATGTGAGAGATTCAATCATTACAAAATTTTGCATATAAGTTTTTTTGGTCCACTGGAACGCAGAGAGCGCAGTAACTGAATGATTTGAACCCCACGCCACCCAATATCGGATTGCAAGTATTGAACGCACAGTTTTAAGACGAGAAATTGGTGCAGCCCAGACGGGCCTCCAAGGAAATCTGGCGAATTAAGATGCACTTGTCACATCTCAGGAAAATTGGGCAAAATAAATTGTGGAGCCATTTGAAAAAATTGGGCCTTGCCTAAAGTTGTCGGAAGGGAGGAATTGGGCCCAAAATTTTCTAAATTATCCTTTTGATTTTGGAACTGCAGGCCTCCATTTCCTCAGATAAGGCCAACATTCATGTTTCCATAATTAGATGAAGACTAAAGTCGTAGTCCCGGGAGTGTTACACAGCAAAACTACTGCTACACAAGAGGAATTTGTCTCATTTGCAGAGAATACCTTGCAGTTTGGGACAATTTTGTGACTCAATCAGTCAACAGAGGAAAATATTATGGGAGATACGGCGCATGACGTTACTTCCAATTACATTTGATGTTAAGCTAACACAGCATTCCTCAAGAACAGGGCTATTCAACCTTATCCAGAAAGGGCCAGTGTGGGTGCAGCTTTCATTCCAACCAAGCACTTACACACCTGACACCTCTAATCAACCCCAAGAGTCTCTGCTAACGAGCTTGATTAGTAGTATCAGGTGTGTAAGTGCTTGGTTGGAATGAAAGCTGCACCCACACCGGCCCTTGCAGGATAATGTTAAATAGCCCTGCTCAAGAATGACATCATACCAATAGTAAAACATGGTGGTGGAAGTGCTAATTCTAATTCTGTGTGCATTACCATAATTCATGGAAACATGAACTCTGCCCCCTGCCTGAAATACTGATGGAGAATGTCGGTCTGGTCATCAGTTCATCACCTGAAAGGTCATGCCAATGCAGCAAAACAACAATCTGAAGCACAGGAGCGAATCCACCTCTGAAAACCTTCACAGAAACAATGTGAGATTTGGAGTGACCTGGTCCAAGTCCTATATGAACTCCACTGAGATGCTGTTGCAGGACAGTAAATGGGTATTCTTGTAGACCATCTAATGTGGTTGACTCACAGCAATTGTGCAGAAGAAAGGGGGCCAAAGTTGCTCCTCAGTGATGTTTAAAGACTGATTGCCAGTTATTAGAAGCATTCAGCTGGAGTTATTACTTCGCTTTGCTTCCCTTGTTTTCTTGCTTTGAATTAAATTTTGTTTGAAGATCAAAAGCTTTTAGTGTGACATGCTGACATGGAGAAAATCTTGAGGCGAACAAGCGCTTTTCATGACACTGCAAGCAAATCTGAATTGTGCTGCTTAACCTTAGTGCTTTGGCAGAGAAGAACTTATGAAAGAGTCATTCTGCTCAGTTCTGTTTCATGTAGGCGACAGTTAGAACAAAAACACAGAAATCACAAATCAAGAGAAGTTTCCAACTGTCCATATCGGATTTGCTTTTTACCAAACATGATGGCCAGCAGCCATACCACTGTTCGATCTGCTCCAGCCATGTGGCTGAAGCTAAGCAGGTGTGGGCTTGGTCAGTACTTGGATGGGAGACCACCTGGAAAACCCAAGTTGCTGCTGGTAGAGGTGTTGGTGGCCAGTAGGTTGCGATCTTCCCTCTGGTGGAATAATCCCCAATGCCCCAGTGCAGTGATGGGGACACTGTTCTGAAGGAGAGGCCATCTTTCAAATGAGACATTACACCGAGGTTTTGACTCACTGTGGTCATTAAAGATCCTATGACACTCATCGATAAGAGTAGGGGGTTCCCCGGTGTCATGGTTAAAGTCCCAACCTGGCTCTTTCGACCTGCCACCTAATCATCCCCTGATCTAATTGGCTGTGCAAATTGCCCTCTCCCTCCCCACCTCAACCCCCAGGGCTCCCTTGAAAAAGAGATTTCAATCTCAACAGGACTTCCCTGGTTAAATAAGGGTTTAAAAAAATAAATAAATAAAAAAATAACGACCTTCTATCCAGTAGATTATGTGAAGTCACCTCCATCTTTACTAGTTTTTTAGGTATTGAGACCTCAAGAAGGTAGTGATCACACTAAACTTAGAAAAAACAACTTCTTGTCTCCTGCGTATAAAAATTCTGAATTTTTGTTTCACATGTTGTGGCCATATTTTAAATGTGTTATGTACATACATGCACAGTAATGTATAATGTACATGGCCTGCTTGGATAATCATTGCTGGAGTGCTTTGAATGACCACTCCATGCTGCTTTTAAAGACTCTACCATTTCGAGTAAGCAAGCAACATATTTATAACCTAAAACCAATAATAGACTTCAATGCCAAAAGAAATTCTCCCCACCTCTACTACATATTTTCTGCTGCATATTATCAGCCAGCTCTGTTAATTAACCCACTGCTTAGTCTATCAAGCAGGCATATTACCTTTCCTTATCAGTGAGACCAAGGACAGATTGAGCTAGATTCCCTGCTGTAGATTACGCATTTCTGGTGCTGTACAAAAGTTACTGACCAATGGCTAGCATGTAGATGTCTCTCAGATGAAATGGAACTATTATGCTCAGTTTATTACATACTGTGTAGAGGAGGAGCCAATTGCAGGATCGAAGACGTGCCACTAGGGGGCATTTATAATGAGGAGGATGGAGGAAGGCTTGGAGAACCTGCTATACCTAATAATTTGCTGACTAATAATTTAGCTCCCTGGAAGAGACCCCAGGGAGTTGTGGAAACAATCCCCGGTGCTCGCTCACAACAGTTATGTTCCCGATTCTGTGAAAATGCACAAAATGCAGTTCATTTATTGGAGAAAAAAGCTATCTAACCATACTTGCCCCCATGTGTAAAGGTATTTGGCCCATTTAGTCACTAAATCAACCAATTAAATAAATTTAATTTGGGTTGCTTGAAGGGTGCTCCTATATGGAGTATCCTGGCTTTCCTTGTGCGTCGATGTTGGCATCATGCTTCCTTGTGTGGATGAGATCTCCGCTAATGCTTGGCGCAAGGGCTTCATACTCTAGGGTTATGCTTATACCAATGTCTACTTGTGCATCCACCATGTTGGGTTCACCGTGGTCAAAGGTCACAGGATAAATGCATCCACTTTGGGCGACCTCATATTCATACACACATATATAAAATTTTTTTTGGCTCTGTAAATGACAATGTCATTGTTTCACTACACACACCCTGGCATGAATACTGCCAGCTCTCTCGGATCTAAACATCACTCCAATAGAACCTGTCTGGTGGCAATGTGAAGTTGGAAAAAAGCAGCACATGATGCTACGCTCTAAAAAAATTCAAGAACCAATTAGAAACAAAGTCATTGACTTCTATGAATTTGGGAAGGATTACTAAGGTACTTCTAAGGCTCTGGGATATCGGCGAACCACAGTCAGAGCCATTATCTACAAATGGAGAAAACTTGGAACAGTAATGAACCTCTCCTGGAGTGGCTGGCCTACCGAAATTTCTCAAACAGTGCATTGATTACCCGTACAGGAGGTCAAAAAAACGCACTCTAAAATCTAAAGAACTTCAGGTCTTGCTTACCTCAGTTAAGGTCAGTGTTTACAATTCCACAATAAGAAAGAGGTGGGGTGGCACCCATGGGAGAGCTGCTAGGCAAAAACCACTACTGACCAAAAAGAACACAAAGGCTTGTCTCACATTTGCTGAAAAAACATCTTGATGATCCCCAAGACTTTATACTGATGAGAAAAAAGTGGAACTTTTTTGAAGACATGGGTCCCTTTTGCATCGATTGGAAGGCTAACACAACATTCCACAGTAAGAACATCAGACTAACCCTTAAACGTGGTGGCAGTGTGATTGTCTTGGGCTGCTTTTCTGCATCAACACCTGGGCAACTTGCCATAAATGATGGAATCATGAATTTTGTGCTGCACCATAAAACCATGGAGAATGTGTGGCCATCTGTTTGTGACCTAAAGCTCAAGTGCAGTTGGGTTATGCAGCAGGACAATGATCTGAGGCACACAAGCAAGTCCACTGAATGGCTGAAAGAAAAATTAAATTAAGGTTTTGGAGTGGCCTAGCCTAATTCCCAGCTTGAATCCGATTCAGATGCTGTGGTAAGACCTTGAACGGGCAGTTCATAATCAAAAACCCTCCAATGTGGTTGAATTAAGACAATTCTGCAGAAATGTGTGGGCAAAAATTTCCTCACAGTGATGTAAAAAAACTCATTACCGGTATCACATACTGAATCGCAGTTGTTGCCACCTAGGGTGTCCCAACCAGTTCTTAGGTTTAGGGGGGAAATTATTTTTGCATGTGGGTAATACAGGTTTTAGATAATTTCATTTATTAATGTAAAGAGTTATTTAAAATCTGCATTTCGTGCTTGCTCATACTTTTGTCCAGTAAAGCTGTATTGTCTGAAACATTTTAAGAACACCAAAGCTTAATATAAGAAATCAAAGGCAACTACTTTTCCACAGCACTGAAAGGTTAACCAAGGACTAAGGTATGTTTCATTTTTAATTTTTTAATTAATTTATTTTTTGGATGCTCTGTGAAATATGGGCTTTTGCTTGAATTAACTGCATTTGTTGTGAATGAAACTGGCGTTTTGCGTCCATTTGCATGGAGAATGCAGAAATGTGATTATGTTGAATTATATTTTTTAGTAACACTGAATTAAATATTAACAAAGGGACAATTCAGGGCAATTTTATTGGGTGATGTTTGCAGCATAAAGTTCTTTAGATAAGTTATTTTCAGCTCTCTGGGACCGAAGGTCTGGTGGGTTTATGTCGTGGGCCTTACTGTATGTCCGTCGCTAGCGTCGCCTGTAAACATCTTCTCTCCGAAACCACGGGTCAGATAAAGGTGAAACTGGGCACGTAGGTTCCTACCCAGGAGGAAACCACAGTTTGTTCATGACGTTCCGATCTGATTTCAAATATTGCTCTATGGCAGCCATATTGAAAATGCCTTAAGGGGTCATTGTCAAGCAGTTCTTGATGCGATTAAGCTGATATTTGGTACATGAGTAGATGGAAGCAAGCCCTAAAACAGTTTTGACAGGTTTTGAAATTTTGACCTTGATTTCACCTCAGCACTATGACCATGCCCACTTTTGAGGGTGTTTAATTTAAACGCCATCTTATCCGAAACCACTGGCCCTATAAAGCTGAAACTTGGCGCATATGTTCCTACCCATGAATACAGCAGAGTTTGTGCATGGTGTTATTTCATAGCCTGTTCAAGTGTATAAACATTCCAGGTGAGATACAGTGCCTGTGACACTTTTGCTCTATACGTGGAATAGCTTGGCAGCACAGACTAAGTGGAGTAGTGAGCTTTAATAATTGTGGAATTTTCTCTTCAAAATCGTATCAAAATTTATCAGACTGAAGATTTTATAATGCCAAATTGAATCATTATTACAAATGGGTGACTATAGCTGGCTCTGTCATGTGGTCACACATTCATGAGTGGGAGACTGCCTCAACCTCTGCTCATTTTTTGCAGAAAAAAAACATGTATTTGCATGTTATGCCCTCTGATGCATATTCTGTTTATTTCAGGTTAAAAATCAACAGACATTGGTTGATCCTGGCCAAAATTCACAATTAATGATGCATTTTGTCTGTCTTATTTTGAAACCAACTGATGGTGGTTTACTCTGTATTAATGCAATTTACTAAACTGGTTCAGTAAATGGCATGATTGTTTTGTATTTTATGAGAGTATATTTCTTCAATTTCATTGCTCAACTTCGTCAATTATGTCTCCTTTAATACCCTAATACATATATCTTAACAGTTAATTAATTGTGTTGAAATAATGAGAGGCTTAAGGGATTATACAGGGATATCGCACAGAGATGGACGATATTGCTTCTGTTGGGTAATCGTGATTGTGGGAGTGAGGGAAAGCAGCATTAATCAGTGATAGCCCTGTCATTAGGTGCACACGCTCTGAATAACGATGGCTGCATCCTTCATTTATAACGGATGGCACGCTTCCTGAATACTTAACCACAGCATTCGCCTCCTGCTGCTTCTGCTGTTGTGTAATTTACTGATGACTGAATTTACTTCTAAGCAAAGATGACTTAACAGCTTCCATGTCTGCGCAGTGTTATTGCATCAAATTTTCAAGTCAAAAATCGAAGTCTTGGAATGGCCCAGGCTTCAATCTCATCAAAAACCTTTTGGACACATTCGACAGATTGAGGTTCGAAATCTCACAACACTTCTTGCAAAGTCTCGGAGAGACAAGTGATGTAAAAAAACACTGACCAGCTACAGAATCGACCGAGGAAATCGCTGTCAGACAAATTGTGTAACTGCAGTTTCTGTTCTCATGCATGATGTCTTATGATGCCTATTTAATGTAAAAACAATATTTAGGAAACAATTTGCTCTCTGAACTGTTTACAAACACTGACAGACTCCGCTGTCAACCAGGCAAAGCATTGTCAGCCAAGTGATACTACTGCAATCGTCTCTGTACACAGGCGTGATGTTTTATGATATTTATTTATTGCTAAAATGCTATCTGAGAAAAGTTTAGCCCTCCTTTGTTCACAGCATATATATTATACAAAATCAGAATTATCTACCAAATACAAAAAGCCCACAAACGTGTGTAAATATGACAATATTAATACTTACTGTTATCAGTGTTTCCTCTAAAGTTTGACACGTGTTGGCGCAAAAAAAAAAAAATAAAATCACCATCTACACTGTTAGGCTGCTTCTTTCACCTCTACTTGCCTCTCCTGGCCGCTGGGCATTATGGGAAACCTCAATGTGGCAAATTGTGAGTTGTAGGACTAGAGTAAAATGTGTTTGCATGCAGTGTTTTTGGGGATGGGACTCCAGGGGCCTGTTCTACGAAGCAGGATTGCTGGATTAGCTGGATAATTGTACCTGGTAAAATCTGGAAACCTCTCAAGAGTGAATCATGGACTGAAGTTAGACGAGGTGTTCCGGCTTTTACTTTGAGCTGTACCGTGGCTAACTCCGCAATCCTGCTTTGTGAAACAGGCCCCAGGGGTCTGGTTTCTGGCTTTACATTTAAAAAACACGCAGGTTAAATAAGAGTTTGTAGGCTCTTGTCACTGTATACGGTCGCCAGTGTGCTCTTCACACTGCGTAAGTGCTCAATAGCTTGTGAGTGCTTGGAGCACTTATTTTAGCAGAATGAGCATGAATACACTGCTTCACTACATTCATCCTTGTGTGGAATATGAAGTGTTTCAGTGTCTATGTAACCCTCCGATACTCGTGCGTGCGTGCGTGCATGTGTGGAGAAATGGGGTCTTTCATAACGTGTGGATATTTCTGTAAATATGTGGGTAAATAACTGCTCTGAACTTTAAATGACAGATGTAGACACATTAACAGCTTGTAAATGTTCTATAATTGAAATTATGGTTGGAAAAAGGCAACAGACGCGGGGAGCCCCAGGACTGAAGTGTTTAGGTTGATGTACTGGGTTCTGAAATGTACAGCAAATTCAAACTGAAGTGATGTCCCGTAAGGTGAAGTGCTCCACTCCATATTTAGGGGATATAAACACATTCATCTAATTTTATTTGAGTGTTTTGTTGACGTACATTTTAGACACTAAATTTCCTCAGGGAATGGTGCAGGGCGTTTTATAAAATGTTTTATTTTTCTTAGCACAGTGCGCATTAGACATCCTGTGTTTAAGGAAGTACACTGCAGTAAGTAAATGGGTAGTGACACAATTTTTTTGTTCTAGCTCTGAAACGGTGAATATGAGGTTAGCTCATTAGTTCCGCCATTTTAGGGGACCAAAAGTAATTCGGCTGCTTGGCTGTTCCTGGGCCAGCTGTGCTGCGTCATTGCTTCATGCCCAAAGAAACTAACAAAAGCGTCTGAATTAAATTCTGCTGTAGGTTTGGAATTGGCATTTGGAGTCAGCTGGTCGCTCTCATCATGAGATGTTGTGTTTCAGTTTTCCAAACAAAACCATTAAAAAGGAAAAATGAATGAGGATATTATTTTTAAAGGCCTTTCAATCCTTTTATATGATTACCTCATGACAAGTTTAATGTTGCAGCGTACATCTGCAAAGAAGCAATGCGCGTGGTAGAACTCTACGGGAGAGCTTCACATTTTCACTTGGAGCCATTTATTGGAATGTTTACTTGAAGCCTTGTTTATCTCTTGCATTATATTTTAATCAAAGGGAATGAATCTGACAGTTCCATGAGATTCAGTATGTCTGGACTGTGATGCATTTAATAGGCTCTCTGTGTGGCTGTTTGCTTTGCTAAAGGCGCAGTGACTATGTAAAAGTTAAAGTTGGGAATGAGTGTACCCAATGTTTCATCGCCCTAACCCTCAGGCGACTGAGCTCTTTTATAAGCACAAATGACTAAGTAGGGTCATTTATGACCGCATAATATTTCGGATTGGAGCAGGATTTTTGAATGGCCTCATTTCTGTCTGATATGTTTACCTCTTTCTTAACAAATGTCAGGCATACCAAGAGACACGTAATAATATGTGGTTTTTAATTACTTTCTAAATTCAAAAAGAAGTTACACCTCGTAAAGACAAAATTACATTTGTTCAGATACTCTTCATCTGTTGCCTCTTTTAATACAAAGACTCTTAAAAAAAATAAATAAAATTAAAAAAAAGCACCAGATACAAGTAAATTTTACACACTAAAGATGAAGTTAGCTTGAGCACAGTATATATCACGGGTACAGCATACTATAGTGCAGCATAAAAATATCATTATGAGACCAGAAAATGAGTCACAAATCTAATAATTTGGTCAACATTAAATTACAATTGGCACACCAGTAATCCATTCAGTCAGGGTTTTTTTTTTATCCTTTGTTTTAAACACAGACTCCACACACATCTCCCCTGTAGCTGTACAGTCTCAAAGATCTTTTGAGCAGAAATAGATTATTTAGTATCTACTTTGTTTTTAATCTAGAAAAATCTCATGGTCACATTGAGATGGCCTTGTGATGGGATAGTGACCAAAAATTTACAATGAAGTCACAGTAGTCAGTAGCCATTTGCCAAAAAATTAATTTTAAATTTAAAATAACATGACATGAGTGGCGAGAACAAGCCATTCAGCCCAGCTAGGCTCGCCATTTTCCGATTACCAAAGTGAATCTAACACTTAAGATATTTAAGGACTAGATGAAATCCTGCACTGTATCAAACCTGGACTTAAACTCCCAGAGTTTCTGCCTCTACAATATGGCCCCGCAAACTATTCCACACTGAGATCACTCTGCATGGAAAAAAATATTTCCTAATATCAGTGCTAAATATAGCCTTGGCTAACTTCCACTTGTGACCCAAACTGCCCTCCAAAGCCTAAGTGCAGTAACTACATATTGGGTAAAATGTAAGTTACACAGTTTTGGGCCTGAAAGTATATTGAGGTCAGGATTTATTTGGACAGAAATTATACCATGGTGAGTCAGTTAATCATAATCTATCATAGAGGTGTTGACTATTTATTTGTTGGGACAGCAAACAAACTCTGAAGCCATTTTTTTCTGTTTAAATTATTGCGTAGTTACTGCACTTAGCAGAACTTTGCTGCCCTACAAAGGCTAACTGAACTTGGCCTCAGTTATCCTGCATAATAAACTTTGTTAATCCCTTTCACACACTTAAAGACCACAGTCAGATTGCCCCAAAGTCTCCTCTCACCAAGATTTTTCTGCCTCCTCGTGGCTTTTATTTATTGTTCCAGGAATTAACTTTGTGGTTCCTCCTTGAACCTTTTCTAAAGCCTCTGTCTTGCCTTGAACATGGCTTGTAATGTCTGAAATCTAACAGATGCATCTGGGGTAATTTATGACCCTCACATCTTTCCATTGCCCTTGCCAAAACATTTTTCTTATAAAAATCTATGAAATATTTATGAAAAGTAGATAACTTTGTTATGATAGTGTTAAAACGGCACATAAGATTAAAAGGCGGAGGGCATGAATGACACCACTTGGTCACTTTATGGTGAAAAGTTACAAAGGCATTGTGAAATTATTTTTGGGAAATAATATTTCTACGTAATGAATGAAGCACCTGGTTGTGATTTCTGGGTGGTCATTAGTTTTGAAATTAAAGCCAAAAATTGTTAGTCTTGTTGGTCCCAATGTAATTGTGAAAGTTAAACATTTAAAGATATGTAGTTTTTTTTTTTTTTGAACTACCTCTAACTGCACCATAGCTAAATAAATCATGCAGCCTTTTATGCTTTCATTTTAGTGAACTTGTATGATATCAACATGATCTGTCTTTTTATTTCAGGTTCCTTCTTTGTCAAAATTGTACCCTTTATGCAGCATCAGGACAAGCTCGTGTTTAGGGGGCCTGTTGTATTCAGGATGTCTGATTTGCGTCTCTGTGTTGAGAATGCTTAAGCATTATTAGCAATCATTCTCCTAATGTGCAAACTCCCCTTCGCTTGGTTATAATGCTAATTGATATTTTGTGAAACCTTTCAGGAGCAGGGCTTCAGCGGGCTGCCGGTCTTTCTTTTTTTTTTTTTTTTTTCAAAAAACAAGTGTTTTTTTTTTCCAAGGCAAAATATCAAAATGTTTGGTTGAATTTCATGGTTGGAATTTTTTCACCGGTGGGTTTGGCTGGGTTCGATGTGACATTCTGTTGGTGATGTGAAGACTTCTGTACCCTTGTCTGGTTTGGATTCGTGATGAGTTGTACCGTTTCTTTTGGTGTGCAGGACATGGCCTGACTGTGGAGGCGGGGATAAATACCCAGCCAGAATGGGGGCGGAGACTAATGGCGACCGCTGGGGACAACGAGACACAGGAGGAGAAAAACTGCACAGAGCCAGGTATGAGACGGGCTGGGGCAGCTGGGAGAGGCAGGTATGAGACGGGCTGCGGGCGGCTGGGAGAGGCAGGTGTGAGACGGGCTGGGGCAGCTGGGAGAGGCAGGTATGAGACGGGCTGGGGCAGCTGGGAGAGGCAGGTGTGAGACGGGCTGGGGCAGCTGGGAGAGGCAGGTGTGAGACGGGCTGGGGGCAGCTGGGAGAGGCAGGTGTGAGACGGGCTGGGGGCAGCTGGGAGAGGCAGGTGTGAGACGGGCTGGGGCAGCTGGGAGAGGCAGGTGTGAGACGGGCTGGGGGCAGCTGGGAGAGGCAGGTGTGAGACGGGCTGGGGGGCAGCTGGGAGAGGCAGGTGTGAGACGGGCTGGGGGCAGCTGGGAGAGGCAGGTGTGAGACGGGCTGGGGCAGCTGGGAGAGGCAGGTGTGAGACTGGCTGGGGCAGCTGGGAGAGGCAGGTGTGAGACTGGCTGGGGCAGCTGGGAGAGGCAGGTGTGAGACGGGCTGGGGCAGCTGGGAGAGGCAGGTGTGAGACGGGCTGGGGGCAGCTGGGAGAGGCAGGTGTGAGACGGGCTGGGGGCAGCTGGGAGAGGCAGGTGTGAGACGGGCTGGGGCAGCTGGGAGAGGCAGGTGTGAGACGGGCTGGGGCAGGTGGGAGAGGCAGGTGTGAGACGGGCTGGGGCAGCTGGGAGAGGCAGGTGAGACGGGCTGGGGCAGCTGAGAGGGGCAGGTGTGAGACGGGCTGGGGCAGCTGATTGTTATCAGGCTTACTGTCTGGCACAGTTTTGTGATTGTAATCCTGAATATTATAGGTTTTCCTTGTAGCGTTTTCATTGGCTGTATTTCCTGCTGTGTTATGATTGAAAATTTAGAATAGATTTTAATGCGAGTTTTTAATTTTATCTGGACACATTTTTGGGTTGAAGAATTGAAAGAATCCAGAAATATCAGAAGTGGTATGATGTGGACAGTCTGTGGTAGTTCTTGGAGCTGTGATTTGACTTCAAAAACAAACTTGTTTTCGGCATAAAGGTGGTTTTTGCACAAGCATTTATTTGGTGTGCGTAAGAGGTTTCTATTTCAGTCACTTAGACATGCAAACAAACAACAAGTTTCTGGTTTGAATACGCTTAATTCAGACTAATGAGCTGTTCATCAAGGCCTTGCAAACTAATTAAAGAACTGATTATTTTTTGTTGGGACATCTGTGCTAAACTTGAAGGGTTGAACATTTATAAATATTTCTACATCTTTCTGTGACCGCAAACGTGCATACAGTATGTGATCGTGTTTATGGATTATCTTGTTAAAAATGGACATAATTTTCAGTCTAATCAGCTGTCTTCCAAATGGTCAGGTTTTTTTTTTTTTTATACTTTGTGGCTGTTCTTAGACAGACTTCGATTAGCTAAAAGTGGCATCTTAGGAATTTTAATTTTTGTTTTCGCCCACGTTATTTGCTCCGAAAAGCCGCGCAGTTTTTCTGTGGGATTTTTCGCTGACAAGCCTGTGTTTGTCTGCAGTTCAGTCCGATGTTCTTTGCCTGCAGTTTGAGAGCAGTGCAGATCATACCCATTTACGGATGTCCACTGTGCTGTGAAATCCAATTCTAGCTGGTTACATGGCCTCAGCGCCACCAGCTGAAATATTATTTAACCTGTGTCCACACTGGGCCCATTCCTGTCATTCCTGATAGTTCAGTAATACACTGAACATTTTTTTTTCTGGTAAAAGGGCTTATAAACATCTACACATAACCATGCTTTGTCAGCTACTGAAATTGCAGTTGTTGGCTGTCTATGATGGAAGGATTAAGTATGTGTTTGTGCTGTATTTGCGAGTTCCGCCCATCACCGCTCTTCCACAATATTCAGTAATATTCACAAGCATTCTGAATAATCAACACCTGTAATATTGTATTGAAGCACATGGTTATCAATATTAAAATGAAAAAGCTGTCTTTTTCAGAAAGCAAGCACATTATTTGTCTCAATGAAAGTTATAATTCAAAGCTCTACGTTTTTATTTTCAAGGTCATATGCAATTTTTTAAAAAATTGAAAAAAATGTATTTGCGCTTGTGGCCTCTAAAGGTGTTTGGCCACATCTCTGTCAAAAATACAGGAACCAAACTCTCTTAATCAAACGATTCACTGGGCCACCATCAGAGAAGATGGTCCTTTTTGAGAATGCATTTTCATGTGGATATACTGTATGGAACTACATACATCCATAATATTGTACTTTAGAAACCCGTATTAAAGTGAATTTCAAATATTCCTTTTTGGTGTTTTGTAAAATGTTTGTCCGCAGTAATAATGAGCTGTGAAATTGTCACATTTTGATGGGTCAGTTGAATGGATACCAGGTGAAATCACTGAATTAGACTCAGCAAAATATCTCAGGCTGTAGGATTAAAGTTGTATGAAATGAGAGATGGTGAATTGTAATGATGAACTGAATTAATTTTGACTCGAGGAGAAACCAAGAAAGGACACGATAGGGGGGAGGAAGAATTTCTGGATGTCATAAATGATCATTTTTTGGTGCAGTATGTTAATAAACCTACAAGAGAGAAGGCAATTTTAGACTTAGTGCTCTGTAATGACCCAGATAGAATTAACAATGTTGAGGTACTGGAGCCACTTGGGACAAGTGATCACTCTACTGTTTATTTTGAGGTTTCATGGGAAGTTGAAAAGGTGTCTTCAAAAACAAAAATTTTCAATTTTAGGCGAGCAAACTTTGACAGGATGCGCTCATATCTAAGTGAAATAAAATGGGAGACACTCCTGGACTGTGAGTCTGTAAATGAGATGTGGGAAAGATTTAAGGGGTTTTACTTGATTAACAGTGCAAATTCATTCCAAAGGTGTCCAAAAGTAAGCTGAAAAAGCAGAATCCCCAGTGGATGACCGCAGCTATTCGTAGGAGTTTGAGGGAAAAGAGGAATCTTTATAAGATGTACATAGAGGATAACAATGAGATTACTAAGGCTGAATACTGTAAAATGCGGGCTGTGGTCAAAAAAGAGCTGAGGAATGCTAGAAGACTGTATGAAAGGCAAATTGCAGAGGGGGCAAAAACTAACCCGAAGCGCTTCTTTCAGTAATGTAGCAGAAAAAGGAAAGTCAAAGAGCAGGTTAAGTGTATAAAGAATAAAAATGGATCGCTGCTATATGATAACAAGGTTATTGTGGATACCTTAAACAGTTACTTTGTTGAGAATTTTACCTTAGAGCGGGTCTTTATTCAGCCAGAGGGCATGTCCAATGCTCAAGATTATTTAGCGGAAATTGAGGTTAGGGATAACGAAGTATTAGACAAGTTGCATAAACTAAAGGCAGATAAGGCGGCGGGTCCTGATGGCTTATATCCGAGAGTGCTCAGGGAAGTTAGTGAGATCATCTTTAAACCGCTATCCGCCATCTTTAGACGGTCTTTAGAAACTGGAGAAATACCAAATGATTGGAAACAGGGCAATATGATACCAATATATAAGAAAGGGGACCGTACTGAGCCAGGTAATTACAGGTCAGTCAATTTAACTTGCATTGTGTGCAAAATACTGAAATCTATCATAAAAGATGAGCTGGAACTCGGGGTCACAAATGGAAGCTGACCAAAGGTAAATTTAGCACTGATATTTGGAAATATTTCTTCATCCAAAGAGTAATTTCGCTGTGGAACAGCTTACCTGACCATATTGTTGAGGCAGAGACCTTGGGAGTTTTCAAGAGCAGGCTTGACTTAAAGCTAGATACCATTGAGTCATTGAGTATCTGAAGTGATATATTCACAATAGTATAAAGAAACTGGCAAGCCTAGTTGGGCTGAACAGCCTGTTCTCGCCATTCATGTTATGAAATGTTATTATGTTCTGCTATTAAATGCCTCGATGAGATGAAAATTTTCAAGTCTTGTCATGGACTAAGTCAGTGGTTCCCAACCCAGTCCTGAAGGACCCCTGTACGGCAGGTTTTTGTTGCAGCTTTACTTTTGCACACCTTATCCATTTGAGGCCCAACGCACTTTCATGCACACCCTGTTCAGGTTGATCTTTTTCAACCAATCAGCACGAAGCCCTTAAATGGATCAGGTGTGAAAGAGTAAAGCTGGAGCAGAAACCTGCAGAGCAGGGGGTCCCTGAGGACTGGGTTGGGAACCAGTGGACTAAGTGATGGGCACTTCGGCCCATGGAAGACCTCGCCTGGAGATGGATTGGTCTTCCTCTGGCTGGCCTCTGCCACCATTTTTAAATAGACTTTAGGACTTCCTTATCGGCTTTCTAAGGCTGAATCCAAATCTCCACCCTCTGGACTTGCAGACTGAGCCCTCACGGACTTCAGGCGTACGGAATGTAATGTCTTCACCGTCATTATGTAAAGTCTGCAAGAGCAGGAGTCTGCAGCATTATAAAAGGAGCTGATAGACAGGCTTCGAGTCTGTTTCTCTCGTTTCCGTGGGAACATTACCTTTATAGCCTATATTTCTGTATCATGATGTTGAATTTTATATCTGGCCCACGTTATTCAAGTAATGTTTTAATATTATAAATTTATAATAAGTTTATGTGGTTTTGTGCATGTGTGAATGTGCTTTTTTTTTTTTTTTTTTTTTTTTTTTTTTTTTTTCTGTCAGCAATTTGGAGAAATTAAAACGTCACGTCCCTATTGCAATGAATTGTGGGTAATTACACTAGTGAAGTCTGCTGAAGTCTGCACCCCAAGCGGACTCTCTGGAAGTCCGCAGAAAGTCCGCTTGAGGCCCCTTGTGGACTGGATGAATTGTGGATTTGGGCAGCCCTCAGCACTCCTGGACTTCCCGTGAACGCGCCCGCAAAGTCCGCGAGTCTGCGAGTGCGGTGAAGTGCGGACATTTGGATGCAGCCTAACTTCAAACAAAAAGCAGTTCTTACTCTATTGACAGTCATTGGCTCTTCTTACTCTATTGACAGTCATTGGCTCTTCTTACTCTTGGCAGTCATTGGCTCTTCAGCAAAAAGCAGTTCTTACTCTCGACAGTCATTGCCTCTTTCGGTCCCTGCTGTCCCAGGCTTTGTTCTTCTCATGCTTTGGACAATTAAACTCACCAGGCAATAGATTGTGCGCGAGGATTCGGCTCTCCGCCTGATTTTTAATTACCCCGGGAACATTTTCTTTTATTTTTTTTTTTTTTTTTTTTTGTGAAATCAGAGACGGAGACGGCGGGCAGCTCTTGCTGGGGAATACTTGTATAGAAAAGACCTCAAACAAGTTTGCCTCATTCAATTATGTTCACAGCTCCAGGGCCATTCTCTAAACACTGTCTATCCTCAATACAAGAACTTTAATGAATAATATTAATGTTAAATTCTACAAGAATAATCATACATTATGGTGCACAACATCTCTCTAAGCATCATTGATGATATTTTTGGACAATTATTGTCAATCAAGCACCAGCATCATCTGTCCAGCAGTAAAAGTAGCGATGCTCAGACCAGGAGGGTTCTGTCAGTCGCTGATAAGAGGCATCTTCAGATTCACCTTGATCTGGGCTGTCTCTGTACCCTGGGATTTTCTCACTACTGTTATCCCTTGGGCGTATAATACAGGGAAATATAGCCATCAGCATGTCTGTCTGTCAGTCATTTTTGTTTCTGGACCATAACTCAGGGAACATTCAGTATTCTTTTTTTTTTTTTTTTTTTTTTAATGAAACTCTCTACAAGCAATAAGTCCTTGAGTGGTGCCTTTTGCAATTTTTATATTGACTAACCATGAGGCGGCGCTATCACAAATGTATAGTTCTGGCATGTAACTTTGAACCGTTGGCCTCAGAACCAAAATTCTTTTTTTCCTGGATTCTGTGGGCCCACACGTATCTAGAAATATAAGTAAGGCCCATTTGCGTGTATATTTTCCGCTATTTTCCATTTTTTGTGAAATATTTAAAGTCCATTTATGACACGATGCAACAAATTCCCATGAAATTTGGTTTGAAAATGCTATATACACAAAATTGCTACATGAAATGGTGTGGCCACAGTAAAGCAATGGATTTTGTAGATGGTGGTCTCTGTAGCTAAAGTGAGGTCAAACTCCTGAATGCAATGTCCAATCATCACTGAACTGGAGAGCCGCCATCTATAGGCCATCAGACTCAAGCCTACCAAATTTGGTGCGAATACGTCCATATATGATACGACAGCAAACAGTCATAACTTTTAAACCAGTAGCCCAATCGACTTAAAAATTTGCAAACTTCATGCTTTGAGTACTGCCTTGTGCCATTTTTAATTTTAAAAAATGTTTTTATTTTAAATTTTGGGGCTGCCGGTTTAGCTAACTCAGCTAAGATGCTGCATTGCGGAGCAGTAGTCACCACCACGACGCGGGTTCGATCCCGGTCGTACCAACCTGCAATGGTAGGCAGCTTTCTCAGAGCAACGCACAATTGGCTTTAGGGATGCAAATTGGGAAGGGACTGCGGGGTTGGGATATTAAAAATAGACGCTTTGTTTGTTGCTCAAGCGCCTCCTGTTGGCCATCCAGGCACTCGTCCATGAGATTCTAAGCTTGCTCATGTTCAGGTATCCTCTGCCCTCGTTCTGAACTTGCGAAGTCTTGAGCTATGAGTGTAAAGAAGCAGTAGGTGACGGGCACGTGCTTCAGAGGAGAGCCGCAAACTTTCTTCGCTCTCCTGAGTTGGCAACAGGGGGTCGCAAACGAGCAAGCTTGTGTACATAGTTCTCGAATTGGGCATTCCAGATTCGGGTGGGATTGTAGATGCCAAATTTAAAAAAAAAAAAAAAAAAAAAAAAAAATCAAATTTTGCTGGGTCTGATGGGAGATGCCATCTCCTGATAGCTCTTGTTTAACAGTGTGTGTCGAGAGTTAGAGTGTGGCCAAAGGTTTAGAAGAATGAAGAATTAGGGTCATGGGTCACTAAAGAAGATAATTTATGAATAAACTATGGCATGCTACATTTCACTATGTGTAGTCCATAAGTGTTTGGACGTGTAACCCATTTTTTGGGCCAGTTATCAGCCTCAATGGATTTGAATGTAGAATAGAGGGTTGAAGTGCAGACTGTCTGCTGTGATTTGACTGCATTTTCAAGGATTTCTGAACTCGCTCTTCGCATCATTGTCATGTTAACCCTTAAAGTGTTGAGATAATGAATTTTTAAGAAATATAAATTGAACCTTGTGCTGTTGAAAACCTATCCTATGGCAATTTGTTCCTGCGGGAGCTCTTTTAAACAAGTTGCCACTCGCTAGGTTTTCAACAGCTTTGATTTTGATATCTAACATCATTGAGCAACAATAGCTGCATTTAGCGCTCTATGGGTGAATTGCTGGCTCACCCAAGAACAGGACTGTAAAAATGCACTAAACACTAATATGACACTGCCAGCGATTAGCGGGTGCTGTTCCAGACTGCCGACCTCAGGCTTGTACAGTGAAATGTATTTTTGACAGCATTGAGCACTGCACTCCATTAAAGACCATTCTATGCCCTTCCATCCGCCCCCTCCATAGTATATTCCTCTGCCCTGGATTTGTACATTGATATTCTTTTCACGCTGACGGAATAAAGGAGGCCAGGGACGCAGGAAAAATGGCGATACCCTCCATCCACTGCATCTTCACCAGCCGCACATCCCTGGCCTGTGTGTCTTCCTCACTGTGCGCGTTTTCACCTTCAGAGATGGCTTGTACTCGCCTGTCTACCAGTATTCCGATGCTGTCGCTGTTTGTGCGCATATACAGCACATGATCATCATTAACCACTGATATCCAGTTGGCCCTCGAGTTTCCACTGAGGCACAATGAATTTAAAAAAAAAAAAAAAAAAAAAAAAACTAGTGCCTGAATTTCAGCATAAATGTTTCTCATTGCATAAATGTCTCTTCAAAATGCTGTGTTGGTGTCTAAATTTTGGGCAGTGGCTTGTCGCATGAGTGTAATTCATAAAGCATAACTCGTGAGACTTCAGAACTCTGACAGTGGAATGGACTGTCAGGAGTTTATATTGAATTATATGGAATATTGAATTTTGTCACGAGACACTGTGTGCCGCTTCTCTTGATCGGATGTCCTCTCCTCGTGTCGGCGAAGGTTCACCCCAGGACTCGAGTTTGCTGTCAGTCCAAAGACATGCCCATCAGGCTAATTCAGGACTCTAGATAGGTTGCCGTATATGAGTGCTTGGTGAGTGATTCTTACACTTAAAGTATAACGGGTGACACAATATAGCCTTAAGATGCTGAAAGTGTCCTTCAAGGATAAGTCTAGAATTCTTGGTCCTCACCTTATTTTGGGGTGAAAACTGCTATTCTGCCTGCTGGCTATCTTTGGAGCAGTGAGCCACAAAGCTGCATGCGAGTCTGCTATGGTTTCAGGGGATTTAAGCCGTTTGGATGTAACACATTTTCCCTTTCATTTTGTAATGAACTGGCTCAGTGCTGGACGTGTGTAAGAGATATAAAGTAGGAGGCTTTGAGGGACGCAGCTCTTACAGTAAGCTGACTGTGACGGCAGAGAATAACGTGCAACAGCCAAGCCAATGAATTCAGTGTTATCTGTTTTAACACAAAGACATTCTTGTAAAACATTAACAAGCAATAGCCTGCAGCTGTCGGGATAGAAAGATGAATCATTACATGGGGGCTGTGCTAAAGTAATGGCTGTGCCATGCGGATCTCTGCTTTAGGAGGAACTGATCCTGACATTTGTGTGGTAGTGCCTATGCAGCCCCTGTGCAAATACTCTGGGACAGGCTGACATGAGCGGAGTACAGTGCCTCTGCACTGCAATAACCACATTCATGAACTTAGAACAGTGGAAGGAGGCAGGAACGTGTGTCGGACAACACACTTTTGGCTCAGTCTGTAGGAAGATGGTATTGACGTTGTTGCTGAATGTCGTAGGCTTGGATGTTTGGGGGGAAACTGGAATGCTCGATGTCATGCTGGTCAAGTCAAGTATCAGCACTTTATTTTTATTTTTTTTTTAAAGATATACTTTATTGTAGCTAGGCCTGGGACGATAATCAATAAATCAATTAATCGCAAGGTAAATGAAAATGAACTCGATAATTTTGCTGGCCTCGATATATTGCCATGTGCATGCGTGTTTGCAGAGCCACCCCTCCCAATATGCAGAACACGCTCTGTGCGTAGGGCCTCAAGTTGCGCTTGGGGCCTCATTTTATGCGCAAATACAATGCAGTTTTTTTTGAGCCTGTCCTCCAACAAAATAGGCCCACAAAGGTCGTTTGTCAAGCAGCTTATTACTGCCTAAAGTTACGTTTACGCGGCCATTTAAATAACTACAGTCTGGTTTCTATCGTCAGCATCTCCGTCAGTAAATGACTCATCTGAACCGAATCCTAACCCTTACCCTAATCCTAACTTTAACCCTAACCCTAACCCTAACCCCAAGCCTAACCCTTACCCTAACTGTAATTTTAAGTGTAATTCTGACTGAAACTGTAACTCTAAGTCAAACTGTAACTCCAACGGTTTTTTTCTTAACAGAGACAGGGTCTATTTTATTGTTTTTGGTTGTGATTTTTATTCAAGTGCAATTTTGGCTAACAGAGACAGTCCATTTTATTTTTATTGTTTATTGTTTTTTGTTTGTTTTATTTATTTAGGATATTTAAAAGTTCTTGATATTCCAATTACAGTGATAAAAAATACTCATGAGAAATAAGTTTATTGCATTTGAAAGGCTGTACTTGCATTATTATGATATATTATCATTACATTAGTGGTTTATTTGGTCTCAAAAAAATATTGACAATAATATAGTTTATCGGCAAAATTTTTTTATCCTCACAGGCCTAATTGTAGCCACGTGGGGTAATTTGTCCTCTGCGTTCGACCCATCATAATTACTTAGGAGCAGTGGGCAGCCACAGAGCAGTGCCCGGGGACCAACTCCAGTTCTAAAGCCAGAGTCTTGGTCAGGGACACTGGTAGGAGTGTTCCTATAGAGCATGTCTTTCTAAAGCCAGAGCCTTGGTCAGGGACACTGGTAGGAGTGTTCCTATAGAGCATGTCTTTCTAAAGCCTGAGCCTTAGTCAGGGACACTGGTAGGAGTGTTCCGATAGAGCATGTCTTTCTAAAGCCAGAGCCTTGGTCAGGGACACTGGCAGGAGTGTTCCGATAGAGCATGTCTTTCTAAAGCCAGAGCCTTGGTCAGGGACACTGGTAGGAGTGTTCCTATAGAGCATGTCTTTCTAAAGCCAGAGCCTTGGTCAGGGACACTGGTAGGAGTGTTCCTATAGAGCATGTCTTTCTAAAGCCAGAGCCTTGGTCAGGGACACTGGCAGGAGTGTTCCTATAGAGCATGTCTTTCTAAAGCCAGAGCCTTGGTCAGGGACACTGGTAGGAGTGTTTCTATAGAGCATGTCTTTCTAAAGCCAGAGCCTTGGTCAGGGACACTGGTAGGAGTGTTCCTATAGAGCATGTCTTTCTAAAGCCAGAGGCTTGGTCAGGGACACTGGTAGGAGGTGTTCCTATAGAGCATGTCTTTCTAAAGCCAGAGGCTTGGTCAGAGCCTTGGTCAAAGGACACTGGTAGGAGTGTTCCTATAGAGCATGTCTTTCTAAAGCCAGAGCCTTGGTCAGGGACACTGGTTGGAGTGTTCCTATACAGCATGTCTTTCTAAAGCCAGAGCCTTGGTCAAGGATACTGGTAGGAGTGTTCCTATAGAGCATGTCTTTCTAAAGCCAGAGCCTTGGTCAGGGACACTGGTAGGAGTGGTCCTATACAGCATGTCTTTCTAAAGCCAGAGGCTTGGTCAGGGACACTGGTAGGATTGTTCCTATAGAGCATGTCTTTCTAAAGCCAGGCCCTTGGTCAGGGACACTGGTAGGAGTGCTCCTATAGAGCATGTTTTTCTAAAGCCAGAGCCTTGGTCATGGACACTGGTAGGAGTGTTCCTATAGAGCATGTCTTTCTAAAGCCAGAGCCTTGGTCAGGGATACTGGTAGGAGTGTTCCTATAGAGCATGTTTTTCTAAAGCCAGAGCCTTGGTCATGGACACTGGTAGGAGTGTTCCTATAGAGCATGTTTTTCTAAAGCCAGAGCCTTGGTCATGGACACTGGTAGGAGTGTTCCTATAGAGCATGTCTTTCTAAAGCCAGAGCCTTGGTCAGGGATACTGGTAGGAGTGTTCCTATAGAGCATGTCTTTCTAAAGCCAGAGCCTTGGTCAGGGACACTGGTAGGAGTATTTCTGTAATACATGTTTTTGTGGGTAGGGGAAACCAGAGTACCTGGAGGAAACCCACACATAGGCACGCACATAGGCAAGGAGAACATGCAAGCGTCACGTAAAGAGGCCCTGGCCAGTCGGGGCTTGAACCCGTGTTCTCGCTATTGTGAGGAAGTTGTGCCAACCACTGCCTGCTATTTTTGGGCACTGCAGTGAGTTTGCAGTGTTTCTTTCCCAAAGTAAGGACTACTGAACCGTTTAAAGGGGACTCAGCGGCTGGCCTTACGCACGGGGGGCTGTTGGAGGCTCTGGCACTAACTGGCTGAAGGGATGTTCTGTGGAATTAATGGCTAAAAACAGTTTTTCATCAGTTAGTTCATCCAGGATGGTGTATTTTTTTTTTTCTGACACTAGAGAACACTTGTGTACAAAGCCTCAGCACATTTTTATAATAATCCTTGAAATCTGTTATTCGCTTATGAACCTGACCCAAAATGCCATCAGATATAACCAGTATAGATCATTAACATGTCACCATGGCGAAAGCAGGCGTGTGCCACAGGATTCCTTTTTTTTTTTTTAACAAGATTACTCTATCAAGTATCTCCCCTGGTGCAGTGTCTTTTAGCAGTGTTAGTCATATTTTTATACTCTTTTCTCATTGGACAGCCACATGCTGGGTTGTGTTACTCTGGAAAAGACCAAGTGATGGACATGTGTCTTATAGTGGGAATTTGAGGATGATTCTTAGGAAGTCAGAGGAGTTTAGGGAATTTCTAAAGGTCCATGTGAACACTGTAAGATTGACTGGAGTAACTTGAAGATGCAAAAGCTGGAGGCGGAGTGAAGGTCAGCTCGGGGTCAGTGTCAATGGTGTGAGCGAGCGGAAGACCAGACTCCCTCATCCAAACACCCATCAGAGATCAGGAGGGTAACAGTGGTCACCATCTGAATGCAGGACCTATGAAAGCAGCATGTCCCTTGTGTCAGCTGGGGTAAAGCTGATTCCTTTGGCTTTTTTAAGGCTTACTCAGTGCTTCCATATCTTAAAATTGAATAGAGCCCAAAGAGGAAGCCAAAAGTCGTCTTAATTTCAAAAACATTTAAGCTGGTGTTTAATCTCCCGAATTGGCCACATAATACATCCACTTTAGAAAACTCTAGAAATGGAGGAGCATGTTATTTTGGTTTAACCCATTTAAACCTGGACAGCATGTGCGCATTTCAAGAACGTGTCGTTGCCGACACAGATATGCGCGTAATTTTGAAAGTACCGTAATTACTGTAAATTTTGCGCAATAAAAAAAAAATTCCAACTGTTCCTGAAAGCTGAGAAGCTGTGCTTCAGCCCAAATACAGGTTACTATCTGCTGGGGTTTTTGCATTAGGCCTTAAAGGGTTAAATCACTGGGGGATGCAATTTTTTGTTTTTTACTTTAAGGAAATTTGAGTATATTAATGTAGTGAGATGCACAGTGCATGGTTGCCGTGGTCAAAGACAGGGGACCCTTTCATTTTCCTCCATCTCCTTGATGATGAGGCTCGAGCCAGTCAAAGGGGTCAGCCTCGCCCTGTGCTCGAATTCGATGCCTAACAAATCCAGTCATATTCCAAACCCTTGACAGTTCATCATACAATGAAAGCATAAATGTTTAAACTGAATAAGGAAAACATTTTTTAACACTTTCTTGATTTGAATATGTATTGATTCAAGATTACGTGCTCACATTTCCTGACCAGAGAACACTTTATAGATAATGGTTATGCAACTTGCATACCGTGTCCGTCTGTTGTTCATCATAGTGCTATGCGTTTTGATACTTAGTCATTCGTTGTGCTAACTTTTCACCTTGAATTTCCTTGCGAGAAAATAAACTTCTGTATGTTGTGTATATATGACAAATGTCCATGCAAAGTGCACCACAGCAGTGACTAAGATGCAACAGCAATTCTCAGCAACAACCAGTTTGTCATGATGGTACCCTTGACCCAATTAGTGCTCATTATTAATCAATACAGAGGCCGTTTTTGGGTTGAGTCGCAGTGCAGACAGGGATTGATTCGGTGCTTCCTGATAGATAGTGGCAGTTACTTGATGACAGACATCCTCAATGCCATACAGGTACCTCCATCCAGATTCCAGTGCATGAGGAGTAATGTGAGGTGTAGGGGATCAGGGACAGGCTGACTAGCGTGGGAATGAGGGGAAGTCATCCTATTGGTCTGATTACCTGCGCAGTTGAAAGGGTTTTTGGTGCAGATATGATCGTTGCAATGCTCCACCTCGTTCGCACCTTGTGGACTATAGTTCTGTGCCAATCACCTGATTTGGATGCAAACACGGTCAAATTTTATATGAAAGTCAGGCTTTGAGCTCATTCATTATTAACCTTTACAGCGCTGAAATAAATTTTTTTATGAATATAAATTCAATGATCTTGTGCTCTTGAAAACCCATCGGGGCAACTTGTTCAAAAGTGCTCCCCTGTGGGAGTCATCACCTAATAGGTTTTCAACAGCTTTGATTCTGATATCTCACGTTATTGAACAACAATAGCTGCATTTAGAGCTCTAAGGGTTAAATTTCATCTCCAGTGTGCTGTGGTAGACGGTGAAGACAACAACTCCACCGAAATGTGCAAATATTTATCGAGCTGACTGTTCCTCACAGTAATTTGCGAACATTGTCCAAATACATCCAGCCCTCTTGAGCATCAGGGAATTAATCAGGTGCATCTTTAATGATCATAAACCCATTTCCAGTAGCACTTTCACCATGAACTACAGTAATTCATTCCATGAGTTATTGCCTAATTAAATCTTGCTGGGCAACCTTGATGTTGTTTTCTGGAATTATTCTCCTTGTACCAGACAAATTAGAGTGCAGAATCTCATTAGCATGGTAGTTACAATTCACAATTAGCCTTTGGCTCAAGTAAGAGTCATAAGTGCAGATTTTGAGTAGTTAAATTTGTTCACCTCATGCTGTCAGCCTTGTCACTCTCGCAGGCACAAAGGGTGCTTTTCTAAATCCGTTTGTTTTTAGAACCCTATCTCTAGTTGGCCAAGTAAGTTCATGTAGAATTGCGTGGGCGCTTGAGTTGATAAAGATGGCGGAACTAGCATAAGATTTGGGAGTGACTGCACACTGGCCAATCAGGATGCTTTCCTCTACCTTAGCTGTTTCCATCCCTTCTCCTGGAGAGCTGCAGAATTGGCTGGTTTATTTATTTATTTATTTATTGTCCCCCGCCGCCGCGGTAGCGGGCGGAGCGGTGGACGTAGAATTCAGCTCGCTCCGTCCGTCCCGCTGTCCGTCACGTCCCATTTGTTCTGAACGCGATATCTCAAGAACGGTTTGACCGATTCCATTTATCTTTGGTGTCAAGGTGTATTGGTGTGATACGCTGACCCCAGTCGCTTTCCGTGACCTTGGCATTATTCTCAAGGTCATTACGACTATTTGACCACTTACAAATACCTTGTCAACATGATATCTCAAGAACAGTTTGACCAATTCCATTCATCTTTGGTGTCAAGGTGTATTAGGGGGGTGCTCACAGCCCACTCGATTTACGTGACCTTGGCATTATTCTCAAGGTCATTACAACCATTTTACCGCTTATGAATACCTTGTCAACTTGATATCTCAAGAACGGTTTGACCGATTCCATTCATCTTTGGTGTCAAGGTGTATTAGGGCTGGGGGACATAGTATTTAGCTCCGTCAGTCCATCCGTCCAGCCGTCCGTCCGTCACGTCCCGTTTGTTGTGAACGCGATATCTCAAGAACGCTTTGACCGATTTTATTCATCTTTGGCTTCAATGTGTATTTGTGTGATGCACGGACCCCGGTCGATTTCTGTCACCTGGCGGGGGACATGGCCACGTTTAGTGGCAACACTTGTTTATTTACTTTATTTATTGTTCTCACCAATCAGTTTGGACCATAGTAACCAGGATCTTGTTTGTAAACAGCACGTAGGCACAGAAACAATGCTTACCTCAATTTCTCTGCAGGTTTTGGATTCATAGACAAACTTGACAGTAACAATAATGCAAAATTAATAAGATTATGAATGCAAAATGGGGGAAAAATGACATTAATCCTGATTAATAAAAGAAGAAAATGCATGCAGTTTAGCTTACCCGCAGTTTCGTAAACTGGGGGATTTTTTTTTTTTTTGTTTGCCATTTTTCTTTTTGTTTTTGAGTGTACGCAGTATTGATGTGCTGGCTGATGGACTCCAGGTGAGGTGAGTTGGCTGTATGATGGGCTGCTTTAATTGGTCGGTGAAGTGCTGTGGAACAACAGAACCAGCTGATACCTCAGGAGTGAAGATCACCGCCTCACATGAGCGGTTCTGTCTGCTCAAATCCTTGGTTTTTGTGGGTGCATCTTCTCTGATTTCTCCACATGCCAGAGGATGCGGCTGTTTTGATTGGATTCACATTCAGTAGTTAAATATTTCAAGTACAAACCTGCTGGGAGCAGATGGATGGGTTTTTCTCCTTCAGTCTATGGTGAACTAAACCGGAAAATATTTTATTTCATCTTAACATGCTTGTTAGCCTGTGGACTGTCTGCCCGAATTTTGGCGGTTGGACGTCCCTGGTGACAGTCCTGGAGCAGTAATTGGTGATCTACATAGACCCAACTAATTATTCAATTGCAGACTAATTATTGAGGTCTGGAGAAATATTCATTCTGCGTCTCTTTCCTCTCTGCTCATTTTTTTATCTCCCTGTTGTGAACAGATTTTAATTTATTTTTTTTTCTAACTCGCTTTATTTATTGCCACACAGATCTCATGTTGAGGATGTGATTTTAAAAACACCCCCAATACCTTCTTAAAAAAAAAAAAATGAAAAGTACAATTTTAAATTTGGGATGAATTGTATATTCAAAACATGTCTAGTGCTCTGCTAGTGTGCCTGTGTGAGTGGTAATTAAGTGAGATTATTACCATAATTACTGATTATTTGACTTTTAAAAGCATCACGATTGCTGTTATCTGTGGAGGACTGAAATACTGGCAAAACGACATCATTATTTATTCAGACTCATAATTTAGTCCTTGATAATATAATTTGATACTCAGATTTGGCAGATTTAGTAGCGGTCATGAAGCAATTGGTTCTGTGCACAACACTGAGAATTAAGTTCATAATTGTGTCTTTGACTGGGTCCAAAGACATTTGGGCATTTTTCTTAAAATGCTGTCTGTTATTTTGAGGTTTGCACTGATGGTCCTGCAACAGAGCCAGTAAAGAGGATTTTATCAACAACGTAAGCTGTTTTTGGGACAGGAATCATCACAGCCTATTAAAGTTTGGCATTTCCAATCCTGCCTGAATCTGGATTGTTTAATTTGCGAACCATGTGCGAGTTTGCTCATGTGCGTTTCATGTCACCAGCCGTGAAGAGCAATAAGTTTGTCATCCTCCGCTGAAACATCTGTACTTTTTCACACCATATTTGTAATCCTTAGATGCAGTGAAACCTGAAAATGTGATTTTTAAAAAACAACCAACTGGCGCCCAGATGGCCGGCCAGAGCCGCTATTGCTCTGAGCATGCTGTAACAATGGAGTCGGTCCCTCCCATATACCCGAGCAGCAAAGCCAGTTATGCTGCTCCCAGCAGCTCCTTGTTTCACTTCAGGATCAGATTGCTGTTGAAGATATCATTTTGGGACCCCAGTAGTCTTGTGCCACAGTCATTCATGGGCTTTGCAAGAAATGTTGCTGAATGTCAGATGGAAAAAGTTGATGCAAATCAAGTAAATTAGCATTGATGTTGGTATAAGAACTGGGTACAGGTACGGACTTCGTTTGTACAGTGCCTGACAAAAGTCTTGTCGCATAAGGACATAGTAACTAAAAATAGCATATAACTTTATTTCTAACCAATCAATTGTTACAATAAATGGTCCATTTAAATGTCAAGGGCTTTCACATTAATAATTTGGTGCAAAATGAAACCATCAAAAAGTGTTCTGATGTTCACAGCTTGGCTAAGCCCATAACATCTGTTTTTGCTGGGACAACAGTCTTGTCGTCTCTTCAGATGATGCAACAAATCGCAGATTGGAGTTTAACCTATGACAAATACTGTAATTAACACATTCCCAGATGTGTATAGAAATAACCCCAGCACACCAGACTTTCATATGAGGTGTGACTAGACCTCTGACAACATACCAAAGATTCAACCACAGACCAAAGTGCTGATCATCAAGAGCCAGAAGACTGAGTCTGCTGCTGAGGTGGCAGACATCTTTAATGTATCCAAATGTCAAGTGGAGGGGATGAGAAAAATATTTGAAGAAACTGGTGACGTTCATGGCAAGCGCAGGTCAGACAGACCCCGGTATGACAACTGTTTGAAAGGACTGTTTGTTGCTTCAACTGTACAAGGCTAGCCCTTCTTCAACTACAGCGAAGCTACATGAAGAAATGTCACCAAAAATCCCGGTATCTACAAGAAGAGTTTGTCAAATTCTCTCTCAAAGTCGTTTTCATAGCCAAATTAGTACACAGAAGCCTGCATTAAACAGAAAACATAAAACCTGCATTGCATTTGCCAAGGCCCACAGCTCGCAGAAAGGATTGATACTGGAAAAGTGGCTGAAAGTTTTTTTTTCTGGTGAATCATCCATTGAACTGCATCCCAGTCGCCGTACAAGACCTGTTGGAACCCTCATGGACGCAAGATTCTCCCAGAAAACAATCATGTTTTGTGGAGGAAAAATCATGGTTTGTTGTTACATCCAGTATGGGGGTGTGAGAAAGATCTGCAGAGTGGATGGCAACATCAACAGCCTGAAATATCAAGAAGTTCTTGCTGCCCTACTTATACTGCTGCTCCTTCTCATTCTTCTGCCTCCATGTCACAGTTCCTGAAAGCGAAGAAGGTGAAGGTACTCCAGGATTGGCCAACCCAGTCACCTGACATGAACATTATTGAGCATTTCAGGGGTAAGATGAAGGAGGAGGCTTGGAAGATGAAACCATAGAATCTTGATGAACTCTGGGAGTCCTGCAAGACTGCTTTCTTTGCCATTCCAGATGATTTCATCAAGTTATTTCAGTCATTGCCAAGACGTATGGATGCAGTCCTCCAAGCCTCATGGGGAGTCATACGCAAATATTAATTCTTTTTCCAAGGCACCATGACTTTATGTTCTGATATTATAGTGGCATATTTGTGTATTCAAAATAAATTGTATTTATAATTTCCACATTTTTTCAATGCGACAAGACTTTTGTCCAAGCAAAATCTGACCGTTCTGTACAAATTAAATTATAAAACTCAATGAATGACACACAACTCTATTTTGGTATATTTCGCATAATCTAGAGGGCTTTGCCTTTCATATAAGCCATTTTTGATTCCAATTGATCAACTACAAGTCAGGTTATTTGTTGTTCCTGCAACTTGGATAAGTGACAAGACTTGTCAGGCACCGTAGAATATTTTGTCTGAACTCTAAGTCGGTGGTCCATGTACCAATAGTGACGACTGAATCGGCATTAGATATTTAGTTAAGGATATTTTTATGCAATATTTGTGATCTTGCACTTTAAAAAGGTTGATATGAATTCTGGATCGAATCCTTAGGGAGGATCAGACTTTTTTCCCTTTCGTGCTGCCTGTCCTAATAGATACTAATATCCGTTAATATCCATCTCCATAGCCCTTGGGCAGAATTTGATGCATTTGGAATGGTGCTCCACAGGAAGTTAGTGCCCCATATGGTTTAACACAGCCTGGAGGCTGTCTTACCAGCAGGAGAACGTACTCCATATCAACCTGTCTCTCGGATGTTCTGCACGTGTCACGAATCACAATTTAGCTATTTAACAGATGTTTTGGTCATATCCGCTTGCAGTTGGATCAGTTACAGAACTGGCTGGATGAACTGATACACTTAGCCTTAAAGATGGGTGTCTGTAGTAGCACATTTTTTGTCATTATCGATTAAACAAAGTGTAGTACTTTTAGCTCTTTGTTGTTTAGAACTGATTCATGGTGTCTGAATCACATCTTTTACTGTTATGATATGACTGCTCTAGTTTTGTGTCAGTAGACATTCTCTAATTACTAACCCAGACACCTTATAATTCAACAAGCACAAATACTAATATTACCCATGGAAATACTATCCTGTCTTTTCACCTCTTTGGTGAATCATCAGCTATATCAATCTGTCCTTGCGACAGGTGCTAACACGTTCACAAAAAGCTTTTTTACACTCTTAACATAGGTCTATGAAGTTATTAGTCGTTTAGTTGTTGATTGCCTTATATTTATTTCACATTAAATTAAACAAATATGAGCTCAAAAGTCAGTGGACAGTTGACTGTTCAGCTGTTCATTGGCCAGGCATGTGTTCGGTTATGATTTAATTTGCATGTAAGCAAAGAAAAGGTCTGGAGTCGATTTCAAGTGTGGCATCATGTGCACTTGGAATTTGTTGTCATTACTTCTCAAAAGAAAGTCCACAGAGCTGTCACTGCCGGTGATCCAAGCAATCATTCGGCTGAGGAATCTAAATATATAGTACCCATTGGATAGATGGCAAAAAAATAGTTGTGACGGAAATGAGCATTTGGTACATTCCTGCCATGAATGCAATGGTGAGGTCAGGAACACCAAAAGGCTCGGAAGACCATGAATAATTGTGATGGACGATGGAATAATTATTTCTCTGGTAATGAAAAACCCACCCACAACCGTTAGCCAGATCAACGACACCCCACAGGTTATATGTTACTGTGTCAAAGTCAACAATCAAGAGAATACTTTTCTTGAGTAAATGTAGAGAATTGTTAGATGAAAGCCATTGGTAAACATCAAAAATTGGAAGTCCTGATTAGAGTTTGCTATAAAACATGGAAAAACGTGCATTTATGGATTGACAAATGGACAGATGACCCGAAGATCAGCTTGCACCAGACTGATGGAGAGAGTAAGAATATGGGGAGGGGAAAGGAAATGTCCGTGATGCAGATGTTGCCGCCTCATCAGTGACGCACATTGGAGGCAGCGTTATGGCGTGGGAATGTATGACTGCTAATGGAAGGGTTTTCATTGTGTATATTAATGATGTTACCGAAAGCAGCAGGGCGAATGCACAAATAAGGGCTATTAATCTGCCGCAATATATCCACATACATCACAAATCATGTGATAGCAGTTTACAGTACAGCAAATGGAGGATGACCTGAAGCATTTTACATTGGTAACCCAAGACTTTTTATTCACCCAAGGGTGTATGTGGTTGTCGCGTTTATTTGTGTGTCTGTTTGCACTCTACAGGCCACAATTCTGCACGGATTGTCTTCAAATTTGGTAAGGACAATCCTTAGGCAGAAGGGAAGAAATGGTTAGTTTTTGGTGAAGATCCGGATCAAATCCTGGATTCTGGATCAGTTTGAAGATTTTTTTTTTTGACACTGGGAGATGGGGCAGATTTTCCACTGCTTATAATTTGAAATTGGTTGGAGATGTATGAGGCATGTAGTTACTATTAATCACTAATAGGAAGTTGGGTATGGAGATTCTTTTACCACCAAATGTTATGACCTTCAGCAACCTTGAAAGGTCAAACTCAGCATCACCACTGTTCCCAGTGCTCTAGCAGCCAAATGCTGCAAGATACACCCATAGTTACTATTGAACACTAATAGGAAGTCATATATGGGGAAGCTAATGCCACTGTGACCTTGACCTTCAAGTCACCTTGAAAGGTCAAAATGGCCGACCTTCATATTTTAAGCCTCTGTAACTGAGAAACCGCCAGAGGTAGGTCCTATGTTATGCTCCATCACAAATAGGAAACCAAATATGGGGACACCAATTCCACCATGACAGTGACCTTCACGTGGTGTTGAGGGCACGGGCGGGGTGTTGTGGCCTTCTGGACACGCCCTCTAGTTATTATTATTATTTTTAAGGTGAATAAAGCCAAGTCAATCACCTGGCCAGAGTCCAGCGTAACATGCAGTTCACTTGCTTGAAGGTAAATTGTCCCAAGAATGAGCAGCAATGAAGACCACTGCAGTAAAGGCCTGGCAGGCTTCATTAGGGAAGAAACCTGGCATGCAGTGATTTCTATGGGTTCAAGATCTTGGGCAGAAATTGACTGCAAAGGATCTGCAACCAATTACATTAACAATGGCAATTTTACTATAGCATTAGTATATCACAGTTATTATTGAGTCTCTAAAATTGGGGGCTATGCATAAGAATAGTAATTCTTGCACTGTTCAAATTGTTTTTAAAAACTTCTACTGAAAGTCTATGATTCTATGGCAACAAGGCAAAGAGCAACGCTCTGTCATGGATGGGGGGTTGTGTCTGTTCCCTTTGTGAGGGTAACTTGCTCTTCTGTGAAGGCGTCATTATGCTGAAAAGCACACAGTTTTGGAGCAACATACTGCCTACAAGATGACACGTTTTCCTGGGACGCCCATGTAAATTTCGACAACACAACACAAATCCTCATTCTGCGCGCATGGCAAAGGTATGGCTGCAAAAGAAATGGGTGCGAGTGCTGGCCAGCCTGCAGTCCCGACCCGTCCCCTATAAAGAATGTGTGGTGCATTTTGGAATGACCCTGTACTTCTTGATGCTTGCTTGTATGAAGAAAGGAGCAAAATTACACCTGAAACACTTAATCATGTTCATATGTGTCTTCATATTAAGTGTTGTGAAAAGGAATGGCTACATGACAAAGGTAAAAACTTTACCGTTCCAACTTTTTGTGAAATATGTTGTAAGAATCCAAATTAAATGCCCCCATTTTGAAAAATCAGTAAAGTTCATGAGGTGCAATGTCAAATAATGTGCTGCTGTTTTGTTTTTCACGTAATCCAGGTCAAAGATTATTTATAAATAACTGCTCTCAGTTTTAGGTTTAATTTTACATACCCTCCCAGCTATTTCAGACTGAAAGACGTCACAAACCTAATGACTGAATTCGTGGTGGTGTCCCGCAGGATCGATGCAATACAATTAATGCTTGCTTTCTGTTTGTGGACTATCGTTGACACAAGATTTGCATGATTTGAATGAGAAAATGATTGAGGCTTATATGCTGAAGGACTTTAGTTCTGGGTATATTATTCACAGTGTGATTCCAGACCCAACAATTGTGCGCTTTGGCGCTTCAATAATGATGGAATAATGGACCTTGCTAAGCTAAGACTCACTGTAAGTGCAATAGAACAAACTTTTCTTTATATCAATTAATTTTGTTCTTAAACTATTGTTGGATCAGAAGTCGCACCAAAAATAATATATGCAGAACTAAAGTCCTTCAGTATAGTTTTGATATGCTGTATAAAGCCATCTTAATTTTTTTTTCCACAATTTTGAGACCATAACTATACTACCTGCTCCCACAGAATGAGCGGTAAATCAGTTGAAGAAATCATAACCCATTCCACAGTCTTAGGAGATTTAATAAGTACCTTACCACATCCATTTGCTGTTAGATGCTTACCTGCCTTCAAGTGTACCTACAGCGGTGCTGTTGTCGGAACAGGCATTAAAATATGTTTTTTTGAAGGAATGTGAGTGAAGAACCATCTGTAACCCCGCACATCTTTACCTTTCAGCAATTCACGAGTTTCCTGAAGATTTGTTTACCAACAAGCAACGCAAGAAAGGAGCCGTGCTACTACATATCCTGGCGGTACAACCCTCCTCCTGTTCCTCTCATCCTCACAGCTGAACTTTGACCTTCCATTCCAGTTCCTCCGTGTGTTCCATCTTAAGCATTACTGCAAATGGTGGATTTATACACACCGCATCCTTCAATCCCTTAAACTCTAAAATTTTCGCTTAAGTAGGTTTGAAGTCAGAAAAAGCATTTATTTCATATTTTAGGATAATTTCACACACATATTCTGTATCTGCTGGTTGTAGCGCTTCACTGAAGCTACATCACACTTACACTGAGAGAAATATTCAAACCCAGGATGCCATGTTTTTACAGCCTCAGCATTACTTTAAATAGAAAACATCCAGATTTAATACATCATTTTATCCACATTTCCCTGTAATTCAGCAGGACATATTTGGGATTGTTGGAAACCTTGGGATCTTCACTAGAATTTAAATTAGGCCTGAAGTTCCGCAGGTGTAAATCCCGCAGCAGGGCATGTGGAATACAGCAGACCTGTAAATGGGTTTGTTAGTTTTATAGCATTAATAGGTGTTGCCCCCAGTGCTTGTTAGACTTCCTTTTGTCTTCAGAGCTGCATAAATTCTTCACAGCTTGGTTTCAGGAAGGTGCCAGAAAGTTACCACAGAGTTTGGTCCATATCAACTTCATTAAATTGCACCGTTCCTGCAAAAATATTTAGATGCACATGTCATTCTCTCTAGTTCCACCTTGTCACTTAAGTGCTCAGTTATGACCTGGGGGCTTTGCAGGGCATTGAGTTAAACTCTAGTCTTCATCATTTTTGTGAGACCAGCTTGAAATTTGTACTCTGTGACATGAGAAAATATCTTGAAATATCCAGCTTCATGTGAGGGTAGATTGAGGCCTTAGAGCAGGGCTATTCAACATTATCCCGCGGGGGCCAGTGTGGGTGCAGCTTTCATTCCAGCCAATCACTTACACACCTGATGCTACTAATCAACCCTAAGAGTCTTTGCAAAAGAGCTTGATTGGTAGTATCAGGTGTGTAAGTGCTCGGCTGGAATGAAAGTCTGCACCCACGCCAGCCCCCGCAGGATAATGTTGAATAGCCCTGCTGTAGAGGATCACAGATGGTCAGTAACAATGTTTAGATATGCTTTAGCATTAAAATCATACAAAACTGTCTTCAAGGAGCTTGGCTAATATGTGTCTTGAGAACGTCCTTTATATCACCTTTGGAAACCTTCACCACTGATGTGTGTGTAGATCTGTGATACATCGTTTTCCTGCAGTCCTGGTAATCGTGGGCGCAGAGAACCGTGGTTTTTTAGTGAGATCATGGATGAGCAGGTTTCCACATAATTGAGGCCACATTGAGTTGAAGCTGCATAATTTGATGCTAAGTGCCTGCTTATGGTTTTACGATGATGTGCCTAAAAGAGTTGGCACTGTGCATATTATTGTAAACATCTTTGCAGTATTTTTGCTGTATTTGTTTGCATGCCCCTTGAGCTGTGCACGTGCTCGGTGTGTGGGTGTGTGCAAGTGGCCACACGCGTACATTATTTTGCGTGTCTGTGTGGGTGTGTGTACATGAAAGTGGCTGAGCAGTTCCTGGTCTGGTGCCTGTTTCGTATTTGTGTTCATACTGTACATGGACAAAACTCAGAAATTCGCTGCTATGCATGTTGCTAGCTGAATGCCACACTGAATGCGTGGCGTGTCTCTCACTCTGGGATGGGCTCATCTCTAGTTTTCAAACTGGTTCTTCTTGTCAACCGTCGTCCTTTTTCTCGCCTTTGTCACAGGCTCTCTATATGTTCCTGGCCCTTGCGATTGTCTGTGACGACTTCTTTGTGACATCCCTAGAGAAGATCTGCGAGGTAAGAGCCATAGATGTACATCGGTAAGGCTAAGAGTCAACTTCAACTTCATCGAAGGTTCTGTGTCGAGATTCAGAAAGTAAGTCATGCTGGTATTTTATCAAAACCACCTTTATTGGCACAGTTTTTGAGCAAAGGGCACTAAGGGCTGAAAATCAGCTGACAAGGTTGATGGATAGAAGGAACTATCAGCAGGATTTCTTTCCTCTCTACCTGTTGGACTTTCCACCCAAGAATCTCTATCATTAGCCTTTGCTAATACATTGCCTTTTTTTTTTTTTTTTTTTTTTTTTTTTTGGAAGATTTTTGGAGAGTAGAGGGAGAATTGAAAGCTGCATGATTTAAAAAAAAAAAAAAAAAAAAAAAATACATATTTGTGCTGGCACCAAAAGTTGCCCAACATCAATTTGTGCTTATTTTCACCTGCTGTCTTGTACATAGTATTAGATCAGTTGTTGTGCCTGTGTAACTGTACCCCTATCGTTTCCTGCACAGAAACTGCACCTGAGTGAAGATGTTGCCGGGGCAACCTTCATGGCAGCAGGAAGCTCTGCTCCTGAGCTCTTTGCCTCTGTAATAGGTTAGACACTCGGCACTGGCACATTAGCACCATTTCCACTGGTGATGGTGATGTGTTTTACTGTTTGTTTTGTTTTTTTTTTCCCCCCATAGGTGTGTTCATTACTCACGGTGATGTCGGAGTTGGCACAATCGTGGGCTCGGCAGTTTTTAACATCCTGTGCATCATAGGCGTGTGTGGAATCTTTGCCGGTCAGGTCTGCACCTTTAACTATCCCTTGTTCCCGAAAAGAACTGAAAGACAGTTTTATATGCTTTGCACCTGTTTGTGTTTTTATTTATTTTTTTAAATTTAGAGTTACTTGCCGCACACTGCCCATGCTGAAAAGGTAAAATTCCTCCCTGTATTCCTTTGCCGCTCTCTCCTCAGGTAGTTTATCTGACGCGGTGGGCGGTTTTCCGCGACTCTCTGTACTACATCCTGTCGGTGGTGCTTCTGATTGTGGTGAGTGCTGTATGATTTTCGTAACATCATTTTATTGCGGAAGCCGTGCTTCTTGCCTCATAGAAGTACACTGGCCCACTGTGTGAGCCAGGTTATACTGGTGACCAGCGCTCTGGAGTGACTGGCATGTTCTAATGAGCGAACCTTGTCCTGTATGGTGATGTCTGTCTGATACATGAGCCCAGTCTCTCCCTCTCCCCACCCCCTTGATAAACTAGTTCATGTGAAGATATCTGTGTTTAAATATAATACTTGAAGCAATAAAAATGCTGTCTCTTCTTTCATCCTAGTTTATCTATGACGAGAAGATTGACTGGTAGGCACCTCCTTGTTTTTCTTGGCCTCCTGGTACTTTTGGCGAGCCCAGTCTCATCCCGACACATCTTATATTGACGCTGCCTGACTGAGCATTGATATATGATGCAAAAGGATGCTTTTGGCATTCTTATTTGAGGCCAGTTTAAAAGGAACCCTAACCCAAAGCGTGAAATAGACGTGAAAAGCCTCCTTTGCGGTGTATATCAACACTTAGTCAGGTAGCATCACTATACGACAAGTTGGGATGAGAATGTGTTGTTTTGGCTATACCTGAGAAAAGCTGGGTGGTATTTATGAGGGGTGGAGTTAAATAGTGTTGCCTGTTTACTCTTGGGGTGGGGTAGTGAAGCAGGGGTGTGGTTGGGTGTATATACAGTCACTGAGGGCGGGGCTTGAGCAGTATAATTGATGGGGTTGTGTTAGGGCACTGGTGGGGTACAACGACTTTGTGCTTTGTGTCTTAGGTGGGAGAGCTTGGTGCTGGTGGTGGTGTATGCTGGATACATTCTGATCATGAAGTAAGTCCACTGAGTCAGGCGGGAGGGGTGGGGACCTGTGCTGGGGTATTTGAGGTCAGGAATGTCCCTCGGACCAGGAGCGTTGGCGATTTTTGTGCTCATTTGGTTCTAGCGGAACAGGGATTGAATAAAATGGGCTCTGGGGTCCTATGGGAGTTTCAGGGGTGACCCGATTTTCATAGCAGAGCCACCCAATTATTTGAGAAGTTATGTAGGGGTCTCTGTTAATCATCTTTGACCAAAGATTTCAAATTATTACTCTGCTTTTGTTTTGTGTACTGATACTTGTGTTCTTTTAAAGCTGAGCAAAGACACTGTGGTTTAATTCCATTTTAGGGTTAATTTTACACATGTTCATTGTGAAATCGCATCACTGTTGAAGTTTTTTGAAAGGACATGTCATGGCAGGGTATTGCGTTTGTGTGCGTTTTAGGCCAAATTTGTGTCTCAGGAGTTTTTGCGTCAGAGATGCACACTCTCGTAGAGATACACGTGCTGCAACGGTTAGGACTCGGTTTCCTTCCGCGGAGTTATAGTCAGTCACAGCTGTGTGGGAATTGATAATGACATCAAACCCTATATGAAAGACCTTAAAGTTTATTATCTGCAATGAAGATGTGTGGACAGGGGTAAAACACAAGCAGGTTTGCTTCGCTGCAACCTTCTCTGGTCCTCCACTCTGGTTTATATTTCCTTTCAGACCCTGACATGCTGCTTGTGTCCTGCCTTTGTCATGTCAATATGTGACATTTGCTTTGTTCTCAAACGGTGCATGCGGTCGTCTTGAGCCGTAACAAAATAAAAATACATATGCCCAAACTCTTGATTACTCATTACAAGACAACTGCAAGCTTATTCGCATGACCATACTTTAAAAGTAAGAAAAAAATGAATTACTTTGCGAAAGAGTACCTGCTATTTGCAGTGTGTCACCATGTCTCTTTTCAGGTTCAACACGAGCATGCAGAACTACTTCACTGGGAAGGAGGATAAGGGTGTGGCCAATGGTAACACTGTGGCCAATGAGCTGGAAGATGGTAATGCATGTTATGACAGTATTTGGGATGACCCAGCATTGCCATTACTTCACCCAGGTAAGGGTAAACAGACAGGCTGTGGGTGCTTCATGTTTAGGGTCCTAAGTGAAGAAGGTGGAGGTAGCACTGGGACACTAAGTGACGAAAGGGACAGCTGGTTATCTGACATGAACCAGTCACATTCGCAAGACATTATTTACCTGACTTGGAGGTTTCCAAAGAATCTGAAATTTATTCCCATCGAACAGTTGCAACAGTTGGTTCAGGAGAAATTGCGTGGAACATTTCTGCAGTAAATATTGAATGTTGTTGGCTGAGGAACTGGTGGAAGTCTGTTAAATTGGTAACTATAGCAACATGCTCTACTCTTTCATGGTGCTTTTAGTGATCCTGATCAGTTGCAGTTAGCATTGTTGCTGTTATGACAGACTGTCAGTGGAAATTAGTTTGGGGTAAAAGCATCAGTCTGAAGAATAAATGTAACGTGAAAAGGTGTCCTGCTCCAGCAGGAGTCAGTGTGTTCGGTAGAGTTCATATAGAGGCCTGAATATGAATATAGAGCCTCAGATTAGCGTCTCTGTCTTCAGCATCTCTTCAGCATCTCATGTCTGTTTTCCTTCTCACTCTGGGCTGTGCTCAGAGCTGACTGCAAATTTAACACCCCTGTTGCTCTCTCTTTGTTTTCTAGATCACAATCATTCTGTTGCTGGATCTTGACTAATAACTGGCAAGCATGGATTCATAAACCTGATATTGAGCTTGGCAAAAATGATCCGAATTGTTACTGAATGGTTTGAAAAGATACATTTTGCTTTCTCCAGCAGATTGCAAGCATTTGCTCAAATCAGTCACTTTTAGCATATACTAATGCACTGCCTATTGTAACTTTAATGACCAGTTTGTAATGTACTCACTGGCTTCTTTTGATTGTTGTAATACTGTTTGTGTTCTGACTGCTGGTGTCTTAACTGGTGTCCTCTGCTATTACACTGCATTACTACTTTAACTAATTGTACCAGAATTCACAAGCTCAGAAAAGCCTGTCTGCTTAGCCTTGCTAAAACCAACATTGCCTCTGCTTTTTTGTTGCAGTGACACTGTCTTGTCTTGTTTGTTTTTAATGCCTGTCTCATGTCTTAGTGCGTGTATTCACTGTCTGGTCTGGGTAAAGCTAATCAATTCAGTAAATGTTGGGATAGACCCCTCTTTATGTAAAATAGTTGATAATCTCTGAGTATATCTAGCCGTACCAACATCTGAGGCTTGGCTTATCTGTGAAAGGGTTGTAACTTTGTCCTTAAAATAACTCTGGCATTCAAAAATCTTGCATGAATTCATGCATCTGTACATATGTGAATATGGTGACCCTTGGATGTAGTTGTGGATACTGTATGTGAGTGTGAGAGTGTGAGGGGTGTATGGATGCATATTAATGCTATTAGGACTTAAAATGCTCCTGTATGCGTTTATACCTGACCCTTTGTTCATTTGATAGGTGATTGCAGCATTTATACACATCAGTGCATACTCTGTAATGCAGTACATTTCAAGCTGGTTAAAGGGCATCTAAAGTCGATTCCCATTCTTTTTGTTTATCGGCCAATCAGCGAGCGGCACCTGCGCAAACTAACCGAAATAGAAGGATTATCTACGCATGAACACAAAACATTGGTTTATATGAATGAAATTGGTCATGTGACAATGCAAGATGCCAACAAAAGCAAGTGATTTGTTTGTAAACATTGGACGTTCAACGTCCCGTCTGAGAATCGACTTTAGATGCCCTATAAACTTAGAAGCGAAGGTTTGCTGGCTGCCTTAAAAAAATGTGAATTAACTCACCTTGAATATGGGCGCTGTTTCACGACATAATTTGTCAAGACAATGAAAAGCTTTATTTAACTTTTGAAAAAATGAACATGAGTTCAATATCTAAAACTGTTCAACTCCACTTGTCAAGAAGTTCACATAACTTAATGGCGGTATCATGTTTTGCAGTTTATATGCAAGTATTGAATGCAGGTGCACCTGGTGCTTTTCTTTTAAATGATTCCATCAAATACATGCATCCTATCCTGTGGTTTTTTTGTGTGCTTGCGGTGTCAGGGACAGCACACACGTGTGCATGCAGGCTTAATGGGAATGCTGCATGCATGTCAATATGGCTGCCTGCGTGCGTTTGTGTTCATGTGTGTGTTTGTGTAACAGTGTGTCTGTGTTCCCAGTGAAGCCCGATAAGCCTTACCGACAGGGCTCTGTGGTGATGGTGGATGAGATGATACGCTCCAGTTCGTCCAACTATCGTTTCCCCGAAGCCGGACTCCGAGTCATGATCACCAATCACTTTGGCCCTAAAACCAGACTCAGAATGGCCAGTCGCCTCATCATCAATGAGGTACGGCTGAGGAGAGTGTTTATCTGGGGATGGATTGGGAGGTTTGGCGGCGGGAGTGAAGGGGGGTGTTGGTACAGGCCATGGGGGTGGGGGTTGAGGTAGCTGAGACCACAGTTCCCAGATATTTGTGAAATGACAGTTCCAGAAAATCTGGTCACGGAGCCATTTCCTTTTTGTCATGTTATCAGACACCTTCTCACAGTTAATGAGTTTTTTTTTCCTTTTTTTTTTTTTTTTTTTTTTCGCATCTGAACATTTTTCTCCTCTTACGCATGTCTAAATCATTGCATGCCATTTTATTATTTTTTCCTCAAATGAATATGTTTCCCTCCTGAGGAAATAACAAAAAATTTCCATTGCGTGAAATGGCTGGGTTTTGTGCAACGGAAACAAAATGGCTCCTGTTCATGAGCTGTCATGACGCTCTCTATCCAGGTGACACTATCATGAAGGGTTTAACTGTGCTGCTGTGATGAGCAAAGCCATGGCACAAGGCAATAATGTGGGCCCATTTCTATTTTGAAATTAGGAAATATGTTTAGGAATGACACTTGATTTGTCTTTAACTTGAAATGACGTAAGGTGAATTTTTATACATTTTGGAGATGTGAATAAATATTTAATGCTTCAGCACCTCAGGACCTACTCACGCACTTCATGTTACTCATGTTGATGTGAATAAGAACATCCGCTAAATAACTGTAATGTAAATTTGCACAGATTATTGGGTATTTTATTAAATATGTAGACATTTCAGTATGTTTTCTCTTGTGGCATTGCTGGTTTTTCTGCTCTTGCGTTTCCCCAGAGGTTAGTTCAAGCATCTAATGGGGTGGAAAACACAGTAGTGGACGGGAAAGCAGATAACCTGGAGAACGGAAACATCCCAGAGGACAAGCAGGTAGAGGAGGAGAGTCACATCTCATCTCCCTTCTCAATACCAGGTGAGACGCCGGCTGAGGGTCAAGCGCTGTTGGCCAACTGATGTTTGCAAGGCTGAGGGCCATTAGTTACAATGGCCATTTACATTAACAGTGATGCCATCGGTCTTTATTCTTGCTGATTCTTAATTAGGGTGCTTAAATCAGCTTGGTAATGGATGTGCACGCCATAGATTATTCTACGATCGCTACCTTCTGATGAGAATTGTTGGAGTGGCTGAGGATTGTTGGATGTATGCTCCAATGGTGCAGAGGTAATAAAATCACAGTATGATGGACAAATGTATCTGTCAGCTCATGCTAATCTGATTATGTATGCTAGGTGAACTCATTAGCCACAGGTGAGGTCTCAATATGCATGCTAATCTAGCCATTTATGCAAGTAGAACTAGTCAGCCATCGTTTCGGTCCAGATAATCATGCTAATCTAGCTTCGTATGCGAGTGGAACTGGTTAGTGATAGGTTAGGTCCCAATATGTCTCATTTACAGTACCAGTCAAAAATTTGGACCAAAAAAAAAAAGTTTTGACACACTTTGCTAATGTCACAGCACTGTTTTAGAGAAAAGTAGAACGCTTAACTTCTCTATATAATTTCAAATGGAATCTTGAAAGAGGTAAACAATCAGAAGTTAAAAGAGAGCAATTGACTTATTTGAATTTTAAGATTCTCAAAGATGGCGTATTTTTCAAAGTAAACAAACAAACAAACTCCTCCCATTTTCCAATGGCTGAATTACAGTCAAGCTGCTTTGGGACTTACAGGGCGAAAAGGTCAATGAAAAGCAAACCGCTAGTGCTGCACATCTTTGGGCTCTTAGACAGCCACTCAGCAGAATACTCATTTTAGCCATAGAACTGCCCCAGTATATACAAAATAAAAAAAAAAAAAATGAGTTTGCTCAGCAAATATGACACCAAATTCTGGTTAGGTGGATGGATTCAGGAATTGGATCTTGTTTTCCAAAATAAAGGGTGCTTATATCTTTATTTAACATGTATTGTGAGAAAAATGTGAATGTCCAAACTTTTGACTGGTAGTATATGTCTTAACTCTATTAATTCTTAGAGCGCTAAATGCGGCTATTATTGCTCAATGATGTAAGATAGCAAAATCAAAGCTGTTGAAAACCTATCAATAAATTAATTTATTTCAGCGCTGCAAGGGTAAAAGGAACCATGAATCTGGTAGCAAATCAGGATGTGTAGAACAGCACCTGTAGCAGAGAGAGCTGTCATTTTAAACATCATAGAGCCAGACATTAATGGGCTGGCTTAACACAGCTCCTGTCAGGTTTTTATTCTCAGCAGAGTGAAGCTAAGTGGTGTCAGCAGTGCATTAATTCACTTGTGACAATTGGTCTGGATGATAAAAATTTAAGTTGAACTAGTGGTTTAAATTATAAGACAGATGTAAAAGATTATACTGGAACAAGAGCTGGAGTTGAATCGAGTATGAATCATGTAGAAATTCACAATGTTTCTTCTGCTATGAACTTGAGAACTTAAAATGATCTGAATTAATGAATATAATGGGACCATGTGACTTTGAATATTAGTACTGGCATATGCAGGATGCATGATTGTGCAGCATTGTTTGTGATGTGAGGGTATCGCACATTATGAGTCACCCTGAGGGACCGCAGGCCCCAGTTGGCTCTATTGAAATCCATCTGTTCACAAGATGAGCCACCTGTTTGCTGTCTGAAGGCTGCAAGTGCAGCAGAACTGAATTCCATGCTAAGGACTTGTAGCAAGGGTTTCAGTCTGGCTGCACTTATTTTATTTAACTTTGTTATTATTAGGGTGTTTTATAACATTTTTGTTTCCAGGTGTCCAAACTTGTTAGCTTAACTCCTTAAAACCTACGGACCCATGCAGCTATTGTATTCAAACGTGTGGAACTTCAATCTTACTTCATATTATAGTGGAGAATCCTAAGGTATCCAACAATTCCAAATATGTCCTGCTGAAATGCAGGGAAATGTCTATAAAATGATGCCCAAAATCCAGATATTTTCTATTTTATGTAATGTTGTGGCCATAAAAACGTGGTATCCTGAATTTTTCTTGCAATATTGGTGTGATTTTAGCTTCAGTGCAGACTAGAAGGACTGCGGCCACGGTAGTCTCTGAAGCAAAAACTCTGGTTTGGGAGGAGTTCGGGGAGGCTATGGAGAAGGACCCTCATGTCGCCTCAAAGAGGTTCTGGCGAACCGTCAGACGACTCAGGAAGGGGAGGCAGGGCTTTGCTCAGGCTGTTTTCAGCAGGGGTGGGGAACTGCAGAGCTCGACTGAGGATATTGTCTGGCAGTGGAAGGAGCACTTTGAGGGACTCCTGAATTCGGCAGAGATGCCCTCCATTGAGGAGGCAGGGAATGAGGACTCGGGCGAGTCTTGGCCTATCTCCCTAGTGGACGTCACTGAGGTGATCGTAAAGCTCTGCAGTGTAAAGTCAGCGGGGATGGACGAAATTTGCTCTGAGAAGCTGAAGGCCCTGGATGTTGTTAGGCTGTCATGGTTGACACGCCTGTTCACATCCCGTGGATGTCGGGTACAGTACCCATGGACTGGGAAACTGGGGTGGTGGTTCCCACTTTTATAAAGGGGGCCAGGGGCTGTGCTCCAACTATGGGGGGTCACACTGCTCAGCCTCCCAGGGCATGTCTATGCCAGGGTGCTGGAAAGGAGACTGCACCCAATTGTTGAACCTTAGATACTGGAGGGGTCATGGGAGTTTGCCTGTCCAGTTTAAATGTGTTTTGTGGACTTGGGGAAGGCTTATGACCATGTCCCACGAGGTTTCCTGTGGGGGGTGCTGCGGGAGTACGGGGCTCCAGGGCCGTTAAATCGAGCCATTTGATCCCTGTACAACCAAAGCCAGAGTTGTGTCTGCATTCTCGGCATTGAGTCGGACTTGTCTCAGTTGCTGTTGGACTCCGCCAAGGGTGTGCCTTGTCACCTATTCTGTTTATGATTTTCATGGACAGGATATCAAGGCGCACCCGAGGTTTGAAGGGTGTCCAGTTTGGTGGCTTCAGGATTTCATCTCAGCTGTGTGCAGATGATGTGGTCCTGCTGACTTCATCACGGTGCAACCTCCAGCGCGCACTGGAGCGGTTTGCAGCTGAATGTGGAGCGGTCGGAGTGAAAATCAGCACCAAATCCGAGGCAATAGTTCTCTTCTGGAAAATGGGGGACTGTCCCCTTCAAATGGGGGGTGAGCTCGGAAATCCAGGAGCAGCTCAGAATAGAACCGCTGCTCCTCCGTGTCGAGAGGGGTCAGTTGAGGTGGTTCGGGCATCTAGTCCGGATGCCTCCTGGACGCCTCTTTTTAGAGGTTTTCCAGGCCTGTCCAACTGGGAGGAGCCCCGAGACAGACCCAGGACACGCTGGAGGAGTTATATCTCCCGGCTGGCCTGGGAACGACTCGGGGTCCCCCAGGAAGAGTTTGAAGAAATGGCTGGGGAGGGGGGCCTCTCCACTTAGTCGGTTGGCCCCACAACCCGGCCCTGGATAAGCGCGGAGGATGGATGGATGAAGTTGGGCAACCAGCAGTTGGGAAAACTTAAGTGAAAATTTAGAGTTTACAGATTTAACTGTAAAGGACAGACTTGCTAAGTATGCAGAGCTGTTAAGTTTTCTGGTTTGGTTGGAAATGTTATCGCAAGTCCTATTGCGTTGCATCAAACGGGTTAATTCAAAAGTTGTACAACCAACTGTAGCAGAATGGCATGGTAAATAAGTGGCTGGCGGTGCCTTGTTTTCATGTTGAGTCCTTTGCCACTTGTCCAGCTGCTTTGAAGCACAATTTGGGACGACAGCATGTGCTCTGATGCGTCACATTACAGGAGAGGTGAGCTTGGGACGACAGCATATGCTCTGATGCGTTCCATTACAGGAGAGGTGAGTTCCTGGAACAGAGCAGGTCTGGGACTGACTGAGCCTGCCAAAGCGCTCGTGTAGTTGGGTTGTGGTTGTTCTGTTTTTCCTGCAGGGGGCGCCCTTGATAAGGGGAAGTGGCTGATTTCTTGGCCTGTTTTGCTTCTGCTCTACGTGACGGTGCCAAACTGCGCCAAACCGCGCTGGGAGCGCTGCTTCATGCTGTCATTCTTCCTGTCGACCCTCTGGATTGCCATCTTCTCCTACCTCATGGTGTGGATGGTGAGTCATGCTCACGGGCATTAGTGCATGCACTTCCCGCAGCCCGGAGTCAAACATAAGCCTGAAATTTTTTGAGTCTTAGGGTGCTCGATCTAGATTCTTCAAGATCTTTTCGGATATGCTAGATCACATTCCTAGTGTATTTCCAGTCAGATACTTATACGTTCATGCTCCTTAAAGTTTTTCAGTGATGCATCTACATTTTACTTGCATGTAAAGGATTAAATATTTGCTTTAATTGTCTAATCTCATTTGTGGATTCCGGAAAAAAAAAAATTGGGATCATCAAAAACATGCACTTCAATTCATAAAAATACACTTGGTGATATGCTGTGTAAGTCTCAATTCTGGATCTCTCAAAACAAATTCTTATTTTACTCAAAGTATTACGGAGCCTCGTTTGGCAGATAAAAGACTTTGTTTTGCTGTCTGACCAAACAAACATTGAATGTATTTCCATTGCAGGTAGCCAAAAACAATTCATCGAACTTTGTATCTTCAGTGGCTAATCCATTTACAACTAGACGCAACGTAGGCATTCTGTCAGGCTACTCTAGGTGGAAACGGGTATTGTAATTTTCATGAAACGATAATCAAATGTTTCTGGGTAATTTCCAATTCTTAACAGACACAGAAACACAGAAAGACAGATCAACAAAACGGAAGACTATGACTCGTAACACCTGTGTGAATTCTAGTGCAGGCCACACCTGTGTGCATTCTAGTGCAGGCCACACCTGTGTGAATTCTCGTGCAGGCCACACCTGTGTGAATTCTAGTGCAAGTAACACCTGTGTAAATTCTAGTGCAGGCCACACCTGTGTAAATTCTAGTGCAGGCCACACCTGTGTGAATTCTAGAGCAGGCCACACCTGTGTGAATTCTTGTGCAGGACACACCTGTGTGAATTCTAGTGCAGGCCACACCTGCGTGAATTCTAGTGCAGGCCACATCTGCGTGCATTCTAGTGCAGGTAACCCCTGTGTGAATTCTAGTGCAAGTAACACCTGTGTGAATTCTAGTGCAGGCCACACCTGTGTGCATTCTAGTGCAGGCCACACTTGCGTGCATTCTAGTGCAGGCCACACCTGTGTGCATTCTAGTGCAGGCCACATCTGTGTGAATTTTAGTGCAGGACACACCTGTGTGAATTCTAGTGCCGGCTACACCTGTGTGCATTCTAGTGCAGGAAACACCTGTCTGCATTCTAGTGCAGGCCGTATCTGTGTGCATTCCTGTGCAGACCACACCTGTGTGCGTTCCTGTGCAGACCACACCTGTGTGCGTTCCTGTGCAGGCCACACCTGTGTGCGTTCCTGTGCAGGCCACACCTGTGTGCATTTTAGTGCAGGCCATATCTGTGTGCATTCTTGTGCAAGCCACACTTGCTTCCTCTCTGACTGTGGTAACCCATATTTACCACCAGATGTCCTCCTCGACCTCTCTCACTGAGGAAACATCAGCTGAGCTGCCAAATGTTGCGACTAATGCGTGAAGCCTTGCAGTCAGTCAATATTTCCTCCCTCAAGTGAATGGAAAGCATTACCCCTCCAGGATAGATTAATGAAAACTTAGAGATGGCTGAAAATGTGCATCCTGTGCATTGATCAGTCACTTATGTTCTTCTCACTGTCCCCCCCCCCCCCAAGTTTATTCCATCCTCATGTCATTTTTATCTACATAAGCGGAGGGGAGCATGGGTTATTATTGCATGCTGGTAAAAATGTTTGGAGGTCATCAGGATGACACATTTTGGAATTAAAGGTGAAGTGTAACTTTGCTAGTGTCTCGAACAGGAAATTAAGTTATTACAATCACAAGCTTAGACATGGCTGCTGTTTTCTCCTCTGGTTTTTAACGTGGTATGTCGATTGGCATGTCTGTTCTTATTTTTTTTTTTTTCTTTTGGACATCACATAAAAATTCTGTTTCCATGCTTGGATGGCAATTGCTGTCATCATCTTTGTAGCTGGTTTTAAAATTTGTATCTACAGTTAAAAATTTTAAAAGCTGTTTAATTATTATTCATTGATCCTCATTTAAATATACCAGTTATCAGTCACACAGAGCTGACTCATAAGAGAGCTGTTCGAAAATAAAATAGATAAATAAAAAATCCACAATGTTTACCAACTCGGCAAGGTCTTTATTCTCTGTCTTCTCTGTCAAAATATTGTACTGCGCAGTCGTACCGTGCACTGCTGTCTAGGATTTCTGATTACAGCAGATGAAAGGCAGATTTTTAAAAACATTCTGTAGGATTCCTCTGTTTTACTCATCTTTTTGTGACAATTATTGGACTTAAAAATCTGATTCAACAGTTTACTTTCAGTTGGCTGCCTTTGAAGCAAAAAAGGCAGTTCTGGATTGAGATCATTGTGCCAGTTTTTCCCCTCAGAAACACATTTAGATGTGCATCACACTGGAGTGTGTATGGTTGTAGGGTACGACCTTTCAGGGTAATGAAACGTGCTTCAGTACTGAGCAGATGGCAGTGCACTGATGCATCGCTCTCCTGCACACAGGTAACTGTGATTGGCTACACTCTGGGTATCCCTGATGTCATCATGGGCATCACGTTCCTGGCAGCTGGCACCAGCGTTCCTGACTGCATCGCCAGTCTCATCGTTGCCCGGCAAGGTGCCACCGTCACCCTCCATTTTACTCAACAAATGTTTAGTGTTCTGCACACAGTAAAATCCCCAGTGTTGATTTAACTCCAATAGTGTTTCGGTCCATCACAGCCATCTTGGATTCAAACTGCGACTGATTATTTAACATTTAACATTTGTTCTGTGTATGCATCACTGTTTGTTACTCTCAGTTGTTTACCGTGCTTGTGTACTGCAAGCTGTGGGCGTGTGTTGTGTGGGGGTTGAGTTACCTCATCTTGTTTTGTAAGTGCGCGTGATTGCTTGTATGCCTGTGTGTGATAAATAAAAGAGAAGTGTAAGTGTGTGTGTGTGTGTGTGTGTGTGTGTGGTCAGTGAGAGAAAAATACGGCGATATTGTTTAATCTCCGCAGGTCTCGGGGACATGGCTGTGTCCAACACGATCGGCAGTAACGTTTTCGACATCCTGGTGGGTCTGGGCGTTCCCTGGGCCATACAGACCGTGGCTGTGGATTTCGGCTCTGAGGTGGGGCTCTGTCCTGCGAGAATAATCCCTGGAGCCTCTAGATTGCTTTATAGCCAAACTTCTTATATCCGCACGACAATTTTTACTACGGGAATTACAGACCACTATTGATCAACCGAGCTAAGATGCATATACATTTTTTCTTTTTCTTGGAGGAGGAAAGAAAACACAAACTCAACTCAGTTTTTCCACCTCAGCAACAGCAAACAGCCCCCCCTCTGGTAACTGTGTTGCCACACTATTTCCTTAAAAGTGAGTTTATTTCATCATAGTTTATTGCCATTACTCTCTTTCTCCAGATAAATGGCAGTGCTAAAGCTCTATTTGTCACACCAAAAAATTTGCCCATCCAGTGATTTTCTTTCTTACGCCCTGAGCTATTGCATGCTGCAGTATCATATAGATTTGTCTCGTTGCGTGGAAAAAAAAAAATCATTCGTAATCATTGTTCGAGCCGATAACAGCACTTTTTTCACTTCTTCAATTTAAAGTTCCTCAGAACTGTGCAGCGAGGTATGCAGCCTCTGGCAGTCCTGCGGTCGCAGAGAAACATCACTTCTGTCTTTTTGAAAGATAAATGAAATCCCTTCACTCTCTCAGGGTGTTAGCTGGCTGACTGTTTAAACAAGCCTTTCATCTTACCCCTCCAAACATGTACTTTTAAGGGAGCGGTAAAGAGTGTACTTTTGACGCAGGAATACTGATGATAAAGCCAGAAATACTGAAAAGCAATGAGCACAATAAAAAAAAAAAAATATTGCTAATGATAATATAAAGATAATTCCGAACGTGTAGTGCCCATCCCACACTCACTGCTGCACGGTTTAGTAATATTGAGAGTTGCGATTTCGACACAAGACAAATTTAACTCAGCACGCCCTTGGGTCCTCAGAAATACACCCAAGTGTGAAGCAGATTGGATTAGCAGCTCTTGAGATGTGAAGAACACACACACACACACACACACACACACACACACACACACACACACACACACACACACACACACACTCGAGATTACTGAGATGCCCTGGCCCTTGTATAATTCCAACATGACTGATCTCAGCTCCCTCCAGTTCTCATATGTGGAGGCGTCGGCACCATTTACTCTTGTTATTAGAAGTTGTAACATAGCTATCTTGGTGGTGTACTAGTCTCTGTCTAACTTTAATATTATGGGGTGGAAGCCAACTTTGAACAGTCAGTTTCTCAGCAGTGATTAAGCCTGAGAGCCAAATCTTTCTTTGTGCTTGAATTAACTGAGAAACAGCTGTCATTCAGTAATGGCAAAACTAAATTCAGGGGTATTTCCTGTTCCTATTCATTTTACAATATAGATGTGACTTTTTTTCTGAATTCATAAACCGATTCTTGTTCCCATGCCAACCAACCTGTGTTGGTGGTAAACAGTGCAGAGGGGATTTGGAGTTAATTTGTCATTGGCTATCTTTTTATTGAGTTTAACGAACAATTACAGCCTGTCAACACGCATCCACTCAGAGCATTGTTTTACATGCATTTAAATGCTAATTTCCCATGTATTGTAGCTGTTAAAATCAAGGGAATAAGTGCTATGAAAATATGTGCAAGAGATGGCACTCACAGAATATTTTAAAAATAACTAGCACTACTTGTAAAAACTTTGAAAGGAAAAATAATCTAAGAAATGGAATTCTGTTTTCTAGCTCAAAATATAGTTAAAAATGGCCTTAAATGCCGAACAAAGCTGTTATTTTTATTATTACTTTTATTTTTTTTAGTCTTTATTAACCCTTTGAGCGTTGAATACATTTTCAAGGAATTAAAATTGTAGTTATCCTGAGCTGTTGAAAACCTATCATGTGGCAACTTGTTTAAAAAAGCTCCCTGGCAGGAGCTCTTTTAAACAAGTTGCCACATGATAGGTTTTCAACAGTGTCTGATTTTGATATCTTACATCATTGCACAGTGCTGAAAGGGTTAAGTCTAGCTGTTGAATATTATTAACTTCTGTATATATTAATTTTAATTTGTATTAACTATGTAGTGCGCGTATACTAAACAGAGTCTGAACAGGTTCTGATTCTGAGCTGGATCTGTCTGCTGTAGGTTCGGATCAACAGTAAGGGGCTGGTGTATTCTGTGGTTCTGCTGCTGGGCTCCGTAGCTTTCACTGTAAGTACTTTAGAATGCTAATGTTGCACAGTTGTTCTCAAACCTTCAGATGGAACCCTTAATGCTTATTTGTATTGATGTATAAGAAATATTTCCAATTTTGGTACTGAAATTTAAAGCACTGTAACTGTTCACAGTAATAATGATTTAGATGTAGGATATGGTGGCTTGCAAGTGTTTTTCAAACTGATTAAGGCAGCAGAAGAGAATAAAATTAGAATCACGTTTTGGATTATTGAATCATGACCAGTTCCTGCATGTCTTTTGTCTGCATGTATTTAAATGGAGGAAGTAAAGCAGAATTAGGAATTATTCTCCTTTATTTTCTTCTTGGTGTGGATATCCTCTGGAGGCACAGAACTGAACTCAAGTAACTGAGCTATTAATCACTCAGCTGCCTATCACTATGCCTCACAGCGATATTGTATTTTTACATTAAGAGCAGTTTTTTAGACACTGGGCGCATATTGTCTAGAATGGGGAAGCTTGTTGAAGTCTCTGACACTGTTTTGGATGAAGAAAAGACTCTGGTAAACCACACGAGAGTGATCCTCCTCAATAGAGCTTTTGCGGAGTTTAACTGGTGAATGGGAGTCACCCCTAATGGGACCTACTGTAGTTACAGTGACTCAGTTGAACAGTCTGGGAAACATTTAATGGAAATTCTGAACATGCTTCAATATGCTGCCCAAAACTAAAGAGAACTCCATCTCTGACCAGGGGTACTTGTGTTATCATGTGGACTATTAGGCCTCGCAGACCCTGGACTATAATTGGCCCCCCTCACTGTAGCTGAATAGATGCAGCCGTCTCGGTCCTTCAGCCTTGCACACTTTACAGAGACTGGCCTCTGCTGACCAGTGTGCAAAGCCCTGTGTTGGGGGGCTTCTATCACTCTCAATCCTACTCTAAACTGATCCTAATGGGTTTAGCCATGTAATCAAGAACAACACTTAAGTGAGACTACCGTCCAAAGCATCCTGAGAGCTGAAGATTTAACTCTGGGTGGATTTGTTGTGCTGTGAATAGGAATATATTCTGGCCAATGTGTAGATTTCGCTGATGGCATCACGCACACGAGATTGAGAAAGCCATGAACGGTCACACAGATGACCCCGTGCCACTCCCAGTGGAATAGTCCATGTTTCCCGATGCCACCCATGCTGTTGTGTTCTTGAATATTGACACACTCAAAGTTTTGGCCTTGATCAGAATTAACGAAATTAGCTGGTAGATCTGAGTTAGTTGGACACCTCCTGCGCGAGTATTTTTTCTTACAGGGCCATTTTCATCACAGGTTGGGACGGATGGTGGACATGTCATCCCATCATGTGGAGGAGGGTCCAAGAGAGTGAAAATAATAGCTAATATTTTATGTAGATTAGAAATACTTAACCACTTTGCGCTCGGAGCCGTGTTTACTCGCGAACAATCACCGGGCTTGAGTCCCGGATCCGTCTATGAACAATGGCTCATGCAAGTCGTGTTTAACAGGGCAGCAGTGAGTGCTGCCGTGCGCGCTGGCCCGGATTATTTTCACTGATGGTCGTTGGCGTAATGGGTGATAAGAACTGTGCTGTTTAGCATCTAAACCATCCAAACACTGACTTGAGTTCATGTGAGGGCTATAAATGCACACCAGTCCTCTCTTCCTGTGTTTGTCTTGCTAGATATGTTTACCCAGACAGCTGTGTTTGCCTCAGAGTACTCCTGATGCACTAGCGCTTAATGTCATTTGTTTTATTTTATGTATTTATTGAGACATATTTACTGCAGGAAGTTTTATCTGATTATATGTCTTTATGTCAGAGTATTTTAATCCTTTAGTCTGTCATGTTGTGTTGTGCGTGGGTCTTGTCAAAATGTATTTTGTTTTGTTTTGTTCTATGTTGTCCTCACACACCAAAGTGAATTCCAATCGATACTGTTTCGAAGTGGCAATAAAGGCTTGATTGATTGATTGAGCATCAGTCCGTTTGGCTGTCACAATGTGATCACAGTGAAAATGAACGAAACTAAATTTACAAACTGAAAGTAATGGAATGTATGCACGTTACTACTTATATCACCCAAGACCAATCATAATGTCACATGAACTCAAACCATTTTCTGCATTTAGACGCAAAGCAAAAAGCGTTCATGATAGCAGTTCTGCGTGTTTAGATGCAAAGCGAGCAACGTGATAAGACGCGGCTCTGGGACTCAAGCCAGTCGGCAGTAATACGAGTGCACACGTTTCCGGGTAAGTGCGATAAGCCAACTGATAAGAGATCGGGCAGGCATGAGTTGCGGTAATGTAAATATACGGGAAACAAGTGGTTAATAGAGATGCCAGTGGTAGATCTGGCTTCCTGCATGACAGCTGTGGAGTGAAGTACGAGTTTCCACTTGAGTTTACTGCTTCGATTGCCTCCTCTCTCCTGTGGCAGTATTTAGCCAGCAGACTTTTAGGAGAGAGTCCGAGCACGGCTCCCTCACTGTGCTCTCGCCCTGTACAGCTCATGAACATGGTGGAAAGGGTCGTCAGGAATAGGTGAAAACAGAGAATCACAAACTGACTTACTAACAAAAAAAATCCCCTCATCCTTTGTATTCACTATTTTGTCGATAATGACAATTGTGTTGCCACCTCGAGCCTGTGCTGAAGTCACATGATTGCATATAGGATCAGGAAGTGTGCGGATTTGTGTGGTTTCTTTTGCTCAGAGCATCCAGAAATAACTGGTATCCTGGGTCATCTGTGTGATGAAATGATCAGAAGTGTTGCTGAGATTACAGGTGATGGTACAGTATAACCACATGTTGAAACAGAAGTATTAATTTGTGAAGCGATGAGCCAGTTGTCACTTTTTGTGTTGCCTGATAAGCCCCCTTCTCGTTTTAGCACATGTACCCCGACAGGCCTGTAAGTAACTCCACCCTCTGTGACCCCGCCCACAGGTGCTGGGGATTCACCTGAATCGGTGGAAGCTGGACCTGAAGCTGGGCGTGTACGTGTTGATCATGTACGCCATTTTCCTCTGCTTCTCCATCATGATCGAATACAACGTCTTCACATTCGTCAACCTGCCCATGTGCATCGAGTTGGACTAAGCCGGACCGCAGCCCGCTCGCCTCTCCACCCCGCCGTTCCCTTCCATGTCCTCCACCTGGGGCTCTTCTTTCACCCTCTGCTGTGTCCTCACTTTAACGCCACCCCCCCCCCCCCCCACCCCCCTTATCCAATCTGTCCCATCCTCCTCTGCACGTACTCTCAGCCCTGTGCAGGGGTCGGAGTCGAGGGATCGCCCTTCCTGTCTTACACATCTTTGCCTCTGGAACTCATCAAACCAGCGAAAATGATCCTTAATGTCACAGCTCAGTGGAGAATGAAATCTCTGGAGGAGCTCTGCTTCTTCTCGGAGATATCTGACCGTGGACAAAGTCCTTCCGAACTGCCGATCCTCCAGCGTACGCCCTGTCCTGCATGACTGAGTCCTGGCAGCAGGGTTCTTCGTCCCTCCTCTCCGCTGTAGGTCACTGCACGCCCTTCCTTTTTTCTAGTGCACTTTTGTAGATGACTGCCCTTTGGGTCAGGCAACTCTGTCCCAGCATCAAACATCGACTGCACAATGTAAACATTTTTGTCACTTATTTTTGTTTTTCGATGTATTTTTTTCTTTGAAGATAAATGAGCAAATAAAACATGTCAGGAGAACATGTGGCACTTTAAGATTGGGCTGTATCAAGCAAAAAAGAAAAAACAAAAAACAGGATTTTGTATCGTCTTTTGGTTATGGAAACATTCCAGTCCTTCCAGGAGGGGTGCAATAAGGAGAGGGCAACAGCTGTCAGTATTACCCCCTCTCAGGGGCAGCTGTCAGTATTACCCCCTCTCAGGGTTGCCCCATCCATCGTTAGATGAAGAAGCACCCTTTCTTGCGGAGATGGCCGCACAAGTGATGCATAACAGCAAGATGAAATCTTAAGTTATAAATCACTGGAGAGCCTGCGAGTGCACATATGCTTTCGTTCCGCTGTGTGCAGTGTGTGGCAGAAGCATGTTTGCGTGTGAGTGGGACGGCTCGACGTCCCCCTGTTCTTTCAGGGCAGACCCTGCATCCACTGCGGAGAGCTTTGGCACAGGTTATAAAGTCCCTCGCTTCTGCAAACTGTTTGCGCTGTTGGTTTCAAAATATCCCAACGCCCGGGAACTGCAGCGGTGTCGTTCTGGCTGAATCCATGCCTCGTGTCAAAGTTTAAGTCGCTGGAAAGGCGTCGCTATATGGTTTTTCCCTGGTTTCCCATCTGCATTAGCGTCCGCGTTAGCCTCATGCTTTCTTGTGTGGATGAGATCTCGGCAAATGCTTGGCACAATGGTTTCATGCTTTCGGCATGTAGTTATACTGTCTTTTTTTGCATCCACCTTGTTAGGTTCATCTGGGTCAAAGGTCAAGGTCAGTGGACATGAAAATGGGTTTTTTTTTTTAATTTTGTGGACGAGATCTTCGCAACCGCTTGGCAGAAGGGCTTCATACTTCAGGGCTGTGTTTACTCCCATGTCTGGCTGTGTGTCCTTCATGCCACCTTGTTAGATTCTCCTGGGTCAAGGTCACAGGATAAATGTATTCACTTCAGGTGACCCCCGTTTATTATCGAGGAAGTTTTGGAACCATTTCTGCAAGGTAACCATTTTGGCCCAAACTCCCAAAGCTGGTGGCATTACATTAGCTTCTTTGGTTCTGACCATGGGTCTTCTCAGTCAAGACCAGCCGGCATGAAGTCCCAGGCTGTGATCTCAGTGTCTCTGCGGTGCTACTAGGGTCCTTTTGGTATTCCTGTCCCAATGTGCATTGCATGAGGGTCAGTCACCCTAAATGAATTCACCGTTGTCGAACTGTTGACCAATCCTGCAGTCAGTGTGGTCTACAGTCTCTGGGCTTTAATGAGGACCAAGCAGAATGGTACCTAACTTCAGATATCTGGTCATTTTCGGCAGTCTGAATTCAGAAATCAGCTATCCGAGATCCGCAATTGACGACCCTAGATTTTGGCGTCCACTTGATCTTCGAACCAGAGCCCATGGCCTCTGATGTAAATATGTTCAGTGTTATGTGATAGCTCTTCAAGATAACTGTGATGGAATCCATAAGACTAGAATTCAAATGTATATGTTCTACTCACTCAGTGGAGTCACATTTGGTCAAATTTTTGTGTAATACCTGGGATGCCCTCCACTGCACTTTTTTATGGAGCGCACATGCGTCGACAAAGGCATTTCCATCTGTCTTTGACTGCTATTCTGAAAGACAGAGTTGCGACTGTAAACAACAAACCTTGTCAAGCTGCACAACTCTCCTGTGGAAAAATATTTCCTCTCGACTGCGGACTGAGAGACACATTCTCCTTTCACTGCTTCTCAAAGGACCTCAGCCAATCTGACCACGTACTGCAAACTTTCACAGGTATGTCTGCTGTGCATGATGGGAAATGAGCAATCCCGTCATCCGCGACAAACGCCGACCTGAGAGAACGCTCTCAGCTACATGCGAAGATACAGATTCTAGGAGATGGTCTCCTGGTGGCCTAACTACTCGGCAGCTATACTCGGACGGTCGTTCAGTCTCACGCAGAAACACGCCTGTCTGGAGCTGAGTGTTTAAGAATTGTGTTGGTGTCGTGGTGAACGTAGCTGTCGGTGTCGGTGTTATGTTTCGCTGTGTTGCTGTCGAGAGACTAGTGTTAAGATGTTTATTATATATGCAATCTTCGGAAAAGCTCTGGCAATCGATGTCTGGTTATGATATGAATTCCCAAGAAGCTGGTGTAAATGCCGCACCCCCCATCCCCATCCCCATCCTTTCATCAAAGGGTTTTATTCTGCTTTCTTCTCCTTTAAGTCTCGGTTTTCCTTGTTGTTGGTTGTTTGGACACCGGCAGTCTGAGAGGGATTGGAGTGGTTCACTAATTATGAATTTAAATAACTGAATATCATGCACTTGGTATTCAAAAAACTCAGATGGAAAAATTCATATGTTGCACGCACTGTACTGTTTGCTGTGTACGTGTTTATATACTGAAAATATCAATGCCATATTTAAACACACTACCTTTCATAAGTTCATTTTTGTTTACCAAGGGCGCATTAAGTTTATTTTTAAAAAGGCAATCTATTACCAAGGGAATATTACAGAGTTGAATTAATATAAATGCCAGTGTACTAGATTATATAGTAACTGAGGGCTTAACTTTTGTTTAAAAAAGTGTTTGCAATTTTTCACATTATCACTGTCTTGACTCATCAATAATGAGGTTAATGCAAATTTGATGACTACTGTATTTCTTGAGCATAAACATTTCTCAGTGATTCCATACTTTGAACGGTATGGTCAGCTCAGAATATACGCTTATTTTGTGAATTCTGGGCTCAGAAAAATTTGTACGCTACTACTGTTTTGCTTGTACGTCACAGCAGATGTTTGGCTGTCAATCAGAGCCTGCTTATATTTACAGATGCCACGGGGTGGAAATGGTCTCGAGGAGTCATGCTAATTCTTTACGACGATCTGAATTCCGTCTTTGTTTAGTTGAAGGATTGTTTTTTTGTTTGGAGGTAAATTGACTCAGATGAAGACAGATGAATGTTACAGGGCTGATGTATCAGATTACAATGGGTGTCCTGTGAAAATGTGATATATTTTGTGATGAACCGGACAACTTCGTGATTGATTAGAGTGGACGCATTTTAATCGAGCATTATGACGACGGAATTTTGACGTACCAGTCGAATACATTTATATTTTATGTAAACAACCAAGAATGATGATTATATTTACTTGTTTACTGCCCTTACATATCGGACAAAACCTGATTATACTATATTCTGGAGTGGCGTCCAGATCTATACTGGAGTTTTGAAATTCTGATATTGGGCCTCTTTCAGGAGCTAGGGATTGTTAATTAATTAACATTTTTTAAATTAGATTTTTGATGAAAGCGGTTTTATTTCTCCGTGTAATGGAGTTTGAACTACGCAGCTGGTAGCCCATTGGGTATTGGCGACGTGCTCCGGGAGGAACTGACCGCTTATCTCTTTGGTTCTATCGGCGCTTTGAGTTACCCGGCTCTCTATATGATTATTACTCTTTTTGGTAAAATATAACAATCTAACTCCAAGCAGCTGCAATGCTGACCATGTGCTGCTGTGATGCGCTGCTGCATGAGGTTTTGCGACTAATGTTGTTTTTATTTTATTATTTTTTTTATAGAAGTTGTTCGCCGCAGTATTCATTCGTACAGGGACCAGCTCCCCAAAGCCAGGTTACAGAGGTATTTGAATAATTACAGTAAAACCTGGAGCCACTGATTTAATCTCAGTCCTTTTTTTTCCAGATTTTGATGACATTTGGGTTTTGCTCGGTGTGGATTCAATTTACTCTGTAATGCCTTGTGGATCTGGCCCCTGTGCTTCAGGCGATTGTGCTCGGGTATGATTTGGAAATAGTTTAGTTTGGTGAATAATATATCTTCTGAAATTATGAGATCCAGTTCTAGTGAGAGAATGAGCAAAAAAAAAAATCTTTGCAAAAACTGGGTGTCATTATGTGGCACTATAAATAATGGTATTGATGTTTAATAATAATAATAATAATAATCAGCAAATACCTGATGCTCAGCTGAATCAGTTTTCTCAGAAGCATCTGCACATGAATCAAGATTGTGATATTTTGCGAGATATTTGCTGAGTACTGTACATGGTTATTGGGAGTCAGTTTAATGAGTTTAAAATGGGAGCCATAAATATTCTGTGTTTAATGGGGTTAACAACTAATGTTCACACAACCTTTTCTGTCCTCCGAACATGCATGCACTCACGCACAAACATGCGTACACACAGGATGTGCGTACTCTAGTGAGTGAATGTGACCTAATGCACTGTGAGCACGAGATGGGGGAACATCCATCAGAACAATAAATTAATATAGAATATTGTAATGAGACTAAAGATATCTGTGTATAACATGAATGTATCGTCTTGCTCTCCGTGTATCCTACCAATGCATTTTACTGTAAAGCAATAAAATGAAATATGATAAATAATTTCTGTAAAAAATTATTATATAAATCATTGAATATTGTATGTAAAGCAAATTATGCCATTTAGAAATTATTCATTGTTGCATTTTGGCCTGTGCGGTGATTTAGTGTATCACATTCTTCGCTTAGTTTAATTGCATGTTGAATGCCAAAGTATGGATCCTTTGTTGTCAGTGATTTACTATTCCACCGTTACAAAAGTCTTAGTTGCTGGTCATTGGTATTTACCATGAGGGCTTTTTATTTTCCTGTTTTTGCTATTTAAGTGTCCACAAGAATTCTTTGGATGTGACCTTACTGAGTACCCTTTATGATGTCTAATATGCCCAAATGTTGCTGCTCACATGCGTTTCCTCGGTTCTGGTTTGTGCCATTAAAATCCATTGTTTGTTCGAACTTCAGTCTTGGTTTTATTTTTCTGTATTAATAGTATCTGTCAGCAGCACGATGGTGGCTGAATCATGTATTTTTAGGTCTGTGTATTTCTTGTGTTTCTCAATTATTCCCCTCCCCAATAAAAACTGTTTTAAAATGGTCCTTTGCTCAATAATTTTGGTCACTTGGCCATTGGAAATTAAGAGAAATAATATTGATTGGGAGACTTCTTCGCCTCTTTCGTAGCGATTCCCAAACTGTTCTGGGGCACCCCTGTGTATGCTGATTTTTGGTCTGACAACAACTGCAATCGTAAGATTTTAACACGCTCTTAATTTGATATAATTTGTTTGTTTTGGCCAGTTCAGTCCAGACATGTCAGATTAGCCATATATTATAGGGCAACCTGCATTTGAGTTTGGTGGTGACTCTGCTCGAGTGATGCTCTGGAACAATCTGAGCAGGTATGACACTGACCGATTCTTTTCATGGCAACCACTTAAATAATTCCAGGTCATTTTCTATGAGTTGGGAACTTTCCTAAGCAAAAAAGACCATTCAAATGCAGCCTAGATATTAATGGAATGAAATGGATTAATGTGTAGCAATCAGCATATTGCATTTCCTTTGTGTTCCTGCTGACGTCTCAGGATTTCCCCTCTGAAAACGGTGAAATCAGCAGGGATGCTGAATGCAGACAGGGGAACACCTGACCCGATGCTATAAATGACTTGATGCAAAGGAAATTGTCACCTGATGTACAAACTGTGTGTGGTGACAAGCATGTGACATTTCCTTTGAATTCATTCAGGATTGTTTGACCTTCTCCTCTGGTTGGAGGGAGATCAGCAAAGATGCTGAGTACAAACCGAGCCACCTCTGGCAAAACACTCTTAAAGTAGCTTGATACAAAGGAAATACTATGTGAGATATAGGGCTGTGTGGCAACAAGCATGTCGCATTTCGTCTGAATTCACGCTAGTTTGCGTGACCTTCTCCATTGGTTGCAGGGAGATCAGTGGCCATGCTGAATGCAGACCGTGTCTTGCCGGATGTTCCTCTATTAGGGTTACTTTATACAAAGGAAATGTACCACATGAGGAATGAATCTGTAAGGCGACAAGCATGTTGCATTTCCTTTGTATTCATGCTCCAATGCGTGACCTGTTTATCTGAATGCGGAAGATCGGCAGGCATGCAGAATGCAAACAGATGAACGTCTGGCAAGACAATATTCAGAAAGATTCCCGCCCATAACCCCCACCTGAAAATATTGTTTTTTTTGGTATTAACAGCATCATCTAAAGTCATATTGAAGTTCATTTGGTATGACTTCCACCCATACCCCACGCCCAAAAATTCAAAAAATAGAAAATTCAACCAATTCGAGGGTCTTTTATGGTTTCTGGTACATGGGGAATTTTATTTATTTATTTTATCAAAGTATAGTATAAGACCATAAATAAATGTATTCAAACATTTAATGCACCCAATTAGAATAAATTAACAACTTATTAAAATTTAAAAAAAATAATAAAATGTGGTGGAGCAAAAACCAGCATTCGCAGGGGAGCTCCTGGGACGAGTTTGGAAATCTCTGGTTTAGTGGACAACCTTAAGAGGACAGCTAATCGCTTTAACCTCCCTAGACTTTGGAACCAAGTTGGCTGAACTGTGCGATGTTAAAACCCCTGAGTTTGGCTAGCACTTGGTCAGCGCTCCCACGAGGCTGGTACAATGTACTGACACACTTACTGTGATGGGCCTGCTTGACTTTACAACCCAAGTTTGACTCTTTTATAAAAACCTCAAAAAGCCTGAACTCATCACGACTGTGACTGATACTGGAGGTGGCGTTCCTCTACTCCACACCTCATATGGAAGGCTGTTAAAAGGCTGGAGGCCCCATGGTCACCGCAGGCAGAGAGGGAGCCTCACCGCTTCAGGCAAAACCTCTAGACCAGAAGATTGAAGGTTCTGCAATAAAACACAGGTCCTGCTCAACCTCTAGTTTACATATTAAGTGGTGAAAGCCCAAAGCCCAGTACAGTCTACCATGTGTGGCCTAACATGGCACTGTTAGGCAGTATGGTGTGATCCTACAGTTACTACACAGCGCACAGTCGCTGGAGGATAATCACCATCAAGTGTGGGACAGGGGAGATTACTAAAAATTAGTCCACCCCTAAGTCTCAAAGTGAACCTGAGCTGAGGACCTTAGGGATATTCTGGCAGCTCCTGGGTCTGTTAGCTGTTTTGTGAGTTTGTAGCTGGCCTAAGGAAGAGCCCTGGCTCCTCAAGGCCTTGAGGTTGCACATCCTCCTTGGCTGTTGCTGATCGGTCGTTGTTCTCATTCCTGAGGAGGAGACGTAGCCTTGACGGGGTCTGGAAAGGGCACACACCAGGAGTGCTTCATCTTCTGCTTCGCATGGGCACAGAAAAATCAAACGATAACAAACTTTCGAGATAAAGGCTTTAATTACAGTAAACCTCACAAACTTAGCAAATCTATGCCATTCCATGAGCTACTTAAGTCCAGAATCTTCAAAAGATATATCAAGATTTTACATCATTATTAATGTGCAGAGGAAAACGCCTCATAGCTTTGTGATGCAGTATATAGTAATGCTATCAAAAATAAACTGGACAGTCATTTCACCACATAGTTTCAGCAACTGTTGCTAATCAGGCAAAGTTTTAACTAAAACACGGAAGGGAGAACACATCACCCCTGTTTTAGCTAACCCTATATCTTTTAAGATTGATTTTAAAGTCCTGCTTGCTTAAAAAGCTCTTAATGGTCTGGCACCTTCATATATGTCCGATTCCCTGCGGTTTTGCGTCCCTCCACGACCCTTAAGGTCTGAAACTGGGCTTCTAAAAGTTCCCAGGGCCACACAAAAGAACATTGGAGATGCTGCATTTTTCCAGTTTGCACCTAAACTGTGGAGCACCCTGCCAAAACATATCAGAGGCCAGGTCAGTGAACATTATTAAACGGCAGCTAAAAACGTACCTTTTTAATCTAGCTTATAATTAGCAATGTTTTAGCGTTTTTTTTTCCTCTCCTGGTTTTATTTTTTTATTATTGTATCAATGATTTCTATTATTTTACTGTTCTTGTTCTTCCATTTTATTACTGTCTTGATTATTTTAATTCTGTATTATTTGATTTAAATGGTCTTCTGTATCATTTGTTCTTAAACTGTCGTCTTTTTACTTTGTAACTGTTTTGATTTTATGTGAAGCACCTTGAGCTGCATGTTTTTGTATGAAAGGTGCGATATAAGTAAAGTAGTAGTAGTAGTAGTAGTAGTAGTAGTAGTAGTAGTAGTAGTAGTAGTAGTAGTAGTAGTAGTAGTAGTAGTAGTAGTAGTATCAGGTAATTAAGCATTGAAAGGTGAGGTGACTGAAGACCTTTGATTCCGCCTACGGACTGCCATTATTTTTGAGCTGAAACAAGAAATGAAAGAAGTTATGAGCTGGCGTATTGTTTTCAACATAATACAGGTCAAAGATGATTTGCCAATCGCTGTTTTCAGTTTTAATTTTCACATACCCATTCCATCTTTTATTATTATTTTTTTTAAGGTTGTATTGCCAATGCAGGCACATCTGCTAGCATACTGCGAATATGAGAGACATGCATTGTCATGGTAATCATATTTTTTTTTTTTTTTTTTTGCACCATAGGTTTTCTGTATAAAAAGTGATATGCTTCATAAAGCACTATGTTTTGTTACGCACAATCTATTAAGGCAAGAAATCACATTTTTCAGGCATATATGAAGCCTTTATGAGCAAGGCTTCATTTAAATTGTAACTGGCATGACTATATTATTAAGGCCATTAGTTGGCAAGACAACGAGAGAGAGAGGGAGAGGGAGAGGGAGAGGGAGACGTGGACCTCACATCGCACTTCAGTGCTGGAGTCGTAGCCTGGCTGTAGATTTTCAGTGAGCTTTGCGTGGGCTGACTGGGCAAACTCTACAGCTTACCTGTTCTTCTGGTGACAGAAAAACCTGTTACGTCCGTCTGCTTTCAAAGCCAGGGAAAGCAGAAGTGTCTTTGTGGGGACTCCTGTCACTGGACAGTGAGTCAGTTTTTCCACATGACTTTAGAATTTTTTTCCATTGCATTTTGTCATGTTAGACTAAAAAGGTTAGCCTGTGTGTGTGTGTGTGTGTGTGTTTGTGCTGATTGTACTATCCACAGTTACAAATGTGTGTACTGCACACCATCAGTCACTCCAGCAACAGGAAACATCTGCTGTTCCATGCTCTGTGCGTTTAAATGAAGCAACGACGCCCAAAAAAAAAAAAAAAAAAAAAACGTTGAGAATACTACGCAAATGTGCAGGTCGGCTGTATCGAAGAACGGAGCTTGTGTCGTGGCCTGTATCTCTTCTACGAGCCCTGTGGTTGGACGATGGAAGTAGAGGCGGAGCCAGCTTGTGCACCGTTCCACATGGGCAACAGCGAGCCAGGTCACATGATGTCCGATCAGTGTCAGAAGAGGGGGAGGGCTGTGGTCTGGCAGGGACCACAGACGCCAAACGAGCTTAAGTTGCTGCTGATTGAAACGGTGCATTTTCAGTGCTGTTCAGAAAAAGGCTGGGCCAAAATTGGTGGAAAAGGTGAGGATATGAGATCAGATGTTTGAGCAGATGGAAGGTGGTACGGGTGATGTTCTGTGTTGATTGGGGGTGCCGTCCAGCAAGGACTGATGTGTGGCTGTCTTCCAGTCAGCATGTGCCAATGCACCCAGATGGCGTAACGGGCTGGGAGTTCAGATGTTGGACCGGACGGACATGTGGTCCCAACTGCCTCCAACTCCGAAAACATGCTGTGAACCACTGATCCCTGGCAGGAATCTGGATAATCTTCAGGGTATGTAGAGATTTCCTCTCCCATTATCTTATGGTTTTCCTGCCATTACCACACATGTATCATATGTCAGAAAAACTACCACTGAAAATGCAACAATCAATCAGTGCTTTTTATTCATAATTAATTTTTCAATTTCCAAAGAAATTTCTTATAAGATTGTAACACGTCTGTAACAGCAGTATCGGCTTTGCAGCTTGCAGAATACATGCAGTATTTGCTTGTTTTTGGAACAAGAAAGGATGAAAGACGAAATTTTCTCATGCTGGACAGAAATGGTCTACTGCCAAGCTTATAGTTTCCCGCTATAAATTTAGCCTTACCTTGATGTTTATGGTTTGCAAACTTTTTCCTGTCCGTGCTGCAGAACACATGCTGTAGCACATGTATTTTTTTGGTGGACAAAGAGCACTTACCCCCACCTCCACACCTTCAACCACATCGATCACTTTATATCCTCTCTTCTTCCTGCTCTCTGCAAAAACAGCTCAGTGTGACTGAGTCAAGGCAAAGTTACACAGGCCCAAGGGCTCCCTCACCACAGAGCTGCAGCACAATAAATGCAACACAATTTGTGTCGTGGATCCTGCTGATTTTAACCTTTTATTTAACAAAAAAAGGAAAAAAAAAATTTAAATCTTAAAGCTGTTAAAACAGCCACTATATGCAATAATAATTGCTGATTGCTCAGTCTCATATAATTTTTCATTTTGAGGGCAGTCACATGATTCTAAAAGTTCACACCAGCATGAAACTTGAGTTCCCACATCTCTGCTGTTTGCAGTTTGCATGACCTCAACCTTTTTAGCCAAAAAGTTCCAAATAAGCTTGATTCTAATTTGCATTTTGGAAAAATTTGTGGTCTCCTAATCTTTCTATTTATCTTTTTTTTTTTAAATAAAACCCATTTTCTGACTTTTAATTGACTGGTACTGTATATAATAATACATATGACACCAAGGTTTAGCTAATCTGTATTTTGTTAAATTATTAATGATTTACTAATAATTAATAAAGGGTAACCACTGGAAAAAACTATGACCAAAAAACAGCAGGTGGTTTCAGCTGATATTAATGAAATGTCAGTACCGTATTTGATACAAATTTTGCTCTGTCACATCTTTTACCCTCAACATTTGGCCTTAGTATGGAAGATCTCTGATACACAAACCTGAGAGTTACTGCCTGTTTTCTCAAACACAGTGGTGTGATTTTGAACATCCACATGCAAGTATTCCCAAAAATTGACTTATTACACCTATTGTACATGGACTTATTCATATCCACTGTTACAAATATGAAATGATTAAAATGAAACAAGTAACAACAAAAAAATACAAGTCCACCTCTGAAAGACCAGGAAATGCTTTTGACAGGAAACCAGGGGGCAAGAAGTTCTATTGCTAAAGAACACAAGGTCCAGTGTTGAAATAAAGCCTGGAATATAATTGAAGTTGACTGACAGACACTGATTTCAACAAAGAGGGGGGCCGGCTTGGGGAACTGGGGAAATTGCCTGACACTGAGGGGGAGTTAAAATACATGGCCTCTCCAAAAAAAAAAAAAAAAAGTTGCAGTTTAGATTTAAATAAAGAAATATTCAAGACCCTTTTATTGAATCATTATTACACAGATGAATATGTTTCAGCTGGCAATAATTCTTTTAATCCTGACTGAATCAGTGCAGAACTTCTCATTTCTTAAAAAAAAAAAAAAAAAAACATCGGAAGATATATCTCATTGTCGTTGAAAAGATATATTGCTGTGTTTCAAGAGTGGCAAATTATTAGCCAGTGTCAAGCAATGAAAACAGCTAAGGAGATTCCTGAAATCACTGGAAGTGGGTTAGGAATAGTCCAACAATTTATTAAAACCTAGAAGAACAGTGGTGAACTGTCAACTTCGTGGAAGAAATGTGTCGGAGAACCATCATGACTAATCTCGATCAGGGATCACTAAAATGCTTGATGAAGTCTCATTTTAAAACAAATCAACAGTAGAACTCATGGCTATGTTTAATTATGAAGGTAAAAGCATTTCCACATGCATGATGCCACAAGAGCTTGGAGGATTGGGACTAAACAGCTGCATTGAAAGAAGAAAGCCACGTGTTAGTGAGGCTTATTGGGGAAAAGACAACTTCAATTTGCAAGGGAGCATAAAGATTTAACTGAGGAGCAATGGAAAAGGGTCATGTAGTCTACAAAGTTCAGATTTACCCTATTCCAGAATGATGGGCACATCAGGGTAAGAAATGAAGCCCATGAAGGGATGCACCGGTCATGCATAGTGCCCACTGTACAAGCCTCTGGAGGCAGTGTTATGATCTGGGGTTGGTTTAATTGGTCAGGTCTAGGAGCCATCCCTTCATCTCTCCTCCTTGGGTTGTCTGTTCTCCTTGTCTCGACATGAGACTGAAGCGATGGAGAAGAACATAAAGGAGGCTCTGGCCACTGTTGTCATTTGACCCTTTCCCTCATCTGCCATTGCTGGCTTCTCCTTTGCGAGCATTCAAAAATCCTATTGGAGATTATGAGTACCTGGTGATGCCATTTGGGCTCAGAAACTCTCCGCCTGTGTTGCAGATTCTGGTTAGCAACATACTACATAACATGCTGGGTTAGTTTGCTTACATCTACCTGGACAACATCATCATCTTCCCCTGCAACATCTCTGAGTATAAAATGGGTGACAAGTACTCAGTCTTCTTGAGAACCTCTTTTTAGTTACAGCACAGAAGTGCGAATTTCACCAGCCTTCAGTCGCCTTGGGTTAATTGTCTCCTCTTATGGTATGCAGATGGATCAACAGAAGGTTCAAGTGGCCCAGACCTAACCCCTTGGAGGAAACTCCAGTGCTTCTGGGCTTTGCTAATTTCTACCGCTGATTCATCCAAACTATAAATCAGTTGCAGCCCCCTAGCTGCTCTCACCTCCACAATCAGAATTTTCATGGACCCTGGCTGCCTGACAAGCCTTCTAGGAGCTTAAGGATTGATTTGCTTCTGCTCCGGTCCTCATCTTTTCTGACCCTCCCGAGCAGTCAGGAGGTGGATGCCTCAAACTCTGGTGTTAAAGCCATCCAGTCCCAGCCCCCAAGGAGCAGAAAGTTCACCCCTGTGCATTCTTCTCCCATTGCCAAATCCCTACCAAGAGGAATTATGGCATCGAAGATCACAAACTACTGGTCGTAAAAGCGGAGTTAGAAGAATCAAGACTGTGGCTAGAGGGATCCCAAATTCCAATCCTAGAGTGGACTGATCACAGGAATCTCGAATACCTGAAAACTACCAAAAATCTGAACCTCCAATGGTCTTTGTTTTTCAAACGCTTCAGCTTCATCCTCTCTTGCTGACATGAATCCAAGAATCCAAGCCTGATGCTCTGTCCCATATTTATGATTCCTTAGAGGAGGAGTGTGATGGTGACACCATCCTTCCTTTGCACTGTTGGGCTCAGTCGGTACTATGGGACATTGAAGTGGTTGTTTGCGCTGCACAACGGACAGACCCTGCTCCCAGTACTTGCCTGGCAAACCAGCTCTTTGTCTCCCAACTCATCCCTTTGCAGGTCATTCAGTGAGGCTACTCCTTCCACTTTGTGGACCACCCTGGGGTTCACTGCATTGTAGACTATATCCAGCAGCACTTCCAGTAGTCCATCATAGAAGACGATACAACAGACTTTGTACCAGCCAGTTCATTTTGTGCCAGTAAGAAGAATTCCAACTCT